>OX578154.1:37974535-38554535 GCA_951213105.1 Amaurobius ferox
AAAATTAATAGTATAAGTATTTCATGTATTTACATCAGAGCTATGGAGTTGGAGTCACTAGCAGTTTGGGTAGAATTAGAGTCGTTAAAAATTACCGACTTCGACTCCTAAATAACACTTTTATACATAACATTAGCACATAACCATAAAACATTTAAGGACAGCCCAGTGTTTAAGGTGGTTAAAAATAAAAGGTGATTAAAAATAATTTTATTTTGAAATATTTAATTTTTTAATAGTTTTTTAAAAATAGTTTTTAGGCAATAAATTTAAAAACATTAAATGTTTACCAATTAATAAACTGTTGATAGGAAAAATTAAAAATTAATTGCTATTTATGTTGATATTGGAGTCAGATATTAGAAAACATGAAGAGTTAGATTTAGAGTACGATAGTAGAGAAAAGAAGGAGTTGGAGTCGAAGGTTCGAGGTACCGACTCCACAGCCCAAATTTACATCACCTTATCCTTCCATTAGGCTAAAATTTCATTAGCTATTTATAGTCCATTAGGAGCCAGGGGGAGGAGGGGGGCTGTGAAATGAATACACAAGAAACACTTCATTTTTATTAATAAATTAGGCCACCAAAGAGATAGGTACCCCCTTCACTGAACTATTAGTGTCCATATTAGAAAACAAAATTACCCCTATCTGAGATCCTGGCTACATCTATGGATGGGGAGGTTTGCTTGTGTAAACTGTTTCATACTCACATTTGATTATGGAAAAATCATGAATATATATCACTCTTAATACTGTCATGAATATATCACTGTTAATACTGTCATGAATATATATCACTGTTAATACTGTCATGAATATATATCACTGTTAATACTGTCATGAATATATATCACTGTTAATACTGCCTTATTTCGAGATATGTAACATTAACCCTCTTAAGATTTAGTTGAATTTCTTTTTGCCTTATTCACCTGGATAGTATCAAAAGTTTTTGCAAACAAAAAGTTAATTTTAGAGAATTGTTTCTATAATTGTAGTGTCATTTTGATATTTCCTTTTGTTATTTCCTTTTTCAAAATTTGGAGTTCTCCTGCTGCAGTCACTAATTAAGTTCTATTGTTCCACCACTAAGCTGTATTAGTGAAATGGGCTGCTTAGTTCTCTTGAATAAGCAACTAAATAAGTTTAATATGAAAAGAACCAAGTAGGTCTGTAACTGGATTTTAAGATATTTGCAAAACATTTTAGGACAGTCCTGTGGTTAACCCTTTCGGGACGGCGGCATTCCGGAGCTGTCGCGGCCCAAAAGACGATGCGCTTCGCTTCCAAACTGGTCGAAAAGGACGGCGCATTTTTTGCGCTAAGCCTAACTCTCGAAAAAAATTCACTTAAAATTACCTATTCAACACAGAAATCTACTTTTTTCAGGAATAAAAGAAATATTTATGTTCTATTTGATGTATAATTTTCATACAAATCTGAATACAAAATACTCGTTAGTTGCTCCCATTCTTTTATCCGAAATAAACGAATAATTTCATTGCCTCTAAAACCCAAACAAAAAAAAAATACTCTCTTATATTCCTATGATTCACCAACGAAATCATAACGCTGAAATAAAAATAAAAACCGAAACTCAATTATAAAATTGTTGATGCTACGAGAATTGCTCTGTTTGTTTATGTTACAAAATGATTTTCACCGCTCCAAATGGAGAAATAATTCATTCGATCCTCTTCCGCCAAGGTCATGCCTCTGCAAAATACATTGAAGTTAGTTCCATGGACAAGTAACGCCATCTAGTTCACAAATTAAAACGTTCCGCGTGGTGGCACTTATAGGTGCCACTATCCGCTTGCGGTAAAATTTCCTCTGGCCCGAGTGAGTGCCGTTCGTCCTTGAATGCAAGTTTGCATCTGGCACCTGGGCGTGCCGTTCATCGCGAAAGGGTTAAGGCACGCAGATTGCATTCAGATGACACGAATTAGATTCCTGACTCTGCCCGAAAAGTGGCTCTGTGATCATGCAAAGTACCAGCATATGAAATATGTGGGTTCGTAAGTTTTCCGAGAAGTTGGTGGTAGGAGAAGGAGGGTACAATCCCTGTGAATACCACCCCCACTGGGTTCCACTCTAAATTGGCTGGCACTGTTTCAGCCTTCCAGATACCTTATAGCTTCTGGTAGGTCAGACGGTCTGGATCGAACAAACAAAACATTTACAATCACATTCCTAGGGAATGCAGCTGAATATCTTACCCAACCTCTGTCACTAGTGACATGGAACAAATACCACAAATGGCCAGGTAGTAAAAAACTCCTTATGAAGTTGGAAAAACTACTTAGACTATTCAGTTCTGCTTACTTTAGTGTAAATGAGAAGATGGGGGAAAAGCATGGAAAATGCTCTGGGAAACTGGAAGAATCCATTTCAATATTCTGAACCAGTTGTCTAACTCAGACTTTTAGAGCAAATAATGTAATCACTTGGGTTTTAATGCAAAGAGTTAAGTCAATTTATGTATGATCATTATAATATCATATTGTAATGCTCATTCATAACACATAATTAATGTGTGTGTGTTAACAATAATATGTGTGTGCATGCATGCTTAATAAGAGTATAAGTAGAAAATTTTAGTATATATATGAATTCTTTTTTAAGAACAATTAAATGAATATGTCATTTCTTTGTTTTGTTTTAGGCTGTTATGATTGGAGATGATATCAATAGTGATGTTTATGCTGCACAAAAGTGTGGTCTTCGAGGAGTTTTAGTGAAAACTGGAAAATTTAGGTATATATATATATATATCTTTGTTATTTTATCTTGAGATCAGAATTATTAATTACATTCATTCTATATTTATATAAATGTGCTGATGTATCCATAACAAAAATGTTGCCAAAATTTGTACTCTCTTTCATTAGTTTAATTCAGCCCTTCAAGTTTTTTTTTTCAGCATTACCCTTACTACTGTAATTTATACATCAACTTTCAATAATGGTATATTTTATACTGTGAAAAAATAAAAATGCATTGATGGTTAGAGTGCAGTTGTGTTGGGCTGATTGAATGTGAAATTTAGACAATGTAATAACTTCTTATGTCAAACAAAATATATATCTGCCATCTTATTTCTGTAAAATTCTGATTAGTAAATTAAAAGTGAGGTTTCAGATGATTGTGAAATAATTAGTATTCCTAAACTCCACATATAATATGTCATATCCAAATCTAACCCATGGATAACAGCCTTATTTTTAGTAGTTACAGGCCATTATTAGTTTTCGTCAAGATTTAAATGTAAACAGTATATTTTTAAGCATACATATCAGGATATTTGTATTTATTTAAAAGTTATAAATGTCAAGAAAAATATCAGAATATTTGTATTTATTTAAAAGTTCTAAATGTCAACAAAAATATCAAGATATTTGTATTTTTTTTAAAAATTCTAAATGGAAACAAAAATATCAGGATGTTTGTATTTATTTAAAAGTTTTAAATAGAAACAAAAGTATCAGGATATTTGTATTTATTTAGAAGTTCTAAATGTCAACAAAATACCAGGATATTTGTATTTATTTAAAAGTTCTAAATGGAAACAAAAATATCAGGATATTTGTATTTATTTAAAAGTTCTATATTTAAACAAATAATTTACAAAGAAGTTCAATCACTTTAATTTATAAATACTATTCAATTAACAATACATGTAAAAATTTAAGTATTTTATTCATATGACTCAAACAAAACAATTAAATTTGAGTGCCTGATAATTGTCAATTTTGTGTCCTTTGAACTTTAAAAGAATAAATAAATAACAATGATATTTTCTACATTATTTGTTTAGAATACAATCTGTTCTACATATTTTTCAGTAAAAAGTATTTTTCAATTATACGAGGCATGTTTTTTATGTAAGTACCGTTTTGCGATTCCGCCGCCGCAGCGCTACGGTCGGCGTTCCGCGCATGCGCGCTGGTTACCTACATCTCTTGTCTACGCACTGACGCCATTACAGTCTGATTCTTTATTGTATACGTTGTTTACTGAGTGTTTCAGATGCCTCCGACAATCGTGAGTCCTGCCGATTGTGAAGTACGGGCTGTTATACGATTTCTTAGTGCTAAAGGCGTAAAACCGATCGATATTCATCGTGAGATCTGTGAAGTTTACGGACAAAACATTATGAGTGATGGAATGGTAAGGAAATGGGTGAGAGCATTTAAAGATGGCCGCACAAATGTGCATGATGAAGAACGGAGTGGGCGTCCTTCGGTCTTTAATGAAGATTTGGTGCAGAAAGTGGAAGAAAAGGTGAGAGAAAACAGACGCTTTACAATTTCATCAATGTGCGACTGGTTTCCTCAATATTCTCGTAGTGTTTTGTATCGCATTGTGACCGAGAACTTGAATTACCGGAAATTGTGTTCACGTTGGGTTCCAAAAATGTTGACGGATTTGCACAAAACCCAACGTTTAGGCAGTGCATTGACTTTCCTTGAGCGGTACCACAATGAAGGTGAAGATTTTTTAGACCAAATTGTTACTGGTGACGAAACATGGGTGGCCTACGTCACACCAGAATCAAAACAACAATCCATGGAATGGCGACATTCATCATCACCCAAAAGAGTGAAGTTTAAGCAAACAATTTCTGCCCGGAAAATCATGTGCACAGTTTTTTGGGACAAAAAAGGAGTATTGCTAGTGGAGTTTCTGCCTCGTAATGAGACAATCAATGCAGCGTCTTATTGTGAGACATTGAACAATCTGCGTCGTGCAATCCAGAACAAAAGACGTGGCAAGTTGAGTAAGGGTATCGTTTTGCTGCATGACAATGCCCGTCCACATGTGGCTAATCGGACCAAAGATCTCATCAAATCTTTTAAACGGGAAACTCTAGATCATCCTCCATACAGCCCTGATCTGGCGCCCAGCGACTACCATTTGTTCCTGCACTTGAAGAAACACCTGGGTGGTCAGCGTCTTCAAGACGATAACGAAGTCAAAACAGTTGTGATACAGTGGTTAACAAGTCAGGCGGCAGAATTTTATGAGGAGGGTATTCAAAAACTGGTGCCACGTTATGACAAGTGCCTCAATATTCACGGAAATTATGTAGAAAAGTAGATTAAGGTACAGGCTTTCATGTAGAAATAAAATTATTGCGATATCTTTGCACGTCTTTTTTTAATTCCAAAACGGTACTTACTTAAAAAACATGCCTCGTATTAAATATAGGTTTGATTTCATAAATATGCAAATTTGTCATTTCTGCCACTGTCTGCCAGTGATGAGTTGAGTTTTCGTATGTATGCTTATTTAACTGGATTTGGACTACATTTTACATTGTAAACTAGTTCATTACTTTAGTTTTGATAAACTTATAAAATTGTATACCATTTTCAAATATATATTACTGACATTAAAATATTTTATTTATATTTTAGACCTACTGATATGGAAAATCCTGTTATAAAGCCAGATGCCATAGTTGATAATTTATCTCATTTTATCAACATGTTATGATCTGTTTATCAAATTATAAAATAACTTTTGTTCTTTATTATTGAATGTTTTGTGTTATTGATACATTTTATATCCCGAGTATTGTACATTAGAAGCATTTATCTCATACTTTGTTATGCCGCATTATTTGAAAGTATAGTATTATTAGTTATTTACTTTCTTTAGAAACATTGGAATAAGTAGTTCTTGAGTTATGGTTAAATTTTTTTTTCAGAATAATTGCCTTTTTTAGAATCAGTTAAAATATAATCCATATATAAAAGAACAAATAATGTACAGCCATCAAAAATGAAACTCCTGACTGCATTTGCACAATTTACATTGTAGAACAAAATGGAAGATATCATTCAATAGGGATTAGTGTCTTCTACAAATATCAATATATAAATTTTGTTTAAGGGGTCACCTTCATAGTTATTTTGGCACTAACTACAAAATCTTCAAGAACAACACCCTTGAATCATTATATACTCAAACTCTATAGAAAATTCCAAGTGGATTTTAAAAAAAGTTTACTATTTTCTAAAAGATTTTTCTTTTATTTGCTAGTGTGCAAGTGTTTGAAATTTATTGATCCTGATGTTAAATGGGTTTTTCAATTTATGGGATATATATTCGCTATAAATCTATTTTCGAAGAAAATTGTTTTTGCATACTTTTCTACGAAATAGTCCAAATGAAATTCATATAAATTTTAATATTCAAATATATTTGATATATTTATTAATAATTATTATATTAATACGTAAAAATTATGAATAGAAACATCTGTTAATTTTAACAGCATTCGATGCAGCTGCGTCTGAAACATTGGTATACAGAATTTCAGTTTTATCCGTGCAATATTGAGTGTGCTATCAAATTTTATTCAAAACTCGATGATTATTATTCTGATCGCAGATCATTCCTAAAGATATTAGAAAAAAGTCTCAGATTTGTTTTGAAAATCCTCTAAAACATCGAATATTGCACCTGACTTATGGATGCTTTAAAAACATTGACTATGTGAACACTAAAACAAAACACAAGTGGAAGAACATTATATACAGGCAGAACCAGACTATCAGATCAGAATTCGCCCTTTCTGCTGCAGTGTTCAATTTTTAGATGCACCCTTAGTGGTTTCTATGGATTTCTTCTGACAATTTTGGGAATTTTTAGCATTTTCCAACATAGTTGAAAAGTGTTCATTCTGTCTGTCTGTCCGTTCGCACAATAACTGCCATAAAAATGGCTTTATTAAAATGAAATTTTAATATATTGTTGAGACGGTCTGTGGGATATATGGGAACATAAATGTTATTGGAATTAGTTTTGGATCAAACCCAGGTTAAAAAAAAGAAATACATTGAACCCTATAGGGCGTAATTTTTCAAACATTTTTTAAGCGAAGTTAAAATTCACAAATTGCTTCAAAAATTTCAGGAAATATTCAAATTATTCCATAAAATATATAAAACAACTTTCATCAGAATATGTTTGGTAGTCTTTTAAATAAAAATTAAAATAATTTCACCCATATTATAGGAAGAGATCACGTGACCCACTTCAAAATAAAAAATGGCATCCATCTCTTTTTCCCAGTGTGAAAATTGTGATTTTTAAAGTTCTTTTAAATTTATATTTAGTTTTGCATCCGTCTTAAAACTTCTTATTTTTGCGTATTTTCTATACATCTATATATTCTGCACCAATGCAATTATAATATTTTTGAGTTTAAATGATCATCAAACTTTGATTATTTCTAAAATGAAGCCTAATTTTAATGGATGCAGAATGTAAACAAATGACTGTAAGATGAGTTGTATAAGAATGGCTGAATTTTTTTCATGCAAAATCATTTAGCTCTGGAGTCTGAAATAAAATTGAAATGAATGAAACATTCATTGCTTTTACATAGAGAGCCAGATGATTTATATTTCAATGACGTCATTTGAATAAAGTTCATATTTTCGAGAAAGTTTTAAGTTCTCAAATATAATAAATTATTGTAGTACTGTGATAATTTAAAATATATCAGCACTTAATGTATCACATTTTAGAAATGTTTAAATAAAATTGCATTTCAGTTGAAAAGTGTATCATAATCAATGCTTTCTGTATGATTGATCTTTCTTGTTTCATTATTATTATTTTTTTAACCTGCATAAAAATATACAGTGAATGCAAATATGAAATGATCATTGGGATTGCTCTTGAAAATTTTAAAGTTAGTGCCAAAATAACTGTGAAGATGGCCCCATTATGCAAATTTCAAATATTGATATTTGTAGAAGACATATATTTATCAATCATCAAATATTGATTTATATCAAATCATCAAATATTGATTTATATCATTAATATCAAATATTGATATTATTAGAAGACATTTGTAAAAGACCCTTTTGATTATCTTCCATTTTATTCTGCAATACAAAGCAATTGTGCAATTATGATTGGGTGTTTAATTTCTTTTACAGCTGTGCATTAAAATGGATATATATATATATAACATATATTAACTTGTGCAAAATGTAATATAATATATTAGGGTGCAATATGTTATGTAAGGTGTGTACATTCATAAAAAAAAAATAATTCAGTTATCAACCTAATTACAATAATTTCCCTTTCCATTTACTATCCTCAGGAATCATGGATATAGAAATGTAAGAGAACAAATGCTTTATTTAAGGCACTAATAAGCATAAACAGGAATAATATACATCTATTAACTCTCTATCTACTTTAGTAATAAATAAAGTAGAAACAAAATAACTGTTAGGTACAAAATAACTGTTAGGTACAAAAATGCAGTATGTACAACTAATTCATAATAAAGAAGTATATGTTCTTAAGATGCTTACATATTCACAATTAACTTTTACTTTTACCATATGAAGAACCCCACTGAACTTATATTACCCCAATTAGTTTATAATACCCTCTGTGAAAAATTTTGTAAAAAGCACGTAATTTGTGAATTTTCCAGAACTCACCAAAAGTCCCCAGGTTTGCTATATTTTACTAAATTTTGACCATGTTCATCGAATTTATCACCAAGGTCAAGTAGTCTGAACTTCAAATTATAACAATAGTTGCCTGTTAGGTATTTATAACAGTATTGTAGGAGAGAAAAAAGAGAGAAATGAAATGCCTCAACTAAACTAAACAATAGATCTTTCCCCATATGTGGTATTTACATAATCAATGAAGGTTTTGGTGAATTTCTGGTTTGTATTACATATGAAAATAAATAATGAATACTTCTAGTGCTTTCTATAAAAAATTTTAGTATGTTTGATCCAGATTCAAGAGTAAACATTTTAAATGTTGGCACATATATGCTGCATCACCATAAATACTTAACATATTGAAAAAAAAAAAAATAGATTCCTTAATGCTATGGGTTTTCTTCTGGAAATTACAGTAAATATAAGCATTTATAGTGTTAAAGCATAATATTTTATTATTAGATGTAAATAAATGATCAATGTAATAAAACTGGCTGTAATAATATTAGTATAGTAAAATCTAGTTGTGGAATGCTGCATAATTAGAAGAAAACATGCTTGTTTTCCTTCCAATATTTTCTTATCTTTTGTTCTGTAAAAGCAACTTTAGGTGGATAAACTATACAGGGTGAGTCAGAACTCATGGGCCAAACTTTAAGGGGTGATAAATCACATCTAAACAAGCAATTTTTTCATACAAAGCAGGGTCGTAATGCAAAAGGTGGACCGCTAGACGTCGCTGACATTGAATGCAGTGACGACTGCATCAGAACTAGCCAGGGTTTAAGCTGATTGCCTGATCTCTCCTGTTTCAACTTTTTCTTATGGGGCCATATGAAAAGTTTTATCGACTCCGACGAGGATCTTGTTGCTAGGATTGTTGTTGCTGCCAATGTTATCCAAGATATGCCGAGTGTTTTTGCTAATGTGCGCCGCTCGCTATTTTCGTCATACAAAGCAGGGTCATAATGCAAGAGGTGAATTCTTCGAATGCAAAAAACTTAAGCTTAATTTTTCGAAATAACATAACTCAGTTATTTATGAATGAAAAAGAGTTTAAATATATCATGTAAACATGAATCATTATTATCTACATTTTAAATTTTGTAATGACTTGAAAACAAATGGGGTTAGATGATTTGACATGAGATGACTGGAAACATTATGAACAACAATAACTGGTCTTCATACTGCTTTCCGATTGGTTCTCTCTTAATCCAGGTCTTGAGTATATAATTCCCCCTGCTTCTTACTTTGACGCCCATTCCTCTTTTGGATTTCAGATTTGTTGGTTCCCTTGCACTGACGAATGGGATCCAGCATATCCCAGAAGCAGTTTCTGCATTATTGTTGTTATTTGTGCTTGTAAATGATCTTTTAAGTTTTCCTTAAAGATCATTTACTTCAAAATATTTTTTTTCTCTTTTTTCATTGTTTTATTCCATGTTTTAAAAAGTAAGGAAATATTAAGAGTATGCATGCTTATCTTGTGTTAATATTATTATTTTTTGTTCATTTGTATACTTTGCTGACTTTATGAATTTTTCACCTGTATGTGATATTTTTATATGAATTTTCAATAAAGTACACTTCACATTTTTGCATTTATTCTGCAAGATCATAAACAGAACTAAGACTACAAATAGAGTTATTAGGATTATTAATTTGTGAAGACTTTCTAAGCTATTTTAGTCCAATTAATAAGTTTTAAAAAAATATTAGTGTACATTTGAAAATCACTAGGGGATTTTGAAGCAACATTTTGGAGGTTCTTCTTAAGTTGATCTCTAGTTCCACCAGTGCCCTAAGTACATAATAGGATAAGGAAAATAATGTAATAAGGATCAAAAATACAGTTCATGAACTGAGTCAACAGATGAGTCCTCAGAACTCCAATTCTCAGGACATAGTACTTGTGTGGATGATAGCCTAGTAATACTGCATGGTGATGCATTCTATATACATTCTATAGAACACCAAATATGAATGGTTAACAGTCTGTCCAGCTGTGATAAGTACCATTAGAGCCTCTTATAGAAATTATAGAGACACCTTCATTACCTGAAACAGTTATCACACTTCCTAGATAGAAACATTCAGGGGCAGATTGGGCCAGTGGGACTCCGGACAAATACCTGGTGGGCCATTGTAAAATAGACCAATATTTGGAGATAATATTGATTAAAAATGGATTTTTTATTAATTGCACAAAATCAAAAGAAATAAACTGTCATATGCCGAAAAGATGACTTTCGTCTGGACTTAAAATGAGGTTTTGAAGAACTTAATGAAGTTAATAATATGATTTCATCTAGTGGTCTGCACAGGGTAGTGAATAACCCTGAGACAAGCAGGGCCCACATTTCTCTTGTCTTAGATTAGAGGTCAATTTGGAAATTTTGGGCCAGATGAGGTCGATACATGAAATAGGCTAGATAAATTATAAGAAGTATTATTGTAAACTTCAAAAGTTTCTAGTAAAAAGTAAGTGTTATGTAATTCTACGTACATACATGACTGGGCTATATGTGATGCCTGATACATTTGAGATAACAATGGTTTATGCCCGAGAGGATAGGCTCAACGTCATGCATTTCAACCTGTGCTGACCTTTTGATGAGGTTAAACTGTTTGTATAAGAATGGCCTAACAAAGCTTGAAACAAACCATGGACTGGGGTGTGATATATTATTCATAAAAAATTTTGAGTCGGGCTAGGTTTGGGCCCGAGTTCCAAAAATATTTGGCATGACTGGACTGAATAAGGTCTATGTTTTGAAAAGTATAAAGAGACATTAATGCAAAATATATGAAAAATGATTTTTAATAAGGAGGTGATAAACATTTTAATACACCTTTTTTATTCATATTCACTGAGCCATCTATGTTAGTGGATGTTGTCATATACAATGGAAAAGTGAACCCAATCTTTATAATTTTTGATGTGTAGATAGCTGATTTATGGTTTTAGATATATTTGAAAAAGAACAGTTTAGCCTGGCACATGCCTAGCTTTAGAGATGTTAGGTTGGGCTCAAACTTTAGATTGCAAAATGGATGCTATTATTGTTGGAGTAGGCCAGGTAAAAGTATAAAATTTCAGCTGGTTAGGCTTTCATATTAGGATGATAGATTTACTTTCAATTAATGAATGATTTCGTTTTCTTAACACATCTCAAAATTGAAAGTTTGTATACATATTGAAAATTTTTTACAAAAAAATAAAAATTACTAAATTTAAAAATGTGTTTCAACACTTCAAAAGTCAATTTCATTATGGTGGGCCAAAGTGGGTACAGAGTGATAAGGCAAAAATATAAATATTTGACCTTCACAGTTAGTCCAGACTGATGATTGCAGTTCCATAAAATAAAAAGTACTAAATTTAAAAATGTGTTTCAACACTTCAAAAGTCAATTTCATTATGGTGGGCCAAAGTGGGTACAGAGTGATAAGGCAAAAATATAAATATTTGACCTTCACAGTTAGTCCAGACTGATGATTGCAGTTCCATAATCAGTTGGCCTATGACTAGCTCACATTGTTCTTAAGCAAGGGTGCCGTTAAATAAAATTCAATTTATATAAAAATAATGATGTATTTGTCTCGTATATTTTAAATAGCATTAAAGATTAAGAATGTGATTGAAGGATCTTTTACAAAAATCCAATTAGATAATTCATAGCCACAAAACTTGCCGAGGATCACATGGGGGTTCACAGTACTAGATTTCATTTTCCAATAGGGACATTATGGAGAACTAAAGTAACTGTTCAGACAATGGAGGGTTATAAGCTCCTTGCCAAAACTCTCTTCATTGCTTAACCCACTATCTAAAAATAAAATAAAAAAGCACGCACTTAAGAAATAAAGCGTGCATCTATGATTTGAGTTCGGTTTTCTCATCATGCAACTGAAAGCATTAAAACACTAGTTTGTTTTTTAATTTTATGAAAAACAAGTATACTAATTATTACTCATTAAAACCTATTCATATTGTAATGCACATGCAATTAATATATAAATGAAAATTTTCATAGTTTAGTAATTTTTATTGCAGTAAACAATCTCATGTTTTCTAACTTTCCAACAATTAGGCTTTGATTTCTATCATCTGAAAATGTTTTGAATGCCGATAGTGTTCTTTCAACATCTGTTATTGGGCTGTAAAAATAATTAAAATGTAAAACATATAAAATACATGGAATATGTATTTTAAAACCAAATTTTGAGCTTTTCTGCTTTATATGTACTCCACCTAAAAAGTATGCAAATAGCAATTGAAATAAATATAGAAATGGGAGCATTAATCATATTGTCAAAAGCATAGAAATTGGAAGCAGCTATGTTGCATTTTACTACAATTTTATTAAATAACACACTGCAGTAAAATAAAAGTTAAGGAAAAATTAAGCAAAATAATTACACACAAGTTATTGTACAACACAAGAATCAAGCCTTTCATCAACAAAGACTAAATGGGTTATATATATGCTACCGGCAATGTATGAAAGTCGGCATTCTATAGAATACCGAAAACTGGTTGGCAATCTATGAAACGATTAAAATTTCACAGATTTCCTAGGCATTCTATAGAATGCCAAATGATAATCTGGCAAAGTATGAAATACATCTCCAATCCATTCCTTTTTTCATATTTTCCCTAAATAACATTTGTCATTCTATAGAATGCCTAGGTATTATATACAATGCCTAGGGAAAGTATATAATAATTCTCATATTTCATACTTTGCCTAAAAAAGGTCGGTACTCCATAAAATGCCTAGGTATTCTATAGAATGCCGGCATTTCATACATTGCTGGTAACATATATATATGTTGTGCTGCATAATAATTTGTGTTTATTTTACATTGCTTAATTATTTTGGTGTGTTTTAACTTATTGAAGTTGCCTGACTAGTAACAAAATTTAGTATTGTCTCAATTTTTATATGCTAAAAATAATGATTTTTATTCCAAACTGCTAAAATTTGTAATTTTTATGAATAAGTTATGAATTTAACAAAAGAGCACTTTTAAGAAACATTTTTAATATGAAATTCATGAATTTTATAAAATAGCACTGAAATTTCCGATTTTATTATAGTGCTAAAACTCAAAATTTTTTAGAAAGAGTGCTGTAAGTTGTAATTTTTGAAAAAGAACTCTTAAGAAATGTGATTTCGTTTAAATAGCACCAAATCTTTTTCACTTTGTTTCGTACATCGTATCATTAACTCCTCTTCATTTTTACTGATATGTCAGCGATTGGTCACAGAAGTACAAAACGAACTTATAAATGTGTAAAAGTAGAATAAAGAAGGAAATAAAAGGTAAGTAGGAATCATTTTTAAAAAGTAGGAGAAATAGAAAAAGAAAGAACCGTGCAATCCCTGCTCTGAGGTGGATTTTAAGTTTTCTTCATCCATGTGTGGTGTACAAATACAGTTTTCTGTAATGTTGCTAAAAAATAGTCCTTCATTTGACTAATTATACTTTAGGAAATAGTTTATGTATAAAACACAAAAAATTACAAAACTTTTTGTCAATGAAAATAGATTGCAAAAGTGAAAAATATTTTCACAATTAAACAAAATATATAGAGGATCACTACAAACGCAGTTTTTTGAGATGCTACTGCAAAACAGTCCTTCATTTCACTAATTATTTTCTGGGAAACAGTTTTTATGTATAAAACATGAAATAATTTAAAAAATTTTAGTCAATGTAAACAGATTGCAAAAGTAGAAAATGTTTTCATAATTAAAAAATATATACCTAACATCATGTACAAATGCATTTTTTTGCGATGTTGCTGCAAAATAGACATTCATATCACTAAAATTAAACAAAATAAACTGAGGATCATGTACAAAAGTAGTTTTTTGAGATACTGTTGCAAAATATCCCTTTATTTCCTTAATAATATGTTTGAAAAATAGCTTATTAGTATACAACACATATTAATTATAAAAATTTTAGGCGATGCAAATAGATTGCAAAAATGGGAGAAAGATAATCATTGTTTATCTCTCTCATAAAGCAGATGGAATTGCTACTTGTGGGTACTGATATCACAATTGCAGGGAAATAGCTTTCCAGATGTAAAATGGCAAAACTTCTGAAACAGTTTTAGTCTTGCATTTTTTTTTTTTTTTGTGGGTGTTTTGGCAACCAAAATTGTCTCCAAGTTAAAACCGGGTTTCATAATAGTTCTTGATGTTAGGCTTAGTAAGTGAGAAAAGACATTACATTTATCATGAAAACATAAAAATATATAAAAGACAAAAGTACCATACAAAATATTTATGAAGTGAGCCACCAAGAGGCAGGGTTGTCAGAAAGAATACAAGGATGGTCAAAGTCTGCCACAACTCAGTCAAAAGCAGGAGACTTTATACAAAAGCTGTACCAA
Organism: Amaurobius ferox; assembly: GCA_951213105.1. Classification (NCBI taxonomy): domain Eukaryota; kingdom Metazoa; phylum Arthropoda; class Arachnida; order Araneae; family Amaurobiidae; genus Amaurobius; species Amaurobius ferox. Next base: position 37,989,450 of record OX578154.1, read on the forward strand.
ACACCTATCTCAAAATGTTTTTGAATGCAGAAAGAAGAAAATTCGGCAGACAAAAAGCAGAAGCAAAAATACCAAAAGGAGAAATTTGTGGATCTGCAGAAGAATCTCATACGTGCATATGGAATAATTACAAAATGAAAATTGAAATATTTGAACTTTCAGTAATGTACAAGTGAATGCGAACTGAATAGTACTAAATCAAGCATTTCGAATTCAATACTAAATGAATTTATGCAGTAACTACTGCATTTCTGTCAATTAACATTTTCCATTGACATTGGTTTGCTTTTTTCATTTCTGCAGTATGGAGATACAAAATATTTACTAAAAGCAAACTGCTACAAATACTCTTATTTTATTGTTATCAGTATGCTAAATAAATAATAAACACTAGGGGCATCAGAAATTCTAATCCTGTTAGTGAGGAATTCAAAATCAGATTTGTTAAGTGAAAAAAATTTCTCAATATCTGTGCTGATTTTGTGACACACACTCAACTTACAAACTGTGATGACACACTTAACCTACAAATGGATTTTCACCTGTCACACATTTGTCTATATATAAATGGCCTTTTTATGTGAAACCTTTCTTACGCATTTCACATATACAAAAAGCTTTCACCTGTGCACTTATTTGTGTCCCTTTAAATTACTTTTTACTTTTGTTTAATACCTTTCTGTCAAATTTCATATACAAATAGTTTTCCACTTATGTGCAGAAGTCTATATGATTTTTTTTCTTTTTTGTAAAATGTCTCAAATACATTACCACACACAAAATACTTTTCACCTGTGTGTACAAGTTTGTGCCTATTTAAAGTGGCTTTTGGAATGAAATCTTCCTGACACATATACAAATGACTATTTATCTGTGCTCAAATATTTGTATTTATATCATTTACCTTATTTTGTAACACCCTTCCATCAAATTTCACATATAAATGGGTTGTCACCTGTATACACAAGTTTGTGCTTAGAATAGCTTTTAACGCATTACCTTTTGATACATTTCAAGCATAAAGAGCTTTTCATCTGTGTATATAAATTTGTACTTGTTAAAATCACATTCTTGTGCAAAACCTTTCTGACATGCTTCTGTGGGTCGCGTTCATTTCGTTGACACCCCTTTTGTTGACAACTCCTTTCGTCGAAAAGTACATTTCGTTGACACTCATTTTTTTTATGTAGCTCAGGGTTGGCAGGTTTTTGACGCATGACGGTTTTATCCAGTTTAATCCATGGTTTTAACCACCATGTCAAAAACTGTCAAGTGAGAACAAAACAAACAATATTACCAATTAAAATCCTGTCACCCTCAATCAGTACCGTAACTAATCTTCATATGCCCTGTGCAAGGTTTTACACTAGGGTCCCTTGTAGTATTTTTAAGGGGGGAAGAGATTAATAAAACAAATACAATAAAACAATATATAATAATTGAAAGAGAGCAACTCTATTTGCAAATTGTATATTTAATTAATTTAAATAAATTTATTGTTTTTATTATTATATTGGTAAAAGAATGGATAGCCCTTTGGAAATAGATTTTTGGAAAAAAAAAATTTTTTTTGCCACCTAAAATGTAGCCCTATATACTATTCTCTTTTTCCTAACCTGAAAACTCAATAATCCGATAACATGGTAGAAAGGTATTTCAAAGTGTGAAAGTTTTCAGAATGAAAACAGTGCAGCTTTTAAATTAGCTGAATTAGCAATAATGCTGGTATTCCAACCTGCTAATTCGGCTTCTATAGAACGAATATTTTCAAATTTTGGAATCATCCATTCTAAACTGCGAAATCGTTTAGGACTAGAGAAAAGTTCTAAACTCGTTATGTATTATCGAATGCTACGTGGGTGTAATGAACCTGAATATTAAAAACAAATTGTGCTATCTCTAAAACGTTAAAATAATAAAACTTCAGGAAAGTTAAAAATATTGTTTTTAATGTACAAAATCAGAATACCTTGATATTTAAATTTAAATAATTCAAAAATTAACTTTACTTGTTGATAGTATTTCAATATTTTAAAGGTATTTATGGACTTGTATTGTTGAAAGGATAATGTTTTAAAATTACATTTTTCTTTTTATAATATTGTTCAAATTTATATGGGTGACCAATCTTATAATGATTGATATGGTGGTTTTATTGTTTTTAAATCAAATTCCCCTTTTGTTCGCAGCTTTTATGTTTTTGACAGTTTTATCCAGTTAAATCATGGATTAAACCAATGTCACATCAGAAACCAGTTTTTGATGTCAAAATTCCAACCCTGTGTAAGTTACATAAAAAAATCTGATGTGGGCAACACATGACTTTCCTTATATAATGTAATGAATTTTATACTTTTACAGTAAAAAAATAGGTTTTTCTTATAGTAGATACTAATATTCTTTCCAAGATATTGAATTTTTGACAATGAGTCGTCATTTTCATTGATTTAGCGTCATATTTATCCATTTGGCGAGATTTTCGTTAATTTGGCAACATTTCAAAAAAGTCGCCAAGTTGGCGACATTCCGCCAAAATCTCGCCAAGCGTTATGCACTAAGAAATAAGTTATTCTTACAGCAAATAAATGACTATTGGCGTTCAAATACAAAAGTATTATTCAAAGTATCTTTTTTCATGAATGGAACGAGCTAGATCCACGAGAATGATGTTACTCAATTTATCGCATGATATTACATATGAAAAGTGAACATGTTTCTCAATAGGAAATATTTTTTTTTATTTTATGACTTTTTGATAATTTTTTGAAAAATGTACAATATCTCGAGAACGGTTCATGTTAGCGTTCTAAAATTTATGTCAATCATTTTCTAATAAAAAATTACATAAGAAATGTCTATTTGCGTAACTTTATTAGTGGTTTTGATTTTTTAACGATTTTTTCAAAATTTCATTCGAAAACTTAGGGGGGTTCTGAACATTCGATTGCGTATAAAAACAATAGGCTTCCAGTGTTTACGGATTGTGATTTTTGTACCAAATTTGATTCGAATCGGTCCATTCGTTCGTCAGTTATCGTCTCCACAGACTCACTGACACACACACACAGACATCACTTCAAAAATGTTTGATTCGTGATCAGGGATGCTTGAAACGTGCTCTCCCGTCGAAAACTCGATTTCGAATTTTCGATCCCGTCACAATACTTTCCTTATACATTATGTATATAAGGAAAGTAAAAAGAAAGTGTCAATGAAATGTACTTGTCAAAATATGACACATTCCATTGTCACTCATTTTTTTTATATTAGCTAATGTTTTGTGTATAAAAAATGCTTCAAATGGCAAAAATGATGCCAATGACTTTGTCCCAAATTCAATCCCCCCCCCCCCCCCCCCACTTTGTTCCAAACCATTTAGTGCAGGAGACGTCGCTGATCAGATGCACACTAGTTACGTTCTTGGCTAATAGTAGTCTGGTGAGGTTTTTATTTTACAATGAATTTACAGCAATCAAAAGTCTGCAAAATTATTAAAACAAACAACGAAAGATAAAGATGCAATCACAGTCAATGGGTTCATTTTGACAAAAGATTGGAATCGAAATGACCATTACTATTGGAAATGTGAAGACCGCAAATGTATAGAAAGAGCGATCACAATATTAGTCAATGGCCAACACATCCTTAGTCAACACGAGGTTTCCAAACATGACCATGCATCACAAGCAAGCACAGTTCCAGTGATTAAAGCCTGCACTCAGATGAAGGAAATTGTGAAAATGACAAACGATCAACCTGCCCAAGTAATACAAAATATTAAAGCAGCAACTTCAGCCAAGTGATGCTAAACTGATTGTTAAATCGTTTGAAGATAATTAAGTACATGGACGTGTGCGCAAAACTCTAAGAAATGGGCAAGTTGTAAGAAATCTGCCTCTTTTCCCACCAGACACTAGTAGGTTGTGCAAATGTTGGAATCTTTGCGATCATTTCTGAAATTCAAAAGCAACAGAATGAAACTGAATCACAAATCGAGAAAATTATACATGTGGAACCATTGACGAAAAAGGGGAGAAAAGAAGAAACTGAAGAAACGAAAATTCAGAATATCATTCATAACAGAAATTATATGTCTACTTTAGATTTTCTTAGGGGCATTGCACATAACATTTCCTTGTAATCATTTCTTTGTTATCGATTTATTGATTGTAATATTTCTATTGCACTGTTTTTATTCCACTTTTATTCATTGTATTTTTATTTGTATATATTTTTAAAGAAATAAACACCTGGCGGGGTACTTGCTTATACACCTCCTCGTGGTGTACCCTGGAAACAACTTTGTTTGCTGAGATATAAGCAACAGGATTTTTTTGTTTATTGTGAAATGATCATACCAAATAGTTTTTAACGCCAAAGTTTTGGTAAAAATTTGTTTTAAAATATTACATTTCAGGGGGGTGGTGGTCTTCCTATGGGGAGAACGGAAGCGAAAATCTAAATCTCATCTAAGGCATATGAAACCCTTTCTCCGGTCCTTCACACACGGGGAGGGGGGGGGGGGGGCTGAGAATGGTCGGAAGCTATCATTCAGTTCGTCGACGATGTGTGTGGCTGTCAACGAAAACAGTTTCGACGAAATGAGTTGTCGATTAAGTGGAACAACTTCCGTTTCTGTTAATTTAAATGACAATTTTGTACAAAACCTTTTTGACACATCATATACAAATAACTTTTCACTTGTGTAAAAATGTTTGTTTTATTAAGCTTACTTTTTCAATGAAACCTATCAGACATATTTCACATACAAATGGCTGTAACTTGTGTGCATAAGTTGGTGTTTTTTTTAAATTACCTTTCTATGTAAATGTTTTCCTGACATATTTTACTTACAAAGGGTATTCATCTTTGTGCTTAAGTTTTTGTTTATTTAAAGTAACTTTTAGTATGAAACATTTTACATAGAAATGGATTTTCCTCTGTGTGAGCACATTTGTACTTAATTAACTATTTTGTGCAAAATCTTTCTGACACATTTTGCACACAAATGACTTTTCAACTGCATGCATACATTCTTGTGCATTTAAATGTCCATTTTGTGCAAAAGTTTGAAATATTTCACAAACTATATGTTCACCGGCCGTCCAAATAGGTGCTCTTAGTCCCCTGGACGAGTCGGACGGTCTGGGTCTTCTACAAACTATATGTTCAGGTGTTTATTAAACTACCCTTCAATGCAAATGCTTTCTAACGTATTTAAAAGACAAATGCACATATTTCTGTACATGTAAAGTATCTTTTTATACAACACCTTTCTGATGGGCACGGTAGCCCATTGGTTAGCACGCTGGAGTTGCACTCGGTAAGCCCGGGTTCGATTCCAGCCACTGTCAAAACTGCCGCCGTGTTCATGCGGAGTACAATCACGTTAAACATGTGGGTCCGAATGTCCTTCCGAGAGGTTGGTGGTAGGGGAAGGAGGGTACGGTCCCTGTGGATGCCTCCCCCACTGGGTTCCGGTCTAAATTGGGTGGCACTTCCCGACCATCCAAACAGTTACCTTACACCTTTCTGGTAGGTCGGACAGTCTGGGTTTCAACAACAACAACACCTTTCTGATACTTCTCGCATACAAGTGGCTATTCATTTGTATACACACATTTGTGACTACTTAAATCGCCTTTTTGTGTGAAAACATTATGAAACATTTCCATACAAATAGCTTGAAGACATTTCTTTACTTACATGATGACATGATGTTTTTGCAAAATCTTTCTGACCTATTTCCCATACAAATGGCTCTCCTCATATGTTGTTGAAACCCAGACCGTAGGACCTACCAGATGGTCTGGATATCAACAACACATGTGGAGAGCCATTTGTATATGAAATATGTCAGATATGCATATTTCACATACAAATATGTTTGATATGTCAGATATGCTTGACATGCATGTAGTACATAAGTTTATTTCCATGATATTCTAGTATCAAACCTTTCTAAGACATTTTACGTACAAATAGATTTTCACCTGTATACACATGTTTGTGCTTTTTTTAAAGTTACTATTTTATGGAAAATGCTTTATAACATATTTCACATACAAATGGCCGTGTGCAGCAGTTTGTATTTATTAAAATGACCTTTTTGTATGAAACAATCTTTCAATATATTTCACAAGCAAATGGCTTTCCACATGTATGCACTGTTCATATATTTGTTTTCATTTAAATGACCCTTATGTACAAAACCTATCTGACATATTTAACATACAAATGGCTTTTCATCAGTGTGCAAGTTTGTTTACATTTAACATATTTTTTGTATGAAATTCTTCTGACATATTTCACATACAAATGGTTTCTCATTTGTATGTCTGTATGCACATGTTTCTGTTCATTTAAATTACTTTTTTTGTGAAAAACCTTCACAAATGGCTTTTTATCTATGTGCACAAGTCTATTTAAATCACATATATGTGCAAACATATATGCTTATATAATGTACTTTTATGTAAGAAACCTTTGTAATACATTTCTCAAACAAATGGCTTTTCACTTGCAGACATTTGTGTGTATGTAAAATATATTTTTGTGTGAAACCTTTCAGACATTTTTCACATACAAATGGCTTTTCATTTTGCATATGTTCATGCATATGTTCATTGAAATAGCTATTTTGTACAAACCTTTCCAACACATATTGTATATAAATGGCTTTAAACCTGTGTGCATAAATGTGTGTTTATTTAAATCACTTTTACGCACAAATATTTTCTAACATAATGAACATACAAATGGTTTTTAATCTATATGCACCCGCTTCTGTACATTTAAAGCACCTTTTTGTGTGTAACATTTTTGACACATTTCACAAATGGCTTTCTACATGTATGCACATGTTAGTGTATATTTAAATGACATTTGTATGAAAAATATGCTTATTTAATGTACTTTTATGCAAGAAACCTTTCTGATACATTTCTCAAACAAATGGCCTTTCACTTGTGAGCAGACATTTGTGTCCATTTAAATGATTTTTATTTACAGAACCTTTCTCACACTTTCACATACATATGGCTTTTCATGTGTATGCACACGTTTGTGTACATTTAAATTACTTTTATGTGCAAATGTTTTCTGACATATTTCACACACAAATGGCTTTTTATTTGTGTGTACATGGTTGTGTACATTTAAATGACTTTTGTGTGTGAAACCTTTCTGACATATTTCACATACAAATGGCTTTTCACCTGTGTGCACACGTTTGTGTTCATTTAAATGACTTTTATCTACAAAACCTTTCTCACACTTTTCACATACATATGGCTTTTCATGTGTATGCACACGTTTGTGTACATTAAAATTATTTTTATATGCAAATGTTTTTTGACATATTTCACATACAAATGGCTTTTCATTTGTGTGCACACGTTTGTGTACATTTAAAGTAAATTTTTGTGTGAAACCCTTTTGACATATGTCACATACAAATGGCTTTTCACCCGTGTGCACACGTTTGTGTTCATTTAAATGACTTTTATCTACAAAACCTTTCTCACACTTTTCACATACATATGGCTTTTCAAGTGTATGCACACGTTTGTGTACATTTAAATTACTTTTATATGCAAATGTTTTCTGACATATTTCACACACAAATGGCTTTTCATTTGTGTGTACATGGTTGTGTACATTTAAATGACTTTTGTGTGTGAAACCTTTCTGACATATTTCACATACAAATGGCTTTTCACCTGTGTGCACACGTTTGTGTTCATTTAAATGACTTTTACCTACAAAACCTTTCTCACACTTTTCACATACATATGGCTTTTCATGCGTATGCACGCGTTTGTGTACATTTAAATTACTTTTATATGCAAATGTTTTTTGACATATTTCACATACAAATGGCTTTTCATTTGTGTGCACACGTTTGTGTACATTTAAAGTAAATTTTTGTGTGAAACCCTTTTGACATATTTCACATACAAATGGCTTTTCATATGTGTGTACACGTTTGTGTAAATTTAAAGAACTGTTTCGCGCAAAACCTTTCTGACATATTTCGCATACAAATGGCTCTTCACCTGTGTGCACAACTTTATGTCTATTTAAATTACTTTTATATGCAAAAACTTTCTGACATATTTCACATGGAAATGACTTTTCATTTGTGAGCACAGGTTTGTGCTTATTTAAAGTACTTCTTTTGAGTGAAATCATTTTAACACATTCCACATGTAATGCCCTTTCACGTGTGTGCAGATGTTTATGTTTATTTAAATGAATTTTTTTTGCAAAATTTTTCCAGCGTATTCCCCATACAAGTGGCTTTTAACCCGAATGCACATGTTTGTGCTCTTTTAAATGACCTCCTATTTGTGCAAAACCTTTCCAACACATTCACACTATTGTGTATTCAAGTGAACTCTTGATGCAAATGCCTTGATATATTTCCAAGATATTAAATATTGAGGCAAATAGAAGTATTTCAGTAAATGCTTTAGGGTAAATATAATACACACGCATGCCATTTTTTTTTAATTTCACATCCCTAATGCTTTATTACATGTATGTAAAAATAAATATTCATTAAAAGATATCTTGTAGAAAACGTATTCCGACATATATCGGCTCATAAAAAAAGGCTGTGGCTGGATGCACTGCCGGTGGCCGTGTATCCTGAAGAAAACTCCTTAAACGGATGGGTTTTGCTATCGCTATTGGCTACCAGGCAGAGCTAAAGCACCTCCCTCCAACTGCTTATAAATGCGATTGCAGTGTTGCCAAACTTTAAAAGTTACCATACATTTCTAAACCAGACATGAATACAGTTAAATTTTTATACAATAAATAAAATAATTAATTTATACCTAGTTAAATATATATATTTTTTTAATTACATTATTTATTAATAAAACTTTTTACGGTCGTTCTGAGTGTTCTAAAACCTTTTCAAAAGAATTACATTTTAATGAAAAGTAGAGGCAATATAACAATGTATATCTACTATAACCGTGGCCGTGAGGAACATTTGTAAAAAATTTTGGTGTTGCCATCATAAACCAATTTTCAGCAAACTATTAAATTTTTTGCTAAATTAAATATAATATATGTATTTTTTATTTTTAATAGAAATTATTTATAAATGAATTTTTGAGAATCGTGTTGGGTGTCTTAAAACCTTTCACTATTTTAAATTTCAAAAGAATTGCATTTTATGAAGAGCAGAAAGAATATATCTTTGTATATCTGCTATAACCGTGGTCGTTATGTCACATTTGTAAACATTTTGTTGTGGGAGGGTGTTTTTGTTTTTTGAAACAGAGAGTACTGAAAAAATAGATAAGAATAGGTGAATGTGCTTGTGAATTTTTGCACCTTATGTTTTCGTATAGTTTTTTGTAGAAATTTTAGAGAGTAGGAATAATGTAAATTTATTATTCTATATTGTGAGTTTTAGTTTTGGGAGGTATGGCGAAACCTCCCAGTTGTGCGGGAAAACGGAAGGGAACTAACAACGAAGTGCCGGAGGTAAGTCGGCGAAAAATGTTTAGTGACGCTGGCCTTTGGAGAGGTAACAACCTATCTGACAGAGAAAAAATCGAAATTGCTTTCCAAAATGGAGCTATTGAAGCAAAAATAGTCTTAACGGGGACAGTGAAAAAGATTCCATTTCACCCAATTCTGTGCAAAAAAGAATTGCAACAAGAAGATATTCATAAAGATATAAAAAATATATTCGTAACAAGAAACGACAACGAGCAGTTGGGCGCGGTAGCCCATTGGTTAGCGCGCTGGAGTTGCACTCGGTAGGCCAGGGTTCGATTCCAGTCACTGTCGAAAACTGCCGCTGTGTTCACGCGGAGTATGATCACGTTAAACATGTGGGTCCGTAAGTCCTTCCGAGAGGATGGTGGTAGGAGAAGGAGGGTACGGTCCCTGTGGATGCCTCCCCCACTGGGTTCCGGTCCAAATTGGGTGACACTTCCCGGCCGTCCAAACAGTTACCTTACACCTTTCTGGTAGGTCGGACGGTCTGGGTCTCAACAACAACAACGTAGCAGTTGTAGTCAAAACAAGCGAAAGTGCTGCCCGAATATTGGAGAAGAAAAGTTTTTGTGGAGTACCTATAAGTGCGAGAATAATTGAAGAGTTTATCTCTACTAAATGGATAATACGAGACATACATCCAGAAGTGAACCTGGAAGAAATTTCTAAAGAACTCAGGGAACAAGAGATAAATTGGAGCGAATTAACCCAATTCACTAAGCCTAAAAGTACAGAAAAAATACCAATAGTTCTATTACATGAACTAGACAAAACAAGCAGAAATCATGTGAATATTGGCTATACAAGATATAAAACTCTCCCATATATAGAAAGGCCAAAAATATGTCTAAAATGCTTAAAATTTAACTATTACAAACATGAATGTGAAAGTGAAACTACAACGTGCTATAAATGTGGAGATCAGCATGAAGTTGCAGAGTGCTTAGCGGAACACCCAAAATGCTTTCGATGTGGGGGAAAGCACATGGCGACAAGTAAACAATGCCAGGAAATAAAAAAACAAACGGAGATACAGACAACTATAAAAGCTAAGAACATCTCTTATGGTGAAGCAAAAAAAATAATAAATAAAAAATTAGAATACGCTACAGTATGCAGAGGAAAACAAAAATCGGAAGAAGAAGTGAAGGAAGAATACGAAAAGAAACAAAGCAACCAGAACTCACGGAAATCATCAAGAAAATAAATGCAGTGGTAACAGACCTGGAAAAGCCAAAGACGGAAGAGATCCGAGATGAGTGGATCCGGCAATACCTCACAAAGCTAGACAAAAACATAGGTTTAATCGCAAAGAAACTTGAAGAATTGGTAAAAGCTCTAAAAAACAAAAATGAAACTGAAAGGGATATGGAAGAAAACAAAACAAGCGATGATGAATCAGCTAACAAAAGCGATGGAAGTGGAAAAAACGGAAAACCAAATAACCAAAACACAAACGAAAGTGACATGGAGGAAAGCAGCTCAGAGGAAGATGAACCAAAAAAACTGAGCTCGAAAATGATAAGAAAGAGAAAATAACTGACCAAAAGAGAAGTACCAATCTGGTCCTCTTAACAAGCCCCCTGGTTGGAAGTTGGAAGTTGGAAACCCAGACCACACGACAGACCCGAAGGTTTACTGTAGCTAAGTGTGTGGCCGGGAACTTTATTTTTGATTCAAGTAATTACAACACATATAAAAAATGAATCACAACACAATAAGTTACAAGACAAGCAAATATACAAAAAACACAAAAGCATAAAAGAACACATAAGAAAATCAACAGGTTTAAGCAAAAAGTAACTGTGAAAATTTTAAAGTACAATGCAAAAGGCTGCGCAGGTTTACCAAAGAGACCCTGGAGGGATATTTAAAAAACTTCAAATTTACTTAAAAAAAAAAAATAAATGAATAAATGGAATAAAAACAACCAGGGGAATTTACAAAAGGGGGGGACAAAGAGAGACCAGGGCAAAGAACAGAGGGGAATATACAAAAGGAGGAGACGAAAGAGAGAGCAGGGCGCATAAAAGAGCAAAAAAAGAGTTACATAATGCCAGCCAGGACAATAATGCTGGACAGAAATAATATAGACATTGAAGGATATTTAAGTAACAGAAATATAAATTATCTGTTAATGATACAAAAGTAAAACCTTTGTGTTTGTGGACTATCTGTATAATCCATAATTTAAAATATTTATAGATGTGTACAATATTTACAGATGTATAATTTGGAAGTAATATATGAGATTATAAATATTTACAGAATTAAAGTATAAATTAACAGAAATGTATATAAATGGGGTGATTATAATTTTGTTGTTATATTACAGGCAGATATGAGTGATTATGACCTTGTAGATGTATATACAGACAGAGACACAATTTTGTATTGAGAATATATGTACAAAGGTATCACTTCAAAGTGTAAACATTTTACATTTCCATATATAAGTCGCTTATTCACATTGTTTGGCAGGTTTGTATAACAAGAACAAGACTATACCGTTTTCAGGTGGTGACGAGACAGTTAACACAACGATAAAAAAAACAGCAAACCACAAAAATAAAAACAAAACAAAGGGGAACCCAGGAACAGCAAGGGGAGGGGATTGATCACCAGAGACACGGGGATAGTAGGTACTCACAAGCTTTTCAGCGAACACGGTTCGAAATATCACGGGCGATGAGAACACAGTTCTTGAGTTTATTAAGTAATGTCGGATGTCGGCAAACCCCGGAGAACCAAGCTGCACGGGAAGCGGGGACAGGTTTAATTAAATGGTATTCTTTAGAAAAGGGACAAGAGAATAAATAATGGTCTGCATCACCATATGCGTTGCAAGGGCAGTTGGAGGATGATTTATGTTTAAAAAAGTTAAGGTAATCTAAGAAAGGGCCATGGCCGGTTATAAAATATATGAGGTATTTGTTAAAGATTTGAATTTCGGGGCTAACAATAGGTAGAAATAGAGAAATACGTGAAGGGTCATGAGTTCGGGGTGAGACGTAGTTGTTTAGAAGATGTTGCCAGGAATTCAAAAGGGCGGATTTGCAGAATGAAGTAAGAAGGGAATAAGGGAAAGGGACGGAAAGAGGGGTACCAGAAAGGGTAGCATCTTTGGCAAATTTGTCTGCAGTTTCGTTTCCAAGGTTGCCAGAATGGGCTTTAATCCATTGAAGGTTAATTAAATTTAAAATTTTTGCCGAAAGTGCCAAAAGTTTAGTTTCACAAAGGAGGTGAGATTTGTTTTTAATTGATTTGAGAGTCAGAATAGAGGATAAGCTATCAGAGTATATATTGACTTTAGTTGAGTTATCTAATGCCCATTTGATTGCAAGTTTAATTGCTGAAAGTTCTGCTTGAAAAACTGTGTTCTCATCACCGAGCTTATACATGAAAGTCTCAGCCAGGCGTTCACCTCTAAAAATGCAGATAGAAAGGCCTGTGTGATTATCTAGTTTTGAACCATCTGTATAAATGGAGATGTCAGAAAAGGATGAAGGGTTAACAATCGGAAGGGAAACTATACGATTAGAGGGAGGGATACTGGAGAGGGGACAGTTGTGATCAAAAAGGGAAGGGGGAGGGAGGGAGGAATCAGGGAAGAGGTTGGTTTTTAGATACCAGAAATTAAATTTTTTGTATAGGTTTTGTACTACTAAATGAACAGGGGGATGCCAGTAATTGAGTAAAGAGAAATGCTCGAAGTTGTTCTAAAACCGGTTGAAATTTTTAAAAGGAAAATCCGTTGCAAAGATGTTAGTTTAGCGATATGATTTCCGGTAAGACGTTTTCCCCAAATTCCAGACCCGTAAGTAATAATTTTTTCGATAACAGTGAGATACCATATTTTAAGAAAAGATTTATTAACTCCCCAGTTATTACCCGAGATTTTCCTGAACGTAGAAGAGAGCTTAAAGCATTTCTCTTTTAAATAGAAGACATGGGGACTCCATGTTAGGTTGTCATCGATTATAATGCCTAAGAAGTTAAGGTGGCGGGTAATTTTGATGCTTTTGTTGAGAATTTTAACAGGTGGGGTATATCTGCGTTTAGCTTTAGTTCGATTAAAAATAATACATTTGGACTTTTCAGCGGAGACCGAAAGGGAGAGGGAAGAGAGGGAGGAAGTAACGGAGGAAAGGTTAGAAGTAGTTTTACGGGAGATGAGGGGAAGGGAACTTCCAGAAGTCACCACCGCCAGATCATCTGCGAATGCCTGTATATAAAGATCGTCACTATTTAGTTGTAAGATTTTATTGAAATATATGTTCCACAGGATAGGGGATATAACCGAACCCTGTGGAGCCCCAATTGATAATGTTTTTTTAGTTGAGTAAATGCCATCTGAATAGGTTATTGATCGGGAGTGAAGATAAGAGTAAATAAATGTTTTATATTCTAGTGGAAGATGTATATTATCTAGGGTAGAAGGCAGAATGTTCCAGTTCAGATTGTCAAATGCCCCGCAGACGTCCACGGTGGCGAGAGATACGTACTGGCCGGGCCTGAGACCCTCAATGGTAGAGATAAGCCCGTGAGTAGCTATTTCACAACTGGTCAATTCTCTGAAGCCAAATTGCAGTGGATGAAGAGCCTCCGAGGAGGAAAGCCAGAAATTTAGTTTATTAACAAAGAGTTTTTCAAGAATTTTGCCGAAAGTGGGGAGAAGGCAGATGGGGCGGTAAGAGGTAATGTGGGCGGGATCTTTACCAGGTTTGTTTAAGAAAAGAACTTTTGCAGTTTTAAGACAAGTAGGAAAATAACAGAATTTAAAACAGCTGGTTAACGTTCCTCGGACCAGTGGAGTCAACTTCCTCACGGGGAAAAGGAAAAGAAACAGTAAAAACGGAAAGTCAAATTGAGAGAGATATAAATGAGATGATAAAAAATGAGCAAATAAGAAGTGCCACTCTAAAATACATGAACAACCCCATGATTAATGTCCCTAAGACCATTAAAATCGGCATCCCCTCACAGGAGAATGATGTTTTGATAAGTGTCAAGGTCCCCCATTGTGGAAGTGCGGCTGAGAGGGTTAAAACCCAACCTCGTTCCTGGAGCAGCAAATAGACTGTTCCTTGTTTATTCTTACTTTAGTACTGTTGTTTTCGTATCATATGTTTGGAATTTGTAAACTCATACTATGTTTTAGACGTACTGTTGGATTGATTTTTCTCTCCCCATAGTTTGGAGAGAGTTGTACGCTGTTTTCAATTTTCTTATGCTTTTGTTCCCTCGAGGCAAAAGGCTTAGTGCTAAGCCTCATGCTTTCCTCTCTCCTTGGGAGGGAGTGATTTGGATTTTGTTGTGGGAAAAAAATTTTGGTGTTGTTTTGACGTTAGTGGGAATAATGTAAATTTATTATTCTTATTTGTGCTTTTTATTTTTGGGAGGTATGGCGAAACTTTCTAGTAGTGTGGGAAAACTGAAGGAAAGTAACAATGAAGTGCCGGAGGTAAGTCGGCGAAAAATTTTTAGTGACGCTGGTCTACGGAGACAACCTGTGGCGGGTAACTATCTCCATTTATGCCACCTGCACCAAAACGAACTAGAAGCGGCTTTTCTCAGTGTATCTGATAACTGAGGAAACCGCATACCATTTCCTGTTTTGGGACGCCTGACTTCCAAAGATTCCCGATGGGGATTTACACATAACTTTAACGCCGGTGACAATATGTTGGCATGTGAAAGCAATAATCTTCGTCACCGGCATGTGTGAAAAACAAGACGATGGTGCACACCGAAAACACGTGGCGTGCATGGGGGGCACCCCCATTAATGAGCCCCAGACCAACGACGACCAATAAGATGGTCGGTCACTCCTTCTGGGGCGTTTACAAAAATTCAGTTTAGAAAAGAACGTTCATCTTTTCGGATAGAGACTCGCTCCTAAAATCTCGACTTGTTTTCGAACTTTGGAACTCGCAGCCGAAACCTCCTTCCGACTGCTTTGAACTTAACGTTTCAACAATCAGGATTTATCCGCTTACCGCAGAATCTCTTTGCAAAGTATTAGTATGCTGTATATATATTTGTAAAATTTAATGTAAATAAATGTTATTTTACGCAAGTTAACATTCTGTCTAGAGAACAAAACAACAACAACAAATGTCGGGGGATTGTGCTGGGCCTTAATACCGCATGTCAGGTTCAGCCTACACAAAGCAAACAATAAATCCCGCAAACCTATCCGACAGAAAAAAAATCGAAATTGCTTTCCAAAATGGAGCTACTGAAGCAAAAATATTCTTAACGGGAGCGGTGAAGAAGATCCCATTTCACCCAATTCTTTGCAAAAAAGAATTGCACCAAGAAGATATTCATAAAGATATAAAAAATATATTCGTAACAAGAAACGGCAACGTAGCGGTTGTAGTCAAAACAAGCGAAAGCGCTGCCCGAATATTGGAAAAGAAAAGTTTTTGTGGAGTACCTATAAGTGCGAGAATAATTGAAAAGTTTATCTCTACCAAATGGATTGATGCGCTTGCCTCCAGGCCTTCATCCCAAAAGTGAAAATATTTGGCTTTGTTTCCTTAAAAAAAGCCAAGTATGCTATACAGTGTAATGCATATGTTCTTCCATTCTAACTCAGTCAATTTTGTTTATTCCATTGTCATGAAAAGTCGATTTAAACTGCAAGTTATGATCTGTATGATTGGTTGTTTATGGTGAGCTTTGAAATAGTGCATATATTGGAAGGCTTTAGGCATTTAAAATCAACATCAATAGTATCAAGTTTTGGAATCTCTTTAGATACTGATGTCGAATCATGTTGAAAAGAGCTCATCTTTAGATGATTGAACTATCGCACATTTGAAATTGTGCTGATTACTTGATTTACCAAAATTCATTCACTCACATGCCATGCTTTGTTAGCAGTTTCAATGACTAACAGTTCTTTTTGTTGACAATTACCATCGCAGTTAATTTCTGAAGTTTGAGTACTAAAGAAGTTTGTTAATTTAAATCACTTTTTAATTTCTTCTGTTCTTTGTTTCTTGGCTTTTTCATGCTACTTTTCAGCATCTCCTTTATTTTTTATTGTTATTATTATTTTCTAAATCCATTTTTTGTGATTTTCATTGAATATTCAACTTTTTGAAACTTTATTTAAGTTGCTTCTAAATTAATATACTAACATTGATAAATTAAAGTAAACACTTATTTCTTTAACCCTTTCAGGATCATTGGCACGCTCGTGTGTTGGCTACGAACTTGCATTCAAGGACGGACGGCACACACTCGTGCCGGAGGAAGCTTTACCGTAAACGGCGAGTGACACGCATGCGTGCCTTCACGTGGAACGTTTTAATTTGTCTACTAGATGGCGTTAAATGTCAATGGAACTAACTTCAATGTATTTTGCAGATACATGACCTTGACTAAGGAGGATCCAATGAATTATTTCTCCATTTGGAGCGGTGAAACATGATTTTGTAATATAAACAGACAGAGCAATTCTCGCAGCATCAACAATTTTATAATTGAGTTCCGGGTTTTGTTTTTATTTCAGCGTTATAATTTCGTTGGTGAATCATAGGAATATAAGAGAGTATTTTTTTTTTTGGGGGGGGGGGGTTAGAGGCAGTGAAATTATTCGTTTATTTCGGATAAAAGAATGGGAGCAACTAACGAGTATTTTGTATTCAGATTTGTATGAAAAATATACAACAAATAGAAAATAAATATTTCTTTTATTCCTGAAAAAGTAGATTTCTGTGTTGAATAGGTGATTTTTAGTGAATTTTTTTCGAGAGTTAGGCTTAGCGTAAAAAATTTGCCGTTCTTTGGGAACAGTTCGGAATCGAAATGCTCCGCCTTTTGGGCCGCGGCAGTTCCGGAATGCCGCCGTCCGGAAAGGGTTAAGCTTTATTTAATTCAAAATTATTACATGAGAATGAACTCAAGGTTTGCAAAGGAACTGTGCAAATTCTGAACATAGTATTTGAATCGATAATATTTTTATGCGAAGGAATAGAGGAAAAATATCTATCAATGTTGTATGTTCTAGTTTCAGCGGCTTAACTGGTGTCGGGGATTTGAACAAAGGATTTGATGGAAGGTTAAAATAGCTTATAGCACTACCTAACCTACTAAACTACTCTAGTCAGCAGTACGTAGAGTGACAACAAAACACTGTTTGTGGTTTCTTTTGTATATGCTGTAAAGAATGAAATTAAGGATTGTGAATTGAGTTGCACAAATGTACCATATTAAGGAATGTGAATAGAGTTACACAAATGTACCATATTAAGGTTTGTGAATAGAGTTACACATATATATTTTATATATGTGTAATATATTTTATGGGATAATTTGAATATTTCCTAAAACTTTCAAAGTAATTTGTGAATTTTAAATTCACTTAAAAAATGTTTGAAAAATTAGGTCCCATAGGGTTGAATGTATTTCATTTTTTCAACCCGAGTTGTATCCGAAACTAATTGGCTGATATTATTCATTTATATTCCCATAGGTCCCACAAATATTAAAATTTCATTTTGATAAAGTCATTTTACATCAGTTATCGTGCTAACAGACAGGGTTGTAGTGGAGGGTATACGGCGGTATATGCAGTATACTCTGGTTTTTTTCAGCAAATTCCATATACCCTCTGCTTTTTCTTAAAAACTACGTACGCGCTTTGCAAAATGCTTTGCTAATGAACAACATAGTAACAGATTTGAGATCATCTTTATTGATTTCAAATGCCTCCAATCTAATGTTTATTAATTCAAATAGACCACCTATAGAACACTTTCAACCGGAAAAATTTGTAAATTCTTAGTTGGCCAACCATCACTCTTCAGTTGACAATAAATCAAGAGTAAGCGCTACAAAAAAAGACACAGAGACGGATTTCTCTCGTCAAGCAATTTGGAAAATATTTCAATGAAAATGATAGAGGTAGGCCTTAAAATTTGTTAAAATAAAGCAAAATTACATCCTACTTTATATATGTTTAAATATTTTTCTCTTAAAATTTCCTGTAATTATTTTATATCATAGTTAAATATTAATATAGTGAGATTTTTAAATTTGAATATCACTCGATGCTAGTCTGCATGTTTTGCTTTGCATAAATACAGTAAACTCCCAATAACTCGAACACCTTGTGAACACAAATTTCTGCTTAAGTCGAAGTTTCTTCTAAGTTCCGCAATTCCTTTCCTATAATATAAAATTAATAGGCATTTTTTTTTCTTGATAATTTGAACTTCGATTAATTCGAACATTTCTCCCCCCCCCGGTCCTTCGAGTATACCCTATAGGTGCCCGGGCGGGGGGGGGGATTGCCCCCTGGCTTATGGATTTCCTATATATATACATGTATGTACGTGTACATGTTTTTTGCCCTCCTCCCCCCCCCCTCCTGGAAAGTGTAAGTAGTAAGTACATGTTTCGCTTCCCCCTGGAAAAAAATCTGCAGGCACCTATGGTATACCCTCTGTTCTTTTACGACTACAGCACTGCTAACAGACAGACAGAATGAACAAATTCATAAACACTTTTCAACTATGTTGTAAAGTGTTAATAAAATGGTCATAAAAGTTCAACTAATTTAGAAATAAGAAAACATTTAAAATGTTATACTTTGTAAATATTTATCTTACATAGGTAACATATTTTAAAATATTGTGCATTTCATTCATAACATTTTTATGTGAAATTGTTTTATTTTACTCACCAAGGAAATAAAACTTATTGAAAGTGTGAATTCCAATATAAATTCACTTATCATACAAAAACCTTTTCCAAGTTAAAATGACAATCACTCAGCCTCCCCAGTCAAGAATATCACTCTACGCTATATATGTCACATTTTGATATGTCTCTCCTGAGGCCTGCATGCTTTCCTGAACTATACAAGAAGAGGGGTAAAGGAAATGGGCATCACTCATAACAAGAATCTGTCTATATTTCCATTTGTTTATTTATTCAGAAAACATTTTATATATTTATTTAAAATAATATATAATTAAAATAAAAATTTACTTGGTAATTATTATTTAGGTTAGTTAGATTGGCACTTTCTACATTCTCTACTCTGATGCTTTGCCCCTCATGTTAAAAAAATCCTGCATCTTCATGTATTACCTAATGGAAGGTCTATAAAGAGCAACATCCCAGTCCCAGTAAGATAATACTTAACTGCATACATATAGAGTTTACCAGAAATTTCCCCATATCTATCATGTTGCCATGATTCTGTTACCTATCCAGTCTCCAGATTTGACATCATTGCTCATTTATGGGACCAAATGGGATGACACTTTTGAGCATCTATGTGTGTGCATGATCTGAAGTGATAGTTGTAACATCTGTAAGCCAATCTATCGCAAAATAGCATACGGCAACTGTTATGCCTCCATACCAATATCCTCTATAGTTCATACTATTATTGGTGCAACACTGAGCAAGGAATCTGGTTGGTAGCCAAGTGATAACTGGTAGAAAACTTTTGATATCTTTGCTCTTATTAAAATGCTCTGTAGTTAATTTATGTTAATTATTATTCTACCCAGTCAATTTTACACTATAGTAATGAACAATTTTAGTTTCCCGGCCACTCATTCTGTTGCTCGTACCCTATGGTGAATCGGGTGGCCTGGGTCTTCAACTTTTCCTGCAACAGTGTATATATATAGGTAAATTATTATAATAGGATCAAAAATTTCACTTCAAGTTTCAGACAGATTTAAAAGCCTTATGCATTGTACATAAATCAGCTGTTTTCAGAGTTATTGTCTTTCTGTGCATCTGTCTATGCAATGTGTGTGTCCACTCTATTTAAATATATGTGTTAGATTCTTTTTAAATTTGGCAGCAGTCGACATATATAATCTAAAGCCTAAAGTTGAAAAAATATCTTGTTGCAAGTATATTCTTTCATTGTATTATAATTATCTTTATACATATAAAATTTGCATACATCTTGTAAAAATAATAAAATGTTTAAATTGGTTTCTAATTTAATACTTGTATATTCCCACTTAAAAGTTATAAAAATCAAGATTTATCTAGATTTTAATTAACTTGGTAATGAGTTATAATGAAAGCTGATAGTTAGCAAATCTGTACCTAACTGTGCAATTCATTTTAAATATTTCCTGATTTTTTTAATGATTTTATTAGGACCTTAACAGTGTCCACTACTGACTGGTACCCTATTTTCATTTGCACTGTCATAGTAAAATAAAGTCATTCTTATGAACATTTGTACAGCAACTGATCACAAATAAGAACCAGTTTTGAGGGAAAAGTATTAAACAAATAAACTGTATATTATTTTTCATTTTTAATGAACTAGATTTCCTAGTGCCAAAGTCTACTGTAATAAACAGTGATAATACAATCTTAAGCAATTTAAAAAATATTTTTAACACTAGAATGATGGAAGTGGCCATGTTGACCACATAACTACTTTGAGAAGCGATCCCTCCAAAACGGCTAATCTCAGCCCATTGCAATTTTATGACTTTTCTTATTTTCTTCTGTGTTTTCAATAACTTTAAGAAAAGTCATAAAATTTCAATGGGCTGGGATTAGCTGTTTTGGAGGAATCATTTCTCAAAGTGGTTATGCAGTCAAAATGACCACTTCCGCCATTCTAGTGTTAAAGATTTAATAGATCCATTGTCACAAAAGATAACTTCTGTGAAATTTGGCGAATCCAATTGTAGAGATTGTGCTAATAAATATTAACAATATGAATGAAACAATTTTTTCAAAGACAAAATGATTCATTGTTGTGCAATTGAGTTGTTCTATTTTAATTTTGATACTATATAAACTCAAAAAATTTATAGAAAATTTGTGTACGTCAGATGTACTTCCTATAAAAAAAATAAATAATATGAAATTACAGAAGAATGGAGAAAATTTTCTATTTTATTTATCTTGATCTCTATCTGTTATAGCTTTAAAATGTTATTTGGAGAGGGATACAGAAGAAAAAAGTCGACCAACCCATCACCATCTATAAAATAAACTAAGCCCAGGATGGCCTGGTAGTTATAATGAGAAGATTGCTTAAGAAAAACTTGAGTTAACCTCACCACCACTCAAAACTATCCCCATGTTTACATGCAATATAGGCACGATAAATCTGTAGGTCGTGATAAGGAGAAAGAGGATTTGTGGTTGCCACCTCCATTGATTTCGATTTAAATTAAGTGGTTAAAGGGTGCAATATGATCCACTCCCTATTGTGTACCCAGGGCAGCGTGGTATAATAGCAAAAAAATTTATGCTTTAGTGTCTAAATAGACAATTATCAAGTGCCACGTCATTATTAAACAAGAAAGTCTAGAATCATGCTTCCAGCATAACAACCATAATTGATGAAATGATTTCACTTTCATTAGAACTCATCAAACTTGGATAGTCAGTAACTGCAATAATATCAAGGAAACTTGTTATGCGCTATAATTTTATTAATCTCATGTGATCTATAAATCAGTTGTGCCATATAAGCTGTAAAACATGATTGAGCTCAAACTGTATGGGTGTATAAGTCCAGATTCAAATGTACAAAATAAGAGGCTTCTTGTATTTATCATTTTAAATAATTCTAAAATTTTCATGAAAATTGCTGTTTCTTTCAAGTGATATTGTGTCAATAGACTCACAGACACACTTAACAGTTAAAAACAGGTAATTTGTGTTCAGGAATGCACAAAACATATAGATTTGCTAAAATCCACAAATCAGTAGATTCTTAAAATAATGTAAAAAGTTAATTCTTTTAAAAAAATTGGATTAATTAATTCATTTGTGTAGCACGTCATAATTGGCATTTGTATGGTCCAACTGATTCGTAGATCACTTGAGATTAATAAAATCGTAGCACATGCATATTTTCTTGATGCTAGTGGATCCTCATTAGTTTTAATCATCTAGCCATATTTTTATCAATGTGGAAAATAATTATATATATATAAATGTACCTAAATGTGAATTATATCTTACTAATTAAATTCATCCTTTGAAAATTATTACAAAAATTTCTTGTAAAATTAATTCATGAAAATGTGCACTAAATAAAATTATTTTGGAATTAAACTTATTTTATAATAAATATGAATTTTCATTAATATGGTTTCACCAAAAGAATAAGAATTGAATGGGAAAATTTTGAATAATCACGTTTCTTTATTGCTAGTTTTGGCAGACTTCTTAGAAACAAAAGTCACTTTTTAACTAAACAGTTCCTTCAGCTACATATAATTCAGTGTAAAGATTTTAATTTTGAAAAATAAAAATATATGTTTCAAGAAAAAATCTGAACTAGAAGTTGAAATCCTTAGTAAATCCCTGAAACCCCCTCAGAAACTTGATGCTGAATCTATATCAGCCATCATCTAGCTCTATCTATAGCAGATTTTGAGAAATGGATGTTTCAAGGAAGATAAAATTTCCTGAACTGGAATCGAGAAAATACCGGAAGTGGAAATTTTTAGTAAGTTCTCCACCCGTCCAGAAATTTATGCTGAATCCATATTAGTCAACATCTGAGCTACGTATATCTATAGTTAATCCTGAGGAATAGATGTTTCAAAAAGCATTCTTGACCTGCCGATGGAAATTCTTAGTGTCCCACATACACACACACCACCAATTCCTCCAGAAGTTGTATCCTGAATCCATATCAGTCATCATCTAAGCTCTATAACCAATTCTGAAAAATAGATATTTTAAGAAAAAAATTTGAAGCAGAAGTGGAAAAGGAACCAGAAGTTAAAATGCTTAGTGATTAACCCTACGTACTTCAGAATTTGATGCTGAACCTATATCAGTTATCATCTAAGCTTTATTTAAAGCCAATCTTGGAAAATTTATGTTTCAAGGAAAATGAAGCATTTTCAACCGAAAGTGGAAATTCTTAGTGAATCCCTACATCCTTCGAAATTCAGTGCTGAATCCATATTGGTTATAATTTAAGCTATATCTATAGTAAACACTGAGAAATAAATACTTCAAAAATTTTGTAAAAACACAGATTTATTGATGGCAATCAAATTTGCCATCATAAATGTAACCAGGAATTTATTTCAATTGTGACCCATACCCCAAAAAGAAAGAGTTATACAAAGAATCGAGTCGCATCATTATGACCACCTCCTACCTCTGATGTCAAGGGCACTTGGCCAATAAATAACTGCACGTGTCAAGGTCAAACTTCGTGGGTGTATAAGGTGGGGTGTCAACAACTTACCAGAATAACAACCATGATTTTCATGGGTTTGTGAACTGTCTACGGGTTAGTGTGGCTAACGTATAACGTGAATGTCTTTATCCCCGTTTGCGCGCACGCCCGCGGAGCGGACGTGCACGTTAGAATGGAACAATTTCAAAAATTCGACGTGGTAACTGTGGAGCACCACGAGCCATCGATCGATCGACAGGCTACTGTGGAGCAATTCACCATACAAACGAACCAGGAAGCTTCCAGATACGTGTCCAAAACAACTGTGCAGAAAAACTCTGTTGCGAATGGGGCTCCGGGGCAGACGGTTGGTGATGGCGCTCATGCTCGCGAAGGTTCATCGTCAACAACGGCTGAAATTTGCACAGGAGTACCGAAATTGGACTTGCACCTACTAACAAAGGGTTTCCTTTTCTGACGAGCGGATGAACTTTAGTTTAAAAACCGGCGAGAACAAGCACGCAGCAACCATTGTTGGACGTAAACAAGCTGGTAGTAGCAACGTTATGGTCTGGGAGATGATTTCTTTGTCTACTATGGGTCCTTTGATTCCTTTAGAAGGCAGTCTCGACAGACTTGGGTATCCCTCCATATTGCCGATCAAGTACATCCGTTTATGTTGACGGTCTTCCCTATGGTCGATGGAATCTTCGATCGTCAAAATTGTTTACGAGTGGTTCGAAGAATGCGACCAAGACTTCCCTAACCACCGAATTCCCCTGATCGAGCATATTTGGAACCACTTCAATCGACGATTGGATCCATCACCACACACCTGTCAGCAAATGACGGATGCACTGCAACATTACATACACTTTCTGGCCAACATTGGTTCCTTCTAACAGGGACTCAAGAGTATTAGCATTGTAAAATGGGATAAAGTAGTACGTAATAATTTTCACATCTGAAAATATTAGGAAGTAAAACATAATATAAGTAATTGTAGCAATTTAATCCATCGAAATCTACTAAGATTGTACAGTTTACAAGAAGGTGTTTACTGTTGGGGTGAGCGTCTGCAGATTTGCGATGTCATTTTAAGGATATTTTTATAAAAATTTTCGATTCCAAGGTCGAGGGATAACCGCAAATTCCATTGAGTAAAATCATACAGTAAAAGTTATGGAAAATAATTAGATGCATTACGTTTTAGGAAGCTAAGGACCCCCAGCAGTTTTTGAAAAGTGTATTGATATTATACATTGGAAACGAAATGTTAACAATCTAATGAAGAAAGGCTTTAGTACCCCCAAACAAAAAATTGTAGTTCTGCGTATGGCTTGAGCCCACGGGAATTTTTCCATGTACAACAGACACTATGCAGATATATTTCCAGTGGCAAGGACATTATAACCTCCTATTCGATGAACTACTAGTTCTCCATAGGGTTCATTCCATATTAGAAAGCAAATTTTACTGTAAATCCCTCTTTCCCGAGATTCTGACTAAGCCTGTCTTTTCCTCAATATGCATATTAGTAAGATTTGCATACTATGACAAAATGAGGAGGAATTCATTCGAAGGTACTACGACGGGGGCATACACACCCAGGGGCTGCTAAAGAAACTAGAAACAGTAATTATCAGTAATAAAGTGGGAAAAGAGACTGGAATTAAATTTTGCGAAAGGGTTCGTTATGCCACTCAGATATGGCCATGATCTAAAGGAGAATATTCTCCTGGGGAAATTTCTAAAGAACCGAAGTGCTGTGCAGGTAGCGAAGTGCGTTCGTTCTGTGTTCACTTCTAACCACTTAGCCATGGCTATATTGGAATAAACATAAGAAGCATATGTAAAACTAATTTATCTTCTGCGCGACCACCATAAGAAATTGATTATAAGCCTGCTTTACAGCATCACCAGTTTGCAAATGGAGTAACTATACAAACTAAAGGACTGCAAACTATAAACATGGAATAATGAAAAATTGAACAGTTTGAAATAAATTACTGTAAAATAATTACAATCACTTTAAAACTGAATATCTAAAAATTATAAAACGCAAAATAAGTGAATGGTTGCCAATGGTTCATTTATGTCAACGCTGCAGAACTTCTATATACCTAAAGGTAGCATTTTTTTTATTTATTAGAAAATGCGCTAAATCGGTTATATTCAGATGCAAAGCATCTTTCCATCTGAATTGACGTATATTGCTCTTTTGACATTGAATTTTATCCTTGGGATCGAACGGCTAACTAGAAAGAGTGTAGCTTTGTTGGAAAGAGCTGCCTTTTCAAGTTAATCTTGTTAGGATCATAATAGATTGTTTTGTATCTTGATACACATTTGAATTTTTTTTGGCAGCTTGGGAGAAGCCGTCACTGTGTCAGTTTTAGGTTATGGTCAGACACCTTTTTTTTCATCGAGGGCCACGGTTTTATTCGGAATTATTTCATAAACATCAAAATATCTGTTGGTTTATGAAATTTTTATCACTGACATTGTAGAGTAAAACGGAAACATTTGATAAGTTGCAAAGACATCTTGCGTTTTCAAGGACCTGTAGAGATCTTTCAATCGTGAAAAAAGATATATTGAGCATGGTAGATGGACCACCAGCATTTACCTAAATGGCTTTGGCGTTCAATGTGGACTGCTGTGACAAAATGACCTGTTTCATAGAGGATAATTTTGAAAAAAGTTTATCACTTCAAAACGTAAGTGTTTCGGAGCTTATGAGAGGAGGGAAATTCATAGTGCCAGGACTCAGAACATGGAAAGTTCCCATGTTTTGAATCTAACTAGAATTTTGAATGGTTGAAGGCAAAAACTAAAGCAAAAGTCCAGTGGTGAAAGCACTTTGAAAATTGTATGACCTGGTCTCAT
The DNA here is from genome assembly GCA_951213105.1 of Amaurobius ferox. Taxonomy (NCBI): domain Eukaryota; kingdom Metazoa; phylum Arthropoda; class Arachnida; order Araneae; family Amaurobiidae; genus Amaurobius; species Amaurobius ferox. The sequence continues at coordinate 38,016,022 of OX578154.1, forward strand.
GTGCAATCTTATATGCATCCATTGGAGAAACTCCACTGGTTTCCTATTTTCTTGTAGAAGTATCCGAGTTTACAATGACCATTGATGGATTTGGGTCCCGTTGGCATATTGTTATTGGTCAGTTGGGAGCATACTCTATAATGACAGTGAGTAAATAATGAGTCGTAGTATTTGATGTCAATTGCATTGGCAAAACCTACTATATAATTCAACTCAAATACGTATTGGCGATGTAAAGTTATCTTGGAACTTTTATTTTCATATATGCGCTCGAAATGCTTTGAACAGCGAATATCCATTCGCGAAACATTAGCCAGGACTGATTTGGACGGCAACCCCGGGAATAAATTCTGCAAGCAATCCCTCAAATTGGTCATACAATATCACTCTATTTTGTAGACTATCCATCTCATGTTTTCTATGAAAAAATTAATGAAGTAGTCAGAAGATATCATTAGAGCCATGAACGGAATTTTGTAGATATTTGAGGCACCTTTGAGCAACAGCCTACTGTATCTGTTACTTCTCTGCATTCTTTTACATCACAAGGTTCAGCAGAATCTAGTCCTCAAAAGGGAGCAAGCAGATGATATCCTGGACCACAATAGCATGTTTGTCGACTAAAACGAGGCAAAAGAACTAAACTCTATTTGAAGAATGTCCGATGATGACATAATTATTTCTAAATCTGTCAACTATAAAATATTTATGTGGGAGATAAGACAACCAGCTGTATTGGCTCTGTGGATCCTACTTTTCATTTCACATACTTTTAAAGTTTAATACTGTGGAAGGCTGGGTTGTGCATGACATACAGTGTAAGCAAGCGTGGATTGAGATCTAGAAGAATTTTTATAGTATGCTTAAGGACTGCAGAGCAGCGGGTTCTTATTATAGTGGTGAAATCAATTTTCAAATTTAAATCCTGAAGAACACTAGTATGTGCCGGGGCGCTGTAAACAAAATTTAGAGCTCTGGCTCGTAACCGAAAATTTGCCGGGGACTAAGCATCACTCAAATTTTTCACATGTGACATGTACTACGGTCCCTGTGGATGTCTCCCCCACTGGGTTCTGGTATAAATTGGGTGGCACTTCCCGGCCGTCCAAACAATTACCTTACACCTTTTTGGTAGGTCGGACGACCTGGGTCTCAACAACATGTGACATGTACAACTGATAGCTAGATCGGCTTTACAACCCCTCTAGCTCTGACCAGCAGTTATTTTGCAAGGGGGGGGGGAGGGGCATATGATAAATACTTCATGTTAGCATACTCTCTAAATCCTTTCAATTTAATACCTTTGAAAGTGAACTCCAGACCACCCATAAACGCAGATTATGAAACAATATATATCTATGAAGCCACCTATGCATGGAGTACGGAGACCACTCTAGCAGGCGAAGACATGAAAAATTCACAAAGAGGAAAATATAGAGCAGCCCACAATTTGTAAGGCCAGCCCTGGGGAACTTAATATGTTCACACATCCATATTTCTCCAAAATTATGAATAAACAAATATATTAATTTTCTTAAGAGCAATTCACGTCCAAGGAGTATTTACTTCACTGGTTCTGAATCCTTTTTATAGGGGTTCAAGACTATTTAGTCTTCTCAGTATGTAAGTTTTAGCCATTTGGATTGCTATCGTTTTAATGGTTGTAGTTGTTTTTTCGACCCAGATATTACCACTCAATTTTGGCCAGAAAATATTGGGAGATGTCCACAGGGACCGTACACTTCTTCCTCTGTCACCAACTTCTAGATCTATAGATTTAACATGTCCATAATTCGCGCAGACACGGGGATAGTTTGGAGAGCGTCGGGAATCGAACTCAGGTCCTCCCGAGTGCAATCCCCATACCTTAACTACTGGACTATCCTGTCCTACTGCTTTAAAATTCTTCAAATAGGAATACAGTAAATGATGTGGTTACACTTTTATTGATGGGTTAGACACATCCAGATATTATTCTAATCAAGTTAATATTATGCACGGTTTCTGATATTAGTGCAGAGTCCACTATTATAAAAATTACTGATTTAAAGTCAACTTTAATGATTAGTTAGCTATACAGTTAGTATTACGCAATAACTATTCAAGTGTCTAATAAAATTTATTAAATGTTTTGCTGCTAGTTCTTGCTTATATTAGCATCAATTGTAATTTTTGTGAATGAATATTGATGTGCAGTGGCTATATATATTTTCACAGTTATCTTTAACTTGCAAATATATAGCTATAATTATTTGTTACAGTAATTTATATGTATTGTACATAAACTTTGACTTATTAATACTCATTCATTAAAAGAAACTACTGTATATATTTATATTTGACACAAATATTTTAGCATATTGTTCCCCCCCCCCCCCCCCCCACACAAAAAAAGATCAGAATTTTACTCCAACCCCTTTTTGATTTTGTTTCTGGCTATGGTACACAGTATTTAATTATTTATACCAGTTTTAATCAAGTGTATTTCCCGTCCCATGTTATTTATGTGAAAGCCCCTGGCCGTCCGGCTCGTCCAGAGGACTTGGAGCAACAAAATGCCATGTTATTTATGTGTGAAAGTTGTTTAATTTCACAATCATTAAGTAGATCTATGACATTCTATATAACACTAAGAATAAAATAATTTCATTACTGCTCATAAGTTAGAATCTACCAGTAAAATTTTATGTAATTTATGGTTCTAGGAGGAAAAGGTTATTAAAGATACAAATCATTAGGGTTGCACCGAATATTTGGTTGATATTCGGTATACTGCCTAGTCGGCAGTCAAACCGAATATTCGGTTCGGCCGAATACTTTAATATTCGGCCGAACCGAATAGTAATAAAAATTTAAAATATTCTACAATTTGTAAAGCACATTTTTTATACAATGAATAAAAGTTATAGTATCATAGTACAAAATTAATTCAAATTATTACTTAACGATATTATCGCATTTAAAATAATTTCAATGTAAAAGAAAACACTCTGGTATTAAATTTTGTTGTTTTTTCAATTTTTCTTAAATCTTATCATACCTTAACCTTACTAACTCATTTAAATATGAAACAGTAACCAGAAAATAAAACTCATAATATTACGTGCTCAAAAATATAACGGTTAATTTTTTATAAAATATGCAGCTAAAAAAAATCAATTACCAATATTAAAAAAAGGTGAAGGGGATTAATATATAACAAATAACACTTAGATGAATATTCAATTTTGCAGTATTTTAATTTCGATAGAGAAGATACTGTGGGTGCCATAGGTGTTCCTTTGTATCTATTAAAATGTGCCAAATAAGATAACCAAAGAATTTCTCTGTGTGTGGCCCCATTGTATCCAACTCTTCTAATTTCTTTTATGATTTCTGAAGAGAAGATTACTTTGTTGAGTATTTTGTCACAGGGTGGGTACACCTGTCTGTAACTGTTTAGTTATCTATCAGTATATACTCTGTTGTAGTTTGCAAGACCAGGTGTGACAACAACTTAAAATTGTAATTCTAATTTGTAATGATATTTTAAGCAACTTGGGTTTGTATTTGTATGCAAGGTAAATGCAAGATTCTCTATAACAGAAAATGAAGCCATGATTATCACATATCAGAAATTAACTATCAATTATCCATTTATGCAGATAAACATAAACCAAATTAAGTAGCCATTTACTATATTAATTTACTTTTGGAATGATTTATTTTATTTTTCATTTATTTTAAATTAAAAATTATACTTAATGTAAATACAAATAAATTTAGGATGTGTTAAATGTAAATGTATTTAAGAAAGGCACAAAATAGAAACATTTTCTATTTTAAATTGGCATAAAATAGAAATATTGCCTTTAGAAAATTTTAACCGAATATTCGGTATTTGGTGCAACTCTACAAATCTAGTTGAACAAAAAGGGGAAGGTAATGCTACTGTGGCGTGGCTCCGCTGAAATCTTACAATTACACATTGGCCGTTAATCGTACTTCTGCACGCCACTTGCTCGATTACCGAGCATATCTCCAGGTTCTGATTAATTAGAAAATGCATCACGAGAACACACAATAAATACTAATTAAAAGTTAATAAAGCTTTTATTTTAAAATACTTATATTCAAAACTTGTTACTTAAAATTTAAAAAACCATAAAATGTCATCTTAATTACATAGAACATATTTACATTCGCTAAGTAGGTATTGGATAATGATCGATCTGATCATTTCCCCCTCTCTAGTTAAATTAAATATCATAATAGCCCTCAAGTTAGGCAGTTAACTTCCTTATTAAATAATATATATTCTCTGATACTCAGTCTGCAGTGGGAGAGGACAAAAGGACTTACCCCTTTTAGGTACGGCAGGACGGCATCGAGGTGGCACTCATCCGTCGGTTATTAGACGACCCAGTCTAAACTCTGAAAATTACCAACTGACTTCTCTCTCCGCTCTCCTTCTCCTAGTCGGGGTCTCGGACAGCCCCCTGGCCGGGCTCCATAGCTGACGCTTGGCCGCTATAGGTTCGAAAACCCATAAATTCAGTGACGCGGCCGGGCTCCCTCGAATCACTGGATTTGGCCCCTTCCAAAGGGTTGGCTAAAAATTGGGGGGCTCTAGCCCTCTTGCAGGTGTCCATTTTATTTAAAAATAAGATAGCGTCCTTTGCCATTTTCTCACCACTGCAGCTGGTCTCTTACTCATAGCCAAGGAATGTCAACCGTTCCCAAAGAGAGAGAGGGGGGGGGGGTAATACTTTCTAGAAGTGAAGTGGCGACAGGAAAATTCCAATACTGTCCCACGACACTGGCTTCCCCCAAACAAGGGAAAAGAAACCAAGTTTCTTTTTCAAATGCTTAAACTACCAAAAAAATAAAGGGTTACAAATTATGCACAGTATACATATAAAAAGAGATAACAATAACATTTAACAATAAAATTATACATTAAATTATATACATAATGACACGCCCTATAGGTATGGAGATATTCTGTCTCTCCAAGTATGTCCAAAGCCTAATTAAGGTGCAATATTGTCACTGTCCGTATGGCGTAAATATTGTCACTGTCCGTTGGCGTAAATATTATCACTGTCTAATGTAGCATACTGATTGTACTTTCCAGTCTGTTACTTGTGTTCACAAAATATGAAAGTTTGTCATGAGAACACATGAATTGGGAACAATTGTTCGTTCACATTATACACTAAAGGATTGATATTGTTCTGTAGGCTGTGACAAAATTAGTGATATTCCATATGGAAGGAATATTCTCTGAGCAGGATCAGCTGTGACATCACTTTATACAAAGAAGTTGCACTAACTGTGTAAATGACGTTGAACTTAACACTGCGAACATGGAGTTGCACTAAGACGTTGCATTAAAATGATAAAAATGCAGTTGCATTACAACGTTGCACTAAACGATGAAAATGAAGTTGCATTGTTTGGTACCCTTTGGTCCAAGGAAGGCATGATTTCGTTTTCGGTTAATGATGCTGCATACATGTGCTGGTAAAGGCTTATGTGAGCTGTAAAACTACGCCTTTGTTGCTGCAAAAGTCTTTATAATGGCAACTTTCGTTTTTTGAAGACCGGATCCGTGTCTGCAAACTTCTGCAGTAATCATAGTTAGGGTATGTAAATGCACATAGTTTTTTCCACAATGTACTTTATCAATATAAAAAAGCTGATGTAATTTCAGATTAGACATTCTATTCGTACTTTAATATACAACTAGACTTAGGAGCTTTAGAGTCCTTGAACTCTGTCCACTGCATTGTACCAGAGAACATTTAACTTTTAATGTTTTCTACATTCTTAACCTACTTATTTTACATTAAATACATTTATTTTATCTTAATCACCTTTATTTTACATTAATCATTTATATACATATTCTTTATAGAAATTCTTATTGAACAAGGAATTTTTGTTTTCTTAAGAATTATTTATTCTTATTTACAAGAGCCCTCTTAAATATCTTATTTCATTCTAGACCCTAATCAATCACCTCAATCTATCCTCTAACCATTTCTCTACTTAATTCAGTCTTAACCAATTACTTTACTCCATCCTCTAATCACTTCTGTACTAATTTCTACTTAATTCTCTAACCATTTCTCTATTCATTTCTAATCATTTTTCTGCTAATTTCTACTTAATTCTCTAACCATTTCTCTATTCATTTCTAATCATTTTTTTGCTAATTTCTACTTAATTCTCTAACCATTTCTTTATTTATTTCTAATTAATTTCTACTAATTTGTACTTAATTCTCTAGCCATTTCTCTATTCATTTCTAATTAAATCTCTAATTACTACTTAATTCTCTAACCATTTCCAATTAATTTTTGATTCCCCTCCTTACGTAACACCCGGCTGTCCGGTTTAAAAGCAATCCCTGGCAAAGGCCTGTACCGCAATATACTTTCTATGCTAGCAGCGGTCACTTTTCGTACGACCTGACAAAAGTTTTTTTTCTCTTTTCTTTCTGTTTACGTGGGCCAATAACAGACGATGTCTTTGATTCTGCGGTAATTCTCTCTAATTGAAACCGCGTACGTGATTTGCTTCCGCTTGTCATGTGACTAGAGCGAGTAGAGTCGAAAAAAAATTCAAAGTCAACGCGGCAGTGTGCCTTCTCTTTGTGTGCTGCACAACGGATTTATACAAATTGGATTACACATATTAATTTTTCTGGAAGTTCCGTGAGTGAAATTACTCTTATTTTTTATTTAGGATTACAGTTTAATGTACTTGTTTCGCTTGGGTGCTTAGATTTGCTTACTTAAAGTTTAAATTACTTATTTTAGGAATTAGATTTGCTTAGGTTGTTCGACTGACAGCCGATCGCTCTGTCTGTCCGGTCATTTAAACTTTAGACGCCTGCATCTCAGTTTATTTTACCTTAACTCCCTAAGTTCTAAATTACGTGAAAGTTTAATTTAATTGCCTCACTTTTACGGTTATTTCTTTAAATTTTATTTATAATGGCACGTTAATGATAAAAAATTCTTGTTACATTTCGTTTTACTCCTCTAAGTCTTTACTGAGATAACCTTTTCTCTGGATTAATTTTAATCGGTATTATTTTAACTTATATTTACGTGACCTACGTGTAACTTTAAATTATTTTCCACTGACCTATTCATGTTATTTTATTTTCCGTGGCCTCAGATTATAATGAGAGTTGCGAAATACTCTCCCGTAAACGGTTGATTTCTGTTTATGTATATTTTCTACGTTCTCCTCCTCTTGGGGATTATTTATATTATTTGAGCTAACTTTGTCCGTGTTCGTTGTATTCTCTGTGATAGGAATAGTCGATTGACCTCTCGATCTCTCTGCGACCCTTTTCTCTTTCTCTTGAACCTGTTCCGGCGGAAGGGGGGAGCGGGTTTCGCTCGCGGAGCGACCTTCTTCCAATTCGAGTTGAAATGGGAGAATGCACTCGAAGGAGCCATCATCAGCCTCTGCTGTTTCTCCGGTGGCAACGCTTATCTCCGGCGCAATGTTTGTTTCGGTTTGCAAGTCGCCCTCCTGAAAGTCTCCTCCCGTAAACGGTTGGATTTCCGCGTCGAACCGTGCTGAATGTAATAAATGCGGTCTCCTGTCAGGCATTTCATATATACGATTTATATTTATTTTGATTGGCTTTGCCCTAGGATCTTTAATTAGTTTTAATAAAAATAAGTGGGTTGTTAGTTTTTCTATTATTCTATACGGGCCTCTAAAACGTTTTTTTCCGAAGTTTGGAATGTTTTTGACAAAAACTTTTTGGCCTAATTCTAGTTTTCTAAATTTTGCTTTTTGTAAATATTTTTCCTCCTGTATCTCTTGTGTGCGGATTAAATTTTCGTAGGCTTGTTTGTATGCTACGGCCATAGTTTCCAGCTTTTGAGGTTGATTTCGTATATAATTTTGAGTCTCTTCCGCGTTATTTGGTACGATGTCCATAAATAATGGTAAGTCCCGTGAAAAGAACAAGAAGTTCGGTGACATACCTGTGGCTGGGTGGTCTACTGCATTATAACATGCTTTATGAATTCCTACGGCTGTTTCCCAATCGTCTTGCTTGTAACACTCGATTGCACGTTTTATGGCTGAATTAATTCTTTCTGAGATTCCATTTGTTCTCGGATTCGCTGCTGAAGTTAATTTTGCATGTATATCTAGTTTATCAAGTATAGCTTTGAATAATTGGCTAGTAAATTGGCTCCCACGGTCCGTCAACACAAATTCACTTTTGCCGTAAGTAGTTACATACGTAATTAATTTTGTTGCAATGGTGTCTGCCGTAATGTTATCTATCGGATAAAGTTCCGCGTGCCTGCTAAAATGACATACCACAGTCAAAATGTACCGGTTCCCATATTTACTTCTTCTTAGAGGTCCCAAAATGTCAAGTGACAGTAAATTTCCGGGATAGTGCGGAATTACATTCCTACCTAATGGGAAGGGGGGGTGAACTCCTTTGAGTCCCCTACAGTCCTCACAAGAATTTACATAATTCTTTGTGTCTCCATAAATTCCAACCCAAAAATAGCGTTTGCTAACCAAATCGTACAGTTTTCCTACTCCCTGATGAGGGCTATGCAAATGTAGTAAAATTCTACTTTGTAATGTCTTCGGAACCACTACCCGTTCTATTGCGCTATCGCGGATGCTATTTTTATCTTGCGAGACATACATCAATAAATCCGTTTCTGGGTCAATAAAATATTGTTCGAAATCCCTAGTTTTGCTATGCTGTTGTTCTCTAATATTATTCCTAAGTTTATTTAAAATTTCGTCTTTAATTTGCTCTGTGTGTATTTCTTTGATATTTGGAAGTTGGGATTTATTTTCTAAGCTGTTTACTGTTTCCATATTATTTTTTTTTTCTACAATTTCTATGTTACTGAGGTTGTTCTCGAAATTTTCTCTGGAGAGATAGTCTGCTAAGATGTTGGAGTTTCCGTCTATGTGTATAAAGTCATAATCATATTCAGATAGTTTTAATAGCCAGCGGGCTTCTAAATTAGCCGGGTTAGAAATTTTTAAGTGATATTTAAGGGGTCTGTGGTCGGAAATAATATAGAATTTTTTCCCGTAAAGGTAATTGTGGAAATTTTTGACTCCATAGAATATAGCCATGAGCTCTGTTTTTACTGCGGGATATCTTTGCTCGTGTGGTTTAAGTTTTTTACTGTAGTAAAGTACAGGTTGTAAGCGTTCATTATTCTTTTGTAATAGAACTGAAGAAATAGAGGTCGAGCTTCCGTCTGTATTAAGGTAGAATGGTTTGTCTAAATCCGGTTGTAGCACTAAAGGATGTTGAAAAAATTTATTTTGTAGTTCTTGAAATGCGTCATTGCATTGCGGAGACCATGAAAATTTATTCCGCTTAGCCGTTAGCTCAACTAGTGGAGCGGTGAGTTGCGCATAGTCTGGGATTAATGTTCGATAAAAATTACATAGGCCTAAAAATTTTTTAAGTTTTCGAACAGTGTTTGGTCTGGGAAAAGAAACAATTTTTTTTGTATTATTATCAGTTGGACTTAATCCCTGTTTAGTCACTGTAAACCCTAAATATTCCATTTTCTCTCTAGAGAATTCACATTTGGTCGGTGTCAATGTTAAATTAAAATCTCTTAGCCTTTGAAAAACAAGCTCTAATTTCTCTTTTAATCCTTCATATGTGTGTGCCGCTAAAACCACATCATCAAAATATGCGTAAATGTCATGTTCGTGTAAATCTCTAAGAACGATATCTATAGCTTTTTGAAACCACGCGCCGCTAGTTTTATGTCCAAATATTAATCTATTGTATTCGAATCTTCCATATGGGCTTGTGAATGCCATCTTATGTCTTTCTTCCTCTGGTAATAAAATTTGTGAAAATGCGCTCTGGAAATCTAATTTTGCGTAAAATTCGAAACCTGCTAGTTTTGTCATAATATTTTGAATTTTTGGTACTGGATAATTAAAGTTCTGTGAGATACTGTTTAAGAGTCGTATATCCAAACAAATTCTGAATTGATCTGTATTTTGTTTTTTCACTAGAACCATTCCTGCGCTATAATTAGAGTCGCTATGCCTAATTATGTTTGCTTGCAACATTTCATCAATTTGTCTTTTTAATTCTTTTCTCAAAGCGTAGGGCACGTCATAAGCTCTAATTTCTATCGGATTCTGGTGCGATAAAATAAATTTAGGTTTTACTACTTCAGTACATCCTAAAGTGTTTAAATTTTTGGAAAATACGTCTCCGTAATCCATTAATAATTTCAATAAATCTTTCCTCTGATCGACTGGCATGTGGTCTAAGTTAAAGTCTGTTTCCAGTAATTCGTTCCGTCTAATTTCTCTTATTTTATTTATTCTCTCTTCCAATTCTATTTTATTCCTATTAGTATCTGTAAGGTGAATTTCCTCATTAGCCTGTTTAATATTGTGTTTTAATTTCCCTATCAAAGTGTTTTTATTAAGTGTAATTTTATGTGATCCTTCATTCTTAATTGATATGAATTTATTTGGGTTAGTCTCTTCTGTTTCTAAGTGAAAAATCGTTGGGTTGATGTTTAAAGGCTGTTTTAAAATTTTTGGTTCAAAATTATAATTTTCTAATTTATTTTCTGTGTAAGTGCAATTAATTTCAACTAGTTTAGATTCTTGCGGGTCTATTTTAATTTTCTTGCGCGTTCTAATTGCTGTATCTGAATTTATATTTAGCACGCTTTCTTGCTCTCCTAAAGGGATTATTATATTATCTATTTTTATTATGTTTTGTTTAGTATCGATGATGGCGTTATGAAGTTTCAAAAAATCAAAACCGATTATCCCAGCATAATTATGCGGAAATTTGGCGGTAGTAACGTAGAATATGTGTTTAAAGATTTTATTTTCAATTTTAAATGACGTTTGTATAACGTTTATATAATTTAGTCTTTCTCCTGCCAACGTTTTAATTGTGACTGATCTAGATAAATATTTGACGTGACATATTTCCCTTATTTTTTGGAATTCTTCTTTTCCGATTATACTAATCGTCGCTCCACTGTCTACCATCATTGCAACGGGCCTTTTATTAAACATAACTTGTATTGTAGGTAATTTTATAGATTTTTCTCCTAATTTTTCGTCTAAAGCAGAAATCACTTCGTATTTACACACCTTCCTATCCTTATGAATTTGTACATTCTTTATTTCTCCCTGGTTATCAACATAACCAAATCCATCGTAACTTAACTGGGGCGGGTTTTTTGGGAGCTTATGATGATTGCCGCCCCTCTCTAGTTTAAAGCAGCTCTTCTGGGGAATGTATTTTCTCTCTCATTGTATCTGTTTCCTCTAAATGTACGTGAAAACCCCGGATTTCGCCTTGCGTATTCTCCGCGGGGGAAATTGTTAGCTGGCCCCTGCCTTTCTCTTTGCGTATATTGCCTTTCGCTCTGGTTGTTAAACTGCTGTGGGCGTGAACTCTGGGATCTACGCATTTCATTTTCCCGGTTATATAATCTACAATTTATCATCAGATGGTTTGTGCGTCCGCAAAATAGACAAAACATATCATTAGGGATATTATTATTAGAAGTTCTAGCTTTAGGTGTGTTTTGTTCCAATCTAAGTGCGTTAATTTGTTCGCCTAATGTTTCTAACAGATATCTGTTAGCATTTTCCTGTTCTTTTCGTAGTTTTTCGATTTCCGTTTGTAAAGCCGGTGGTCCAGGGTGCGCGAAAATATTGTTTACAGCTTCTGTTTCAGGTGGAGAAATTGCTATTGCGTTTTCAATATTTTCTGCTATTACAATCGCCGCTTCGAAGGATAACGGGTTTGCTTTTAGCACCTCTCTCTTAATTTGCGTGTTTAGTGCGTCCAAAAATTTTCCTAGTCTTAATTGGTCAATGATTTTTTTCGACTCCTCGCTACTCAAATCACCTGCACTTTCTAGATAAGTCAGCGTGATACATTTGATTCTGTGTGCTAATGCCTTAACGCTCTCACCTTCAAATTGTTTAGTTAGAGTAAATTGTATTTGGCGGGTCGTTATGCTAGTCCTCTGTGAAAAAAATTCTAGTAGCCTTTCCTTTAGTACTTCGTACGAATTTTCTTTACGTAATTCCGGCGAACTCGCTAGGAATTTTAGTGCATTTCCCTTTAAACGCGACTTTAATACTACGAGTTTTTCTGGTTCGGTCCATTTTCCTAGCTTGGCTATCGAATCAAATTGATCGAAAAATATTTTACAGTCTGTTTCAGCATTTCCTTCGAATACCCCAAGTAAAAAGGTTAACCCCTGTAAACGACTTTGATTTTCGCCTCCCTGCTCGGGCGCTTCTGTACTATTTGTATCCGGCATCTTGTACAATTTTTATATCTACTTTCAAATTATTAAATATTAACTCACTTATTATTTACAATATTACAAAGATCTTCCCATGATGCATATTCATTTCACAAAAAAAAATTTCTCTGAATTTTGAATTTTGAATAATTACATTATCCAGTCAAATATTAATCGAGGCACTTTGATAACTGTGCACAAGACTGGTCTCGGCGCCATAATATGTGGCGTGGCTCCGCTGAAATCTTACAATTACACATTGGCCGTTAATCGTACTTCTGCACGCCACTTGCTCGATTACCGAGCATATCTCCAGGTTCTGATTAATTAGAAAATGCATCACGAGAACACACAATAAATACTAATTAAAAGTTAATAAAGCTTTTATTTTAAAATACTTATATTCAAAACTTGTTACTTAAAATTTAAAAAACCATAAAATGTCATCTTAATTACATAGAACATATTTACATTCGCTAAGTAGGTATTGGATAATGATCGATCTGATCATTTCCCCCTCTCTAGTTAAATTAAATATCATAATAGCCCTCAAGTTAGGCAGTTAACTTCCTTATTAAATAATATATATTCTCTGATACTCAGTCTGCAGTGGGAGAGGACAAAAGGACTTACCCCTTTTAGGTACGGCAGGACGGCATCGAGGTGGCACTCATCCGTCGGTTATTAGACGACCCAGTCTAAACTCTGAAAATTACCAACTGACTTCTCTCTCCGCTCTCCTTCTCCTAGTCGGGGTCTCGGACAGCCCCCTGGCCGGGCTCCATAGCTGACGCTTGGCCGCTATAGGTTCGAAAACCCATAAATTCAGTGACGCGGCCGGGCTCCCTCGAATCACTGGATTTGGCCCCTTCCAAAGGGTTGGCTAAAAATTGGGGGGCTCTAGCCCTCTTGCAGGTGTCCATTTTATTTAAAAATAAGATAGCGTCCTTTGCCATTTTCTCACCACTGCAGCTGGTCTCTTACTCATAGCCAAGGAATGTCAACCGTTCCCAAAGAGAGAGAGGGGGGGGGGTAATACTTTCTAGAAGTGAAGTGGCGACAGGAAAATTCCAATACTGTCCCACGACAGCTACTAGAACAGAAATAATTTGGCTTATTTTGATCATAAATATATTCTTTTTGTACGAATACCAAATAAAATATTTGGAGTGTGAGCCCTCTACCTGACTTTCTTGTACAATCATATTACTTATGTAGAATTTAGTTCCATTTGTATTACAATTACAAAAATAGATGTTAAGATTTCATACTCAAGTTATAAACATTTTTAAAGTTAGCAAGTTTAGTGACATTGATGAATTGGACTTTATTTGTGTTAATATAAACTATTATCAATCTAGTGTAGTTCAAATGATCAAGCTCTCCCACACACTTTATATTATCACAATTGTTCAAAGCTGTAACACGATTTCTTACTAAAAACAATTATGTTATGAAAAGTTTGAATTAATTTTTGTTTTGTCTAAGTTTGAATTATGAGAATTACTAAAAATTCTATCTAGTTCTACACATACTATTAAAATTTGGTAGTGGTAGGAGCATTTGCTCGAGTTATCCCGTCTAAAGCCCCATAAATAGAAATCTTTCCAAAACTATTCAAAATGGATTCAGGTTATATCTGTTCAGAATATTAAAAGAATATTTTTCCTTCAGTCACTTGTTTCATCCCCCCCCCACTAATCTATGGTAAATAGTCCCCAACAACCTATAGCTCCATTTAGTCTTATGCTAAAAATAGGAAGCTTTGTATTTCTTTAAAAATTGATAAAATAATTAGAAATATTTCTAACAATTTTGTGTACTTTATGATAAATATAAAAATTATATTACTAATTTTTTTTTTCAGCATCCTTGGCAAAAGACAATGGGGAACAAAATCCTAAAAATGAATGAACTAGGGACTATTTTCCATAGATTAACAACATAAAAATAAAACAAGCAGCTATTTGAACATAATTTTTATCTATTTATAAACAAACTTGTAGCTGAAAAATAAAAACAAACAAAACACCATATTTCTTTAACTAAATGAACATTTATTTACAGAGGAATCAATATGCCAAATAAAATTTATTTAAGCTAACAAACTCATAATATAACAAATAATTTGATTCCATTCAGCATACGCTTTGCTTTCTTGATAAGCAACTCTATAAGATAACTCAAGACCCAGGATGAAGCTCAGCAAAATTTCTGAAAATAATAATATAATTAAATTTCTAAAGAATTTGGCACTGAAATATGTAAATATTTATAAAATCTTTTTGCAATTCTTTAGTATATAGCAAAATTCAAGTCAGGTGTAATATATATTCAGTTTATTTTAACATATTTTTACATTAAAAAGATATATGAAAGGAAAAATATGAATTTTGTTTATGCAAGAGGTGAACTTGATGTGTCACAGAAAAATGGGTAAATTCAAGAAATCACCATATTTCTTCAAATTGAATTGTTGCAATTACATGGAAATCTAGTGAATTATATAAAAATAATGGTGTTTACAGTGTGAAAGTAACATGATCATTTTAGCCAGGTGGTCTAATGGTCACTTTACTAGGTTTCACTGTATTTCTTCAGTCACTCTAATAACGGTTTATATAAAGGACATCATCACAGAAAACGCAGAGTTCAAGAAGAAAGTTAAATGAAGTAGGCTAGACAGAGTTTTTTAATCAATATCAGGCAGCAAATCTTGCTATCCATGGCTTAATGCTTATAGGAAAATATAAAGTTGCTACAAAACTTAATGTTTTTATGCCTTGTTCTCTTTCGGTTGGTTGCAAAATTAAAAATAAGATATGAAATTTGTGAAAAAAATAGTAAGCAATGCGTCTTCAGCTGTTTATATAAAAATTGCAGAAGAATGGAAATTGGAAAAACTTCCTATGAATACTGTGAATGTGATGGCCAATTTATCCTTTAATCTTCACACATTGAGAAATGCAAAAATGGAATGTTTAACACCAAATTGTATAAGCAAGCTTCATTCTTTGCATTTGGGGATTACTAAAGCCGTGAAAGACAACTACTAGAAATAATTGGTGCTGAAAACAATTAAGCTGTGCAATTCTTATCAAATGGTAAGCTGGGAAGCATGAAAGTGGACATGTTGAAAATAACAATGCATAGCTACTGCCTGGTAAATAATTTATGATCTAATGATCAAAATATGTTTTGCTAAGGCAGGATTTTATCAGAAATTAAAAAAAAAATTATACTATTTTATTGAACATCAGCATTTCGTCTGGAAACTGGTCACGACTGTTTAGCTAAATATCTTCATAGATTTAATCTAATTCCAAGCCCGAACTGTGTAGTGGGTGGTGCTAATGCAGCTAGGGACGCTGATCATCTAATGAATTGCCCAGGACTATCTGGTGACATGTACAAAAGGTATTGTCGCGCAAGGGAGAGGATGCAAGTCCTTCAAGCTGTCTGTTCAAGCTTCAAGACTGTTTTGGATTTGTGTTTTTGGCTACCGTCCACATATCTCCTATGTTTGTTTTATTGTTTGTTCATGCTTCTTGTAATAGTTTTTCTCCA
Organism: Amaurobius ferox; assembly: GCA_951213105.1. Taxonomy (NCBI): domain Eukaryota; kingdom Metazoa; phylum Arthropoda; class Arachnida; order Araneae; family Amaurobiidae; genus Amaurobius; species Amaurobius ferox. The sequence goes on from OX578154.1 coordinate 38,031,909, forward strand.
GTATTTTTGGTGTTGTGTATTTGTACACCAGTGAATGATTTGTATCACAAGTACTGCTGCTAGAAAAAAAAATTGAACATTTGAGAGAGCAATGTTTAAAACACTGGAAAACAAATAATTTGTGCAATTACAAATACTTCATAAATACAAAAGAAAAAAAAATCTTATTTTGTTGATAAGCATGGTAGTTCAAATTTGTTTAATGGAAATCTGAGCATAACAAAAAATTAAACTCCTCCAATAGTGGCGTGGCAATTGAAACATAAAAGAGAGGATAGTATGTTACACTTTCTATTACACCTTCTAGTGCAGTAGGTCAGCGGTTATTGCCTCCCCCATTCTTTGCAGATCAGTCAGGGTTGTTGGCTTTTAGCCAGACCAAAAAAAGCCGGTTTTTATTAAAAAAAGGTGGTTTACAGCCAATTCACATTAAATTTGCATTACTTTATCTTTGATTCACTCCTAAATGTTTTTTACTAAAATGTTTATAAGCTTCTATTAAATATTACCAAGTACACAAGATTTTATGACCACTAGAAAAATACTATGAAGGTAATGTGTCTAAAAGAAAAAATATATATACAGTGAGGAGAATGCATTAAATTAGACACCAAGATAGTGTTTTGAAAGCCTCTGTTACACAATGCATAGCTCTACATTACATATCCTACACATTTTAAAGACTATAATTAATTAAACAGACAAATCACCACACATCAAAAAGGAAAAAAATCAATTTTACTTCAATAAGGAAAAACATTTTTTTACACACTGCTATTTACTTTTAATATATATTACAGCAAATTAAATTATATGCATTTAATAAATGAAATTATCTGACATAATATTTGAGAACATCCATATTTTAGTTCTAATCATTGTGTTCTTATGACTTATAAAAATGATACATTTTAACAAGTTTTTCTGCTCCCAAGCGGTTTCGTTCTTTTTTCATTTCATTTCAGTGTGATGTTTTATTTTAGTTTTAATTGGCTGTAAAGATTTGGGGTTGGGATTAAATGATAGAATGTTCAATGTTGAAAAAGGAATTTAGTAGGAGATAATATTTGAAGAAATTTTGGTGCATCTAAGTTCAGAACAAAAGAGAGAGCAATCAAAAAAGGTTCTCAAATTAAAACTTGTTAAAATAACTTTTTGAAAAGCTGGATGCTATTCAAAAGTTGTTCATGCATATGTTATTCCCAATACTGTTTTCAATAGTGATAAATAGTGTTTTTTATTAAATGACTTTATGCATGATTTTAAATATTTATGAGTAAAAATAAGACTCTTACATATCAATCAAGTCCTTAAAATTAGTTAACTAGTAAAATATATCACTAAGCAACTATTGTCCTAAAATAAAATATTTCATTATTTAAAGTAGTAACATTTTTTAAAAAATATGTTAAAGGCCAATATAAACCAAGTAAAGCAGTTGGTATACCTTTTTAAAATTTAGCTGGCTTTTTTGCAAGCAAAACAATCACTAGCAGGTATTCCAATATTAATGTTTTCATTATTGAGAAATAAAGTTATTTATTAAATTCTAACCAAATAAAATGCCTTTAAAATTAGTTAAAGAACACTTAAAATTGTGTAATTTAAAATTAAAATTCTTCACCCTTTTTAACAAAAGAAAAGCCAATTTTGACCAAAAAATGCCAGTTAAAACCAATAAAAGCCACCGGTGTGGCTTTTATTAATTTTAGCCGGCTTTTTCGCAACCCTGAGATCAGTGAACGAAGATAGCGTTTTACACATTTTTGTTATGCTCTCAATTGTATGCTATGCATTGCCTGTTTTATTTTATTATATTGTATACAGTTGTAATGTGTTGTTAGTTGTTATAAGTTAAATTTCTGTGTAATGTATTGTATACAGTTATAACGTGTTAAGTTAAATTTCTTAAGGCATGGTAGCACAAGTGTGTTTAATGGAAATCCGAGCATAACAAAAGCTGAAACTCCTTCAATAGTAGTGCAACAATTGAGATGGGTAGCCAGAGCGGACGTTGTATTACACTTTTTGTTATGCCTGCCAGTGATTAATAATTGTGGGCAAATAGATACAACCGAATAAAATTTAATTTTAAATGGAATAAGTAACTTTGGTATTAATACCATTATTTAAAAAATATGAGGAGTGTTGTTATGCTCTCAGTTGTTTGCTATGCTTCAAATGAGAACAGCATGTTTTATTTCATTATATTGTATACAGTTGTAATGTATTATTAAAGTTAATATTCTTAAGGCACAGACCAGTAGTGCAAGTTCGTTTAATGGAAATCCAAGCATAATGAAAATAAACTTCTTCAATAGAAGTGGAATAGAATACCATTATGTTTAAATGATATTAATAACTCCTTCAATAGTGGCAAGACAACAGATGAGTAGACTAAGGATGGCGTGTTGTATTACACTTTGTTACTCCTGTCAGTGAATCATTAGCTATTTCTCGCCGATCAAGGCTAAAATACTACACATTTTAGTTAGGTTGTAAGTTGTTTGCTATGCATCAAGTGAATCTAGAGTGCTTCACATTTTCATTATATTGTATATAGGTGTTGTGATTTTCAATTACAGCATTAACTATTTTAAATGTAGTTATAGCAAAATCTAGTATGGAATGCAAATAGGATTTTGCTTGTTTAATACTGTCAACAGTTATGCTTTACTTGGAATGGATTTAGAAAACATACCAATAATTTTCAATATGATTTAAATGCCCATTTTGTTTCTTCAGAAGCACAGCCAAGCCACTGACTGAATTTTTAAACACAAAATTCAAATTGAATAATGATCCAGCAGTATCAATCACAAAATCTAGGACTATGATTGACACAGTACTTTCTAGATATTTAGAATAGTTATAATCAGGGAATTATGTATCTTATTTGTTATTATAAATCAATCATTTCATTTTTAAATTGTGAGTAAATGGATACTTCCTAATAGAATTTAATTTTCATTTTATTTTCACATTATTTTATGCATTATATATTTAAAACTATATGATGGGACAGTTACACACTTTTATTTATATCTTGGTTTTCTCTGTCACCCTAAGAATTTACTTCTAATATTTGTGGCAACCACACACTTATTTTGTCAATTTCCAAAACATGTGCACATAATCATTGAGATACTGCTAAATGCAGTAACTTTAAACGCCAAATGCTTATTGGGTTTAAAAAAACAGATTGCAAGATTTGGCAGCAAAAAACTGGTGAGATTGGGGACTACTCTCCCATTTAAATTGAATTTTAATGATATATTTGCTACTTCAACATTTCTGATGCGTTGTTAAATAGTATTATTCTATCAAGATTAATTTTTTTTATATATATTTCATTTGGTTTCTTCAAAAGCGTATATAACTAGCATATGCATTATACGTACTAACTTTGAGAAGTTATTTGTTATCAATTTCTAGATGGGGAATAACAATAAGGTAGTTTTTACTAAGATCAAAAAATATATTTGCAACAGAAATAAATGGTTGTTTATTGCAGAGGCAAATATTAGAGATTAAGTCAATGTAATGAAAAAGTTAAAAGTGAAATGAAGAATTGTCTAGCTACTGTATATCTTAATTTAAAGAAGTTAAATACAGTAGCATCATTAAGCAATCATATGGTGAGAGGGCAATATTTTGCGTTAAAAATTAAAACTTTGCGAATCATGTAAACAGACAAAATTAGCTTAGAAAAGGAACCATTCACATTTGTTAAAAAAAGTTTCGAAACAATTATGTTCATTCATATGGATTTATGAGAACCAATGACAATGTGTTTACTATAAAGTGCAAGATATGCTTATTTTAGGTGATTCTAGTCATTGCATATTAACAAATTAAAAGCAAAGCATTTCACCAATTTGAAAATCTGCATGAAAACATTGTAAATAAAATTATATTGTAAGATTAGACAATGAAATTGAATTTATGAATAATAGGTTTGAAGATTAAACAGAAAGGGATAAAAAAAAGAGAACAGTTTCATTTTCTGTAAGCAGCAATGGTACAGCAGAACGCTTCTAAATAAAGCAGGAATCATATTTACTGCTGCAAAACCTATAACTGAATTTTGGGGAGAAACAGCTAGTATGCCATGGCAATCTACTTGAATGCATTGTTTACTTAACAGTTTTGCATTTGGCAGTCTTGCATACTATTTGGAATGTTCCCTACAATTATGACATTTTAATCATTCAGAATTAATTTAATCCGAAACATTTGCACAAATACAGAAATAAAATGTTCAATCTCGCAAATAAATTACTTATGAAAACTTAACAATTGCATTTCATTTGACATAAACAATCTGAATTTAACATTATTAGTTGTAAAACATACTAAAGAGAAAAAATTTGAAATTGTGACTCAGAACAGTAAACATCATTAATAAGTCAATTTTAGTACATACAAATGCTTTCAAAAGACTAAAATATAACTATACTTTTTGCCATAATGAGAGCATCAGTATGATAGGAAGATTTCTTGTTCTCCACTGAGCAATAGCATTTGAGGACTGCTAAGAAGCCTCCAAAAGTAAAAACTATAAGCGAATAGAATAATTAAAATTATTATTTAACTAAAGAAAATGTATTCTTACTGCACTTGTTAAAATTTATCAGCATACTTGAGATCAGGCACCAACTTCATCATTTCTTCTTGCTTTGTAGATATGCAGAAGTAACTCTGGCAGCAACAATCCTATTATTGTAAAAGTCACTATTTAATATATAATGTTATTAAATAGAACTGAATATAACATTAATTTGAATAAATATTATATTAAAACTTAATGCATTTAGTAACAAAATCCGCCGAAAATTAACAACAGCAAAGAAAACAAACAAACCACGAAGCTAATCTTGGAAGGAAGAATTTACATCGTATACCTTTAGAATTCAGATTACGTTTAACATTTAGTATATTTCAACAAAACCAGTCTTGCTTTAAGAGCTGAAATTGACCCTCTAAACTAAATTTGATATATTTTTCTGCTATAAATGCAGCTTTATATTACACGTTCTATGATTTTATTTCGTTATTCAAATCAATTTAAATAAATATTGCTTATACTACTTGGAATGCATACATAACATGGTTAAGGATTTTGGCCATATCGAAATAAAATTTTATTTAAATCAATATATAATAATAAAACATAGTAATTCATTAAAAAGAAACAAAAATTGAAATAATAAATATTAATACCTTGAAAACCATCAAATCTCCTTTTGATGACGTCCCACTGAAAACGACATGGACTGCTACATGAAAATCAAAATGGCGGAGCGTTGTCTTTTTCTCGCCGTTTGGAGAATTTCATCATCCGTCGTAAGGTCCCGCCCTACCAAAGCCCCACCCCTTTGCTCCCCCTGTTATCCCCTGGGGATATGGGGGGTGTCTGGGGGGAGAAATAGATGGGGAGTGTCTGGATCCACTAACGGTTTTACGTTAGTGGATCCAGACACTCCCCATCTATTTCGCCAATGAAAGTATCAAGTGCGGTCAATGGTTTCGCAAAAGGAATTCATCCCCCCCCCCCGCGAGCCGTGGCGGGTATGCTTGGTCTCGAAATTTGGAGATGTGGTTTCACAATTTACTTATCAATCACTTCTAAAGTGCATATCAGCAAGTGTTAGTGTTGTATATATAAAAGAACAAATAATGTACAGCCATCAAAAATAAAAATGAAACTCCCGACTGCATTTGCACAATTTACATTGTAGAACAAAATGGAAGATATCATTCAATAGGGATTAGTGTCTTCTACGAATATCAATATATAAATTTTGTTTAAGGGGTCACCTTCATAGTTATTTTGGCACTAACTACAAAATCTTCAAGAACAACACCCTTGAATCATTATATACTCAAACTCTATAGAAAATTCCAAGTGGATTTTAAAAAAAGTTTACTATTTTCTAAAAGATTTTTCTTTTATTTGCTAGTGTGCAAGTGTTTGAAATTTATTGATCCTGATGTTAAATGGGTTTTTCAGTTTATGGGATATATATTCGCTATAAATCTATTTTCGAAGAAAATTGTTTTTGCATACTTTTCTACGAAATAGTCCAAATGAAATTCATATAAATTTTAATATTCAAATATATTTGATATATTTATTAATAATTATTATATTAATACGTAAAAATTATTAATAGAAACATCTGTTAATTTTAACAGCATTCGATGCAGCTGCGTCTGAAACATTGGTATACAGAATTTCAGTTTTATCCGTGCAATATTGAGTGTGCTATCAAATTTTATTCAAAACTCGATGATTATTATTCTGATCGCAGATCATTCCCAAAGATATTAGAAAAAAGTCTCAGATTTTTTTTGAAAATCATCTAAAACATCGAATATTGCACCTAACTTATGGATGCTTTAAAAACATTGACTATGTGAACACTAAAACAAAACACAAGTGAAAGTGGAAGAACATTATATACAGGCAGAACCAGACTATCAGATCAGAATTTGCCCTTTCTGCTGCAGTGGTCAATTTTTAGATGCACCCTTAGTGGTTTCTATGGATTTACTCGGACAATTTTGGGAATTTTTAGCATTTTCCAACATAGTTGAAAAGTGTTCATTCTGTCTGTCTGTCGCACAATAACTGTCATAAAAATGGCTTTATTAAAATGAAATTTTAATATATTGTTGAGACGGTCTGTGGGACATATGGGAACATAAATGTTATTGGAATTAGTTTTGTATCAAACCCAGGTTGAAAAAAAGAAATACATTGAACACTATGGGGCGTAATTTTTCAAACATTTTTTAAGCGAAGTTAAAATTCACAAATTGCTTCAAAAATTTTAGGAAATATTCAAATTATTCCATAAAATATATAAAAAAACTTTCATCAGAATGTTTGGTAGTTTTTTAAATAAAAATTAAAATAATTTCACCCATATTATAGGAAGAGATCACGTGACCCACTTCAAAATAAAAAATGGCATCAATCTCTTTTTCCCAGTGTGAAAATTGTGATTTTTAAAGTTCTTTTAAATTTACATTTAGTTTTGCATCCGTCTTAAAACCTCTTATTTTTGCGTATTTTCTATACATCTATATTCTGCGCCAATGCAATTATAATATTTTTGAGTTTAAATGATCATCAAACTTTGATTATTTCTAAAATGAAGCCTAATTTTTATGGATGCAGAATGTAAACAAATGACTGTAAGATGAGTTGTATAAGAATGGCTGAATTTTTTTCATGCAAAATCATTTAGCTCTGGAGTCTGAAATAAAATTGAAATGAATGAAACATTCATTGCTTTTACATAGAGAACCAGATGATTTATATTTCAATGACGTCATTTGAATAAAGTTCATATTTTCGAGAAAGTTTTAAGTTCTCAAATATAATAAATTATTGTAGTACTGTGATAATTTAAAATATATCAGCACTTAATGTATCACATTTTAGAAATGTTTAAATAAAATTGCATTTCAGTTGAAAAGTGTATCATAATCAATGCTTTCTGTATGATTGATCTTTCTTGTTTCATTATTATTATTTTTTTTAACCTGTATGAAAATATACAGTGAATGCAAATATGAAATGATCTTTGGGATTGCTCTTGAAAATTTTAAAGTTAGTGCCAAAGTAACTGTGAAGATGACCCCCTTATGCAAATTTCAAATATTGATATTTGTAGAAGACATATATTTATCAATCATCAAATATTGATTTATATCAAATCATCAAATATTGATTTATATCATTAATATCAAATATTGATATTATTAGAAGACATTTGTAAAAGACCCTTTTGATTATCTTCCATTTTATTCTGCAATATAAAGCAATTGTGCAATTATGATTGGGTGTTTAATTTCTTTTACAGCTGTGCATTAAAATGGATATATATATATAACATATATTAACTTGTGCAAAATGTAATATAATATATTAGGGTGCAATATGTTATGTAAGGTGTGTACATTCACAAAAAAAAATAATAATTCAGTTATCAACCTAATTACAATAATTTCCCTTTCCATTTACTATGTATTGTAAAAATCCTCAGGAATCATGGATATAGAAATGTTAGAGAACAAATTTTTCCAAGAGAAACCTTCTTTTTAGAGAAACCTTCCAATATTTTCTTATCTTTTGTTCTGTAAAAGCAACTTTAGGTGGATAAACTATACAGGGTGAGTCAGAACTCATGGGCTAAACTTTAAGGGGTGATAAATCACATCTAAACAAGCAATTTTTGTCATACAAAGCAGGGTCGTAACGCAAAAGGTGGACCGTTAGACGTCGCTGACATTGAATGCAGTGACGACTGCATCAGAACTAGCCAGGGTTTAAGCTGATTGCCTGATCTCTCCTGTCTCAACTTTTTCTTATGGGGCCATATGAAAAGTTTCATCGTCTCCGACGAGGACCTTGTTGCTAGGATTGTTGTTGCTGCCAATGTTATCCAAGATATGCCGAGTGTTTTTGCTAACTTGCGCCGCTCGCTATTTTCGTCATACAAAGCAGGGTCATAATGCAAGAGGTGAATAGAGCTGTTTCAACCACGTGGCACTCTCTTAGTAACGAGCCTTAGCAACGCTTGCTGGTAGTCAAACAACTCATAGATAGGCCATTGCTATACAGGTTGGACGTTGCTTCAAAAATATTAATTTAAACTTTAAGTAATAATTATGTCATCAAAATATTTTCAGGATATGGATGATCGAGCTAAAGCTCGATATTTACTAAAAATTGCATCAATAGGAAACAAAGATCCTTATTCAATGTGTAAAAGTGAATTTACAACATGTGCAACAGATTTTCCAAAACTTAGTTATTTAGCTATGCTGAACTACTTAGTTTTTGGGAAAAGTGCATATTGGTCTGACGAATTTAAGGCATTTAAAAGTCTAGAAGCTTTTAATCAGTTTGCTTGTGACTGGGTAAAAGATGTATACACAGTCAAGATCTCAGGATTATGCCTTGTAATTGGAAAGGTAAGAGTACATGCTAGTTTTTATTTATTTTGATGATGATTTTTAGATTGATATTGTATTTTTTCATATTTTATACATTTATTTTAAACCATAATGTAAGAATTTATCACACCTTCTTTCACTTAAGCATATTATTTAAATCTCAAATTTATATATATATGTATATATATATATGTAAACACAAATGTTGTAAAATATGAAAACTGTTTCTATGAAATTTGTCTCGTACACTTTATTGGGGGGGGGGGGGATAAGTTTTGTCATACTTTTGTACTTATTATTTTTTATGATTGTGTAGATTTTATGTGATATTGAGAATAAAGTGATCTCCACATACTCTTAGCCATTGTTTCTTATTTTCATTAAGATCAGCTCTTTTGATGGCCGATAGCCACTTCTCCCGGCGCTCTTCACTAAGACGTCTTTTTGACTCATTTCCTCTAATTAATACAGCAGGGAGTCTAAAAAAAGATTTGCTGTCTCGATCAGAACGATTTCCGCATTTGAAAACACCACAAGGGGTAGGCATAATGACAAATATAAAATTTTGTAACACTATACACGCCAGTATATCTACAATTGACTCAAACGCAAAGCATGCAATATATGACTACCAGCAACGGTTGCTAGGCGGTAGCTTGGCGATGTGACGTCAGGTGAAAAAGCTCTATTCTTCGAATGCAAAAAACTTAAGCTTAATTTTTCAAAACATGACTCAGTTATTTATGAATGAAAAAAAGTTTAAATATATCATGTAAACATGAATCATTATTATCTACATTTTAAATTTTGTAATGAAATTGGTGACTTGAAAACAAATGGGGTTAGATGATTTGACATGAGATGACTGGAAACATTATGTACAACAGTAACTGGTCTTCATACTGCTTTCCGATTGGTTCTCTCTTAATCCAGGTCTTGAGTATATAATTCCCCCTGCTTCTTACTTTGACGCAGTTTGGATTTCGGCCAAAGCACTCCACCACTCATCAATTGCTGAGGGTGGTAGAGTACATATCTTCTGGACTTAATAGTAAGACACCCACAGCTGCGATTTTTCTGGACATACAAAAAGCCTTTGATAAAGTATGGCACTGTGGTTTAGAGTACAAATTGATCACTTTAAAAGTCCCTGACGCTCTTGTCAAACTTTTAATCTCATACTTAAATAACAGACACTTTCAAGTCAGAGTAGGAGGTAACTTATCAACACCCAAGCTCATTAAAAGTAGTGTACCGCAAGGTTCTATCCTGGGCCCGACACTCTTTAACATATACCTGAATGACATCCCCAGGACTCCAAACACTGAGCTGGCACTCTATGCAGACGACAGTGCGATACTTGCAAAACACCCATATGTCTCAGTAATGCACAGACAGCTACAACAACACCTAGACATACTCCAAACATGGCTGGAAAAATGGCGAATAAAATTAAACCCCAACAAATGTCATTGGATCTATTTCTCGAGGAAAATCAAACCGCCGCCGCCACTGTATATAAACAATCATGCCTTACGCGCGGAAAAATCTACTAAATACCTAGGTGTAACGATAGATTCCCACCTAACCTGGAAACAGCACGTAACGAACTTAATCAAAAAAGCGTATATAACTACAGGAGCCTTATATCCAATGATAGGAAACGGAAATCTCAGTCATCAAAACAAACTGCTAATTTATAAATCGGTCATACGCCCGGGAATGCTGTATGCAGCACCCGTATGGGGATATGCCTGTATAACTACGATAGACCTCCTAGAGACAAAACAAAACAAAATCCTACGGATTATCAGGAAAGCTCCCAGGTATTTAAGGAACTCGGTAATTAGGAATGACTTCAAAATAAAAACTGTTAGAGCCTAAATTAAAAAGCTAGCGCTTAAATTTTACAAAAATTTGCCATCCGTTCCAAATGAACTGTTATTTAATCTGCATGACTATGATCATCGCAAGGCCAAATCTCGTAAGAGACCCCGCGCTGTTCTAAACATCGATAATCGGAATTAAAAATCCCACCTTAAACATCTGATATTAAATAAAACTCGCGACTAATGTTTAAACTCTAAGCTGCAAAAGTGTTAGATAACCCTCTGATCTGCATCAACCCCCTAAACTGCTTAAACTCTAAATGTGCAACTGCCACACTAGGAGCTAGGACAAATAATAAAAAAGTAGTTAATAAAAACCTTGAACCTCCAATTAGGGTAACTGAATTAATGTCACAGTATGATGATAAGAACCACATTTTGAAATTGGAGATTAAAGGCGCTTCGCGCCTGGTGCTCTGTTCCGTACGACACTCGACTTTGACGTCGTATGTCATTCGGAGCTCAGACTTCGAAGTGTGAGGTTGTGATTTTGCGAAGCTGCTGCTTTTACCTTGTGGTGACTTTCTTGCTTACGCTTGGGCGTGTTATATCAAGTTACGATAGAGCATGTCGGGCTAAGTAATTTTCAACTTTACTGTGTGCGGATTTCCGCCATTCTGTGCTTTACACGTGTGTTTTGACCACGTGGCTCTGCTACTTATACTTGCTTTGACCCTGATCTATGATGGATTTGGACAGTGACCTTTTAGAGAAGACGAAGGATGTTGCCATTGAACTGGAAGGTGATGATGCTCGGCCTCTCAAGGATGCGATGAATGCGTATCTTGGACGCCTGCCGGACGCTGGACTTCTTGCCGCAAAGACCCAGGAAGTGAAGAATGCTGTAAACTACTGTGGATTGGTAATCTACGTACTGACCCTGTATATCCGGGATATGCTGAAGAATGGACTCCTCGGCCAGGACAAGGACCAAGTCTCCCGGATTCTAGGTTCGTTCAATTTTGTGAATTCTTTTTTGTTGTGCTGTGACATTTGTAAATTCAGAAACTGTGATAGTGATATTTATGTAATCTTTAACTCAGTTGAGGTGTATAATGATAGAATAATTAGAGCTAAAATGTTAGAGTTAGGAATTATAAATGAAATTAAACTTGTTGACAAAACTGAAACGGTTGTAAATCCATGCAAAAGGGCTAGGATAGAGGAGTCTCCCACTAAGGGAACTACTACTAAAGACCAGGATGAAAATTCAAAAGTAAAATGTAATGACCATGATAACATGGACTGTAATGCTGTTAGTGATAATGTAACTGTAAATGAAATTGTTAAAACTAAGACGTATGCTGAAATTGCTGCACAACCTGTACAATTTAAGAGTGCTCCTAAACCTAAAGCGGTTGAAAATATTGTTAGAGAAAATAGTATGGAGGTAGAAAAAAAAGAACCAAAAGCGGAATGCTTCTTCATAAAGTTTAGAGACAACTACCAGGCTCTCCTTAAGAAACTAAATGAAATTACAGGAAATAAAGTATCTGGAAAATTGACAGGGGATATGCTCAAACTTATACCTAATGACGCTGACTCCTATAGGATCCAGTTGATAACCTCAACTGGAATGTTCTTCCATCCACACTAAATCAAATAAAACTTCCTTCCCCTTTTCAAAATTTTATTTTTTCTTTTCTTTACAACAGACAAATATCTTTCTCAGACGGCCTTTCGACATTTTCAAAAATAATTTCTCGTGGTGCTCCACAAGGCTCTGTTATAGCCCCTATTTTGTGGAACATTTACTTTAATCAAATTCTCCTTCTTAATAATGATCAATATTACCTTCAAGCCTTCGCAGATGATCTTGCGGTGGTAACCTTTGCCCCCACCCTTCTCACTCTCGGAAGGAAAACTAATCAACTTCTAAATACAGTAGCAAACTCTCTATCCATTCTAAAACTAGGAATCTCCCCAGATAAATGTAACGCCATCATTTTTAATAGAACAAGATCAAGAATAAGAAGCTATCCCGTCCTAAAAATTAATAATAACAAAATTAAAATCTCCAGAAATCTTAAATTTCTTGGTATAATTATAGACGATAACTTCAAATGGAGCGCGCACATATTTTTCCTGAAAGAGAGATGTTTCAAGATCGCCTCAACCTTTGGCAAACTAGCCGGAAGCAATTGGGGGGTTAAGAAACCTTTCCTAAAAGTCTGGTACCTCTCCGTGATTGAGAAAATCCTCTCCTTTGGGGCCGGTGTATGGGGCAGTAATCTTTCCGGGGTTCAAATTAAAAATCTTCTTTCACTTCAGCGAATTTTCTTACTTAAAATTTCTGCAGGTTTCAGAACTTCTTCAAACATCTCTCTCTTCTCCGTCACTGGTATTTCTCCCATCCACTTAGTCATTAAAGCTCAATCCTTAAAATATACCTTTTGGAAACTCCGCATCAATTCTTTTCCTCCTTCTTTCATCCCTGATCCTTCCCTCTTTGATTTTAATATTCCTCCCTCAAAATTTCATCCCTCTAAACGCATCGCCCTTTTTGATACACATGATCCCCTTGTTTTTTCCCCTATTAACATTTATACCGACGGTTCTTCCATTGACGGCAATACCGGATTCGCTGTGTGCTTCTTCAAACATGATGTCCTAGACCAGGTTTATTCCTTCAAGCTTGCCAGCGAGAACACAGTCTTCCAAGCTGAAATCGCCGCAATCGACTTTGCCATTTCTTGGGCGTCAGATAACAACACCAAAGTAAATATTTTTTCGGACAGTCTTTCCTCTATTCTTACATTTAAATCGGTCAATAGCAAATCAAATTTTATTAATAATATTAAAATCAGGGCTAATTCCTCTAAAAACCTCATTAATCTCATTTGGGTTAAGGCTCACGCCGATATCCTGGGCAACGAGACCGCGGATCACTTTGCTAAATTGGCTTCCACTTCTGGCTCTCCCTTTAGCATCCCCTTCCCTTACTCCCTACTCAAAAAATATTGTTATAAACTCATCTTAAAAAACTGGCAATCCCTTTTGGATAACTATGTTTCACCCCGAACCCTTGCCCCTTCCAGAGTTTTAAAATTCCTTCCAACAGTCAACTTCGATTTCCAAATCACTAATCCATTCCTCACTTATTTTACCACAGGTCATGGACCATTCTTAGATTATCTTAATTTTTTTAAACACAAATCTTCCCCTAACTGTACTTGTAACTCCTTCGGCGATGCCGACCATTATATTTTCTCTTGTCCCCACACAAAATCCTTCCACCTGTCCAAACCCTCTGACATTAACGCCGCGGCCTGGTTCTCCAGGGTATGTAATAATCCTTCTTCCATTCAAAAAATTAAAAGCTGTGTTCTCGCTGCTCGCGAAATCTCTGACTCCGTTAGCTAATCTGTGTGTGGGAATATGTGACCCTTGTTCCGTGAATCGTTTTCCTGTTTCTGTTCCCAGGTTTTGTTAGTTATTTGTTTTTCCTCTGGGTGTCGATCAATTATGATTGGTATTAAATTCTGTTAACCTTCTCTGGTCTTGCAGTTTAGTTACGCAAATAACTCACAATTATTTTATAATTGCCTTTTGCACTCTTCCCGTACTTTCCTAAAAATAGTAGTCCTATATGACATTCTTATGTGTCGATCTCTGCTGCAATGTAATCAATTAAACTATCATCAATTATCATGCAACAGCTCCGTTTATAAAGTCGTGCAAGTACTTTTGATTGTACATTTTAGTTATTTCGCACCTAGAGTTTCCCCCTTTTTCATTTATGTTTGTCCGGTTTTTTCTTGTTCTGTTTGTTATATGTAATAATGTTTAATGTGTACAATATTCCATTTTTAATTCTGTCACTCTCTTCTGTCTCCTGACAGACAGCTATAATTCGTTCATTTATTCATTAATACCTAATTGTTTATCAAAGTACCTCTTTTTAATGTAAATTGGACAACCCAGGACTTCCTGTCTGTCCTGTGATTATGTAAATTCATATGTAACCCATTTTTTAAGATTTAAATAAACGCTCAGTTCGACGGTCGGGGACTATGGGAGTCGGCTTCAGCTAACTTCTGCTCCCGGCCACACATTTCGCTGCAGTAAACCCTCGGGTCTGCCGTGTGGTCTGGGTTTTTCGCTGACTCCTATATGGTTGTTCAGCGCCATTTGTCTAGCGAGGAAATCCCCTTCCATAGTTTAAACCTCAAAACTGAAAGGCCGAAAAAGGTAGTTTTGAAGGGGCTACCAACTAGCTATGACATTGAGGAATTGAAATTGACTCTAACATCCAATGGATTAGATGTAGTCCGGGTTTCTCAATTGAGAAACACCAAAACGATATTACCCCTGCCGATCTTTTTAGTCAGCCTTAGGCCTACCGACAACTGGCAGAGGGTCTACAGACTCACAAGATTAGGGTACTTGGCTGTGAAGGTAGAGGCCTTCAGAGCTAGGGGATTTAAGATTTGCTACCGGTGCCAGCAATTCAACCACTCATCAGAGAACTGCAGTATGCCACCAAAGTGCCTGAAGTGTGGTGAAGGACACTTCACACGAGACTGCCAGAGACCCAGGACAGAGAAGGCGACGTGTGCTACCTGTAATGGAGACCACCCGGCGAACATCAGGCAATGCCCGAAGAACCCCTGGAACAAGAGTAAGGCACCGGGGTATGCCCCCCCCACCCCCAAAAAATCAGATACCCCCTTGGAGGCAAAAGGCCCTCGGACCAAACCCCCAGGCACCCCCTCAGGGCTCCTCGCACATAGTGCCACAGGTAAACAGGCACCAACCTACAGCACCTACCAGATCGGTGCAAGAGCAGGCCCCCAAACCTTCGACCTCCAGAGAATTGACTCTGGAGGAAGTTAGATCAGCTACAGCTGCAATTAAAAAGAGATCGGAGGCAGAAAAAGCCAGACAGGCAAAGGAGGCAAAGGATAGACTGGATGGGAAAGTTAAGGAATGGAAAGAAACTAAACGAGTCAGGGAGGAAGAAGAGCTCGCGCAAACCCAGCTGTTAGCTAAAACGGATGGAAAAAACAAAAAACTATCGAGTTCCAAAAGGACACTCACAAAAAAGTGCAAACCGCGGTTGAGGCTGAGGAAATGGAAGCCGAGACTGAACAGGCTGATAAATCCGATGCTGAAAAGATGGAGGATATCCTCAACCTCATCAGAGGATTTATCAGCATGTTTAGTCTAGACAACATAAAACGTCTGTTGATGCAGTTCGCAGAACTAGTGCAAAAAAAGAGCGATCCAATGGTAATGGTCTTTGAGGCCCTTAAAATAATCGCGGACTTTAAAAGTAACAGTGAGAATCAAACCCGTCATGGCTAGGTCCCAAATGGAGTCAATAAAAATAATATTCTGGAATGCGAACGGCATATCTCCAAGAATAAATGAACTTAGGAACTATGTAAATGAAAATGACGTAGACGCCTTACTAATTCAGGAAACTAGAGTTAGAGAAAGTAAAAAACTAAACATAGCCAACTACTCAGGTTATCATAATCTTAGCTCAAATACTAATGCTAGAACGCCCCATGGAGGAACAGCATTATACATTAAAAGAAATATTCCCCACGAGGAACTAAAAAGCATAAATCTTCAAAGTATAGAAAATACTAGCATAAAAATTAAAATTAATAATACTAGCCCGTTTATCCTAACCTCAACATATGTTAAAAATATGAGTAGAGTAGACGTAGCTGCGCAGCTGGAACTGCTTTTCTCGCGATATTCCAACACGATACTCGCAGGCGACTTCAACGCACATCACCGAGCGTGGGGCTGTAGGAGAGCCAATGCACGCGGAACACAGATACATAGACTGCTGAACACCACAAATACTAACATTATTGCACCGTCGACACCAACCTGCTTCTCAGGCGCCAGCGGCACATTCATAGACTTTGTCCTAACGCGAAACATAGACTACGCTCACACTATTAGTACCCTGGATGAATTCGACTCGGATCATCTGCCGGTACTGGTGACATTTGATCTGAACACACCTCTTCCAGCCTCTTTGGGACAAGAGAGGGTCAACTGGGAAGTATTCAAAAGACCACTCTTCGAGCCGCACTTAGCAGTACCTAATATTATGAGCACGGCGGATATTGACTCTGCCACGCACACACTCACAACAGAAATCAAGAGAGCAATTGCCTCTGCCACAACACACCGTGAGTCTCCAAAATTACCCACACTTTCCCACCATGTCAAACAATTAGTCAGGCAAAGGAATAGATTACGTAAGACATGGCAGGCTAACAGAGATCCCGCCCTTAAAAGGGAGCTTAACAGACTCACGTGTAAAGTCAGGGGGAAAATTGTCGCAGAAAAGCATCAACAGTATAAAGAATTAATCGAATCCCTTAGCCCAGAAGATGTATCGCTCTGGCAATTCGCAAAAAGACTCAGGAAACCTCAAATTAAGCTCCCGCCACTAATGGATGGCGCTAAAATCGAGTACTCAGACGAGGAAAAAGCCGAGGCGCTCGCAAGCCATTATGAAAAACAATTCCAACCAAACCACGATCTAATGTGTCAGGATACCCTAAGAATGGTTAGCCAAACTTTAAATAACTTCAGGAATTCCCCGGTAACGGCTGAGATTAACCCAGCCACCCCGCAGGAGATAGTAGAAATTATCAAAAATCGTAAAAGCCCAGGGCACGATAAAATCAGAAATATTGCGGTTAAAATCCTACCCCTAAACGTAATATGTTACTTGACTACCTTAATAAATAAAATATTAAAACTAAACTACTTTTCCAAAGAATGGAAGGAAGCGATAATCATAACAATCCCCAAGCCAGGTGAGGATGCCACAATTCCAGCCAACTACAGACCAATTAGCTTGCTACCGACACTTAGTAAAATTACTGAGAAAATAATTCTTAAGAGACTGAACACGCACCTTAGTGAGAATGACATCCTCATTCCGGAGCAGTTTGGATTTCGGCCAAAGCACTCCACCACTCATCAATTGCTGAGAGTGGTAGAGTACATATCTTCTGGACTTAATAGTAAGACACCCACAGCTGCGATTTTTCTGGACATACAAAAAGCCTTTGATAAAGTATGGCACTGTGGATTAGCGTACAAATTGATCACTTTAAAAGTCCCTGACGCTCTTGTCAAACTTTTAATCTCATACTTAAATAACAGACACTTTCAAGTCAGAGTAGGAGGTAACTTATCAACACCCAAGCTCATTAAAAGTAGTGTACCGCAAGGTTCTATCCTGGGCCCGACACTCTTTAACATATACCTGAATGACATCCCCAGGACTCCAAACACTGAGCTGGCACTCTATGCAGACGACAGTGCGATACTTGCAAAACACCCATATGTCTCAGTAATGCACAGACAGCTACAACAACACCTAGACATACTCCAAACATGGCTGGAAAAATGGCGAATAAAATTAAACCCCAACAAATGTCATTGGATCTATTTCTCGAGGAAAATCAAACCGCCGCCGCCACTGTATATAAACAATCATGCCTTACGCGCGGAAAAATCTACTAAATACCTAGGTGTAACGATAGATTCCCAACTAACCTGGAAACAGCACGTAACGAAATTAATCAAAAAAGCGTATATAACTACAGGAGCCTTATATCCAATGATAGGAAACGGAAATCTCAGTCATCAAAACAAACTGCTAATTTATAAATCGGTCATCCGCCCGGGAATGCTGTATGCAGCACCCCTATGGGGATATGCCTGTAAAACTACGATAGACCTCCTAGAGACAAAACAAAACAAAATCCTACGGATTATCAGGAAAGCTCCCAGGTATTTAAGGAACTCGGTAATTAGGAATGACTTCAAAATAAAAACTGTTAGAGCCCAAATTAAAAAGCTAGCGCTTAAATTTTACAAAAATTTGCCATCCGTTCCAAATGAACTGTTATTTAATCTGCATGACTATGATCATCGCAAGGCCAAATCTCGTAAGAGACCCCGCGCTGTTCTAAACATCGATAATCGGAATTAAAAATCCCACCTTAAACATCTGATATTAAATAAAACTCGCGACTAATTTTAAACTCTAAGCTGCAAAAGTGCTAGGTAACCCTCAGATCTGCATCAACCCCCTAAACTGCTTAAACTCTAAATGTGCAACTGCCACACTAGGAGCTAGGACAAATAATAAAAAAAGTAGTAAATAAAAACCTTGAACCTCCAATTAGGGTAACTGAATTAATGTCACAGTATGACGATAAGAACCACATATTGAAATTGGAGATTAAAGGCGCTTCGCGCCTGGTGCTCTGTTCTGTACGACACTCGACACTTTGACGCTGAAAAGTTCACTGAATTCGGAGCTTAGACTTAGAGTTGTGTTGTTGTTGAAACCCAGACCGTCCGACCTACCAGAAAGGTGTAAGGTAACTGTTTGGACGGTCGGGAAGTGCCACCCAATTTAGACCGGAACCCAGTGGGGGAGGCATCCACAGGGACCGTACCCTCCTTCCCCTACCACCAACCTCTCGGAAGGACTTTCGGACCCACATGTTTAACGTGATCGTACTCCGCATGAACACGGCAGACTTAGAGTTGTGTGGACGTACTTTAGTATTGCTCCTGCTTTTTACCAGTTGGTGATCTTCTTGCTTCCGCTTGGGCGTGTTATATCTAGTTACGATAGAGCACGTCGAGCAAAGCAATTCTACAGCTTGTTGTGTACGGGCGATTCGCCATTTTGGATTTTGTGCTTTTCATTTTGGAGTGCCACGTGTGTTGTTACCACGTGGTAGTGCTATTTTTTGGAACTTCTCTACCCTGACGATATGGATTTGGAACGAGGCGACGTGGCAGCTACTCGCGAACTTGCTGGTGAGCTGGACGAGGAGGAATTCGGGCCTCTCAAGGGTGCTTTGATGAATTACTGCGAAACTCTACCTGATGATGGACTGATGACTGGACTGAAGGAAGAAGTCAAGACCGCCGTCTACTTCTGCACCCTGGCAGTCTACGTGATGACTCTTCACATCAGGGAGCTGCTGATGAACGGACTACTGGGACAGGAAGAGGACCAAGTCTCCAAGATTCTAGGTTCGTTACTTTCTGTGAACTCTTTTTTGTTTGCCCAGAAATTGGATAGGTTTATTGATTGTGATATTTATGAGATTTCTAAATGTGAGGGATGTAATTCTAGTGGTCAAATCAAAAGTAAAATGATAGAGCTAGGCTTAATTAAGGAAATTAAAGATGAAGATAAACTTAAAACGGTTGAAAATCCAAATAAAAAAAGAAAGATGGAGGGGCAATCCACTAAGGATGCTCCTACTAAAAGCCAGATTGTAGAAGAAAACTTAAATGTCCATGATAACATGGACTGTAATGAAATAGCTGATAACGTTGTAAATGTAACTGACAATGATTATGTTAAAACTAAGACTTACGCTGAGATTGCCGCCCAACCAGTTGTGTTTAAAAGTGCACCTAAACCTAAAACGGTTGAAAATAGTGACAGGCTAACAGTTGAAGTTGAGAAATAAGACCCAAAAGCTGAATGTTTTTTCATAAAGTTCAATGATAATTACAAGGTTCTCCTTAAAAAACTAAATGATATCTCAGGAAATAAAGTATCTGGCAAGCTCACAGGAGACATGCTAAAATTGATTCCAAATGACGCTGACACCTATAGGGTTGTACAGCGCCATTTAAGTAGTGAGAAAATCCCCTTCCACAGTTTAAACCTAAAGATGGAAAGGCCAAAAAAGGTAGTTCTGAAGGGGCTACCAACAAATTATAACATGGAGGAAATAAAAATCACTTTAACATCCGAAGGATTAGATGTAGTCCGGGTTTCTCAACTGAAAAACACTAAAACGAGATTACCCCTGCCGATCTTCTAAATCAGCCTTAGGCCTACGGCAGACTGGCAGAGGGTCTACAGACTAACAAGATTAGGTTACTTGACTGTGAAGGTAGAGGCCTGCAGAGCACGGGGCTTCAAAATCTGCTACCGGTGCCAACAGTTCAATCACTCCTCGGAGAACTGCAGTATGCCACCTAAGTGCCTTAAGTGTGCTGAAGAACACTTCACACGGGACTGTCAGAGACCTAGGTCTGAGAAGGCTAAGTGTGCAAATTGCAATGGAGACCACACAGCGAACTTCAGGCAATGCCCGAAGAACTCCTGGAACAGAGGAAAGGCACCGGGGTATGCCCCCCCCTCCCCAAAATCAGATACCCCCTTGGAGGCAAAAGGCCCTCGGATTAAACTCCCAGGCACCCCCTCAGGGCTCCTCGCACACTGTGCCACAGCAAAATAGATACCAATCTTCAGCACCCACCAGATCGGTGCAAGAGCAGGCCCCCAAACCTTCGTCTTCCAGAGAATTGACTCCGGAAGAAGTAAAACTGGCTATTATAGCCATTATAAAGAGAAAGGAAGCCGAAAAAGCCAGACAGGCAAGACAGGCGGAACTAGAAGCTAAAATTGTAAATCAATATGCTAAATCAAAAGAAGAAATCAAAACACGTGAAGCCAAAACAAAACGAGTCAGAGAGGAAGAGCTCGCGCAAACCCAGCTGTTAGAAAAAACGGTTGAAAAAAGGCAAAAAACTACTGAGGCCCAAAAGGATACTCACAAAAATGACCAAACCGCGGTTGAGGCTGAGGATATGGAAGCTGAGACTGAACCTGCTGGTAAAACCAATGATGAAAAGATGGATGAAATCCTCAACCTCATCAGAGGGTTTATCACCATGTTCGACCTAGATGCAATAAAACACCTGTTGATGCAGTTCGCAGAGCTAATACAAAAAAAGAGTGATCCAATGCAAATGGTCTTTGAGGCTTTTAAATTAATCGCGGACTTTAAAAATAACAGTGAGAATCAAATCCGCCATGGCTAGGTCCCAAAAAGAAAGCTTTAAAATAATATTTTGGAATGCGAACGGCATATCTCCAAGAATAAATGAACTTAGGAGCTACGTAAATGAAAATGATGTAGATGCCCTGTTAATTCAGGAAACTAAAGTTAGAGAAAATAAAAAACTAAATATAGCAAACTATATTGGCTATCACAACCTAAGCTCAAATACAACTGCTAGAAACCCCCATGGAGGAACAGCAATATATATCAAAAGAAATATTCCCCACGAGGAAATAAACAACATAAATCTTCAAGGAGTAGAAAATACTAGCATAAAAATTAAAATAAATAATGTAAACCCATTTATCCTAACTTCAATATATGTCAAAAACATGAGTGGTATAAATGTAGCTGCGCAGCTGGAACTGCTTTTCTCGCGATATCCAAACACAATACTCGCGGACGACTTCAATGCACACCACCGAGCGTGGGGCAGCAGGAGAGCCAACATACGCGGCACACAGATACAGAGATTACTAAACACAACAAACACCAACATCATTGCACCGTCGAGACCAACCTGCTTCTCAGGTGCCAACGGCTCATTCATAGACTTTGCCCTAACGAGAAACATAGAATACGCTCACACTATCGATACCCTGGATGAATTCGACTCGGATCATTTACCGGTATTGGTGACATTCGAACTGAACACTCCCCTTCCAGCCTCTCTGGGACAAGAGAGGGTGAACTGGAACGTTTTCAAAAGAGCACTTTTTGAGCCGCACATGGCAGTACCCAACATTATGAGCACGGCGGATATTGACTCTGCCACACACACACTCACAACAGAAATCAAGAGAGCTATTGCCTCTGCCACAACACATCGTGAGTCACCAAAAATGCCCACACTTTCCCACCATGTCAAACAATTAGTTAGGCAAAGGAACAGAATGCGTAAGACATGGCAGGCTAATAGAGACCCTACCCTCAAAAGGGAGCTTAACAGACTCACGTGGAAAGTCAGGGATAAAATTGTCGCAGTAAAGCAGCAACAGTATAAAGAGTTAATTGAATCCCTCAGCCCAGAAGACGTATCGCTCTGGCAATTCGCTAAAAGACTCAGAAAACCTCAAATTAAACTCCCGCCACTAATAGATGGCGTTAAAATCGCGTACTCAGACGAAGAAAAAGCAGAGGCGCTTGGTAGGCATTACGAAAAGCAATTTTAACCAAACCACGATCTAATGTGTCAGGACACCCTAAGAATGGTTAGGCAAACTCTAAACAACTTCAGGAACTCCCCGGTCACGGCTGAGATTAACCCAGCCACCCCGCAAGAGATAATTGATGTCATCAAAAACCTTAAAAACCATAAAAGCCCAGGGCACGACAAAATCAGGAATATTGCGGTCAAAAACCTACCCTTAAATATAATATTTTACTTGACCACCCTAATAAACAAAATATTAAAACTAAATTATTTCCCCAAAGAATGGAAGGAAGCGATAATTATAGCGATCCATAAGCCTGGTGAGGATGCCACAATTCCAGCCAACTACAGACCAATCAGCTTACTACCGACACTTAGTAAAATTACTGAGAAAATAATTCTTAATAGACTGAACACGCACCTTAGTGAGAATGATATTATCATTCCGGAGCAGTTTGGATTTCGGCCAAAACACGCCACCACTCATCAATTGCTGAGAGTGGTAGAGTACATATCTTCTGGACTTAATAGTAAGACACCCACAGCTGCGATTTTTCTTGACATACAAAAGGCATTTGATAAAGTGTGGCACTGTGGATTAGCATACAAATTGATCACTCTAAAAGTCCCTGACGCACTTGTCAAACTTTTAATCTCATACCTAAATAACAGACACTTCCAAGTTAGAGTAAAAGATAACTTGTCTACACCCAAGCTCATTAAAAGTAGTGTACCGCAAGGATCCATCCTGGGCCCGACACTCTTTAACATATATCTAAATGACATCCCCAGGACCCTAGACACGGAGCTGGCACTCTATGCAGACGACAGTGCGATACTTGCAAAACATCCTTACGTCTCAGTAATGCACAGACAGCTACACCAACACTTAGACATACTCCAAACATGGCTGGAAAAATGGCGAATAAAATTAAACCCCAATAAATGTCATTGGATTTATTTCTCTAGAAAACGTAAACCTCCGCCGCCTCTGTACATAAACAACCATGCCCTAAAAGCGGAAAAATCTACTAAATACCTAGGTGTAACGATAGATTCCCACCTAACCTGGAAACAGCACGTAACGAACTTAATCAAAAAAGCGTATATGGCCACAGGAGCCTTATACCCAATGATAGGAAACGGAAATCTAAGTTATCAAAATAAACTCCTAATTTATAAATCGGTCATCCGCCCGGGAATGCTGTATGCAACACCCGTATGGGGATATGCCTGTAAAACTACTATAGACTTACTAGAGACAAAACAAAACAAAACCCTAAGGATTATAAGGAAAGCTCCTAGATACTTAAGAAACTCGGTAATTAGGAAAGACTTCAAAATAAAAACTGTTAGAGCCCAAATTAAAAAGCTAGCGCTTAAATTCTACAAAAATCTGCCATCTGTTCCAAATGAACTACTATTCAATCTGCATGACTATGATCATCGCAAAGCCAAATCACGTAAGAGACCCCGCGCGGTACTTAATATTGAAAATCGGAATTAGGTATGTCCCACCTCAAATAGTTGAAATTAAATAAAAACCGCGATCAATCTTTTGCTAAAAAATGTTCTTAAACCTTAAACTGCCAAATTGCTAGGAAATCCTTAGATCTGCATCAACTCCCCAAAATTACTCAAACTCTAAATCTGCAACAAACTGCCACACTAGGAGCTAGGTCAAATAATAAAAACAGTAAATCAAAAACCTCGAACCTCCAACTATGGGCAAATGAAATAATGTCACAGTATGAAGATAATAACCACACCTAGAGATTGGAGATTAAAGGCGCTTCGCGCCTGGTGCTCTTTTCTGGACGAAACCCATGACCGACTTTGACGCCCATTCCTCTTTTGGATTTCATATTTGTTGGTTCTCTTGCACTGACGAATGGGATCCAGCATATCCCAGAAGCAGTTTCTGCATTATTGTTGTTATTTGTGCTTGTATACGTTGTAAGTAAATGATCTTTATGTTTTCCTTAAAGATCATTTACTTCAAAATATTTTTTTCCTCTTTTCTCATTATTTTATTCCATGTTTTAAAAAGTAATGAAATATTAAGAGTATGCATGCTTATCTTGTGTTAATATTATTATTTTTTGTTCATTTGTATACTTTGCTGACTTTATGAATTTTTCAACTGTATGTGATATTTTTATATGAATTTTCAATTAAGTACACTTCACATTTTTGCATTTATTCTGCAAGATCATAAACAGAACTAAGACTACAAATAGGGTTATTAGGATTATTAATTTGTGAAGACTTTCTAAGCTATTTTAGTCCAATTAATAAGTTTTAAAAGAATATTAGTGTACATTTGAAAATCACTAGGGGATTTTGAAGCAACATTTTGGAGGTTCTTCTTAAGTTGATCTCTAGTTCCACCAGTGCCCTAAGTACATAATAGGATAAGGAAAATAATGTAATAAGGATCAAAAATACAGTTCATGAACTGAGTCAACAGATGAGTCCTCAGAACTCCCAATTCTCAGGACATAGTACTTGTGTGGATGATAACCTAGTAATACTGCATGGTGATGCATTCTATATACATTCTATATAACACCAAATATGAATGGTTAACAGTCTTTCCAGCTGTGATAAGTACCATTAGAGCCTCTTATAGAAATTATAGAGACACCTTCGTTACCTGACACAGTTATCACACTTCCTAGATAGAAACATTCAGAGGCAGATTGGACCAGTGGGACTCCGGACAAATACCTGGTGGGCCATTGTAAAATAGACCAATATTTGGAGATAATATTGATTAAAAATGGATTTTTTATTAATTGCACAAAATCAAAAGAAATAAACTGTTATATGTCGAAAAGATGACTTTTGTCTGGACTTAAAATGAGGTTTTGAAGAACTTAATTTAATGAAATTAATAATATGATTTCATCTAGTGGTCTGCACAGGGTAGTGAATAACCCTGAGACAAGCACGGCCCACATTTCTCTTGTCTTAGATTAGAGGTCAATTTGGAAATTTTGAGCCAGATGAGGTCGATACATGAAATAGGCTAGATAAATTATAAGAAGTATTATTGTAAACTTCAAAAGTTTATAGTAAAAAGTAAGTGTTATGTAATTCTACGTACATACATGACTGGGCTATATGTGATACCTGATACATTTGAGATAACAAAGGTTTATGCCTGAGAGGATAGGCTCAACGTCATGCATTTCAACCTGTGCTGTCCTTTTGATGAGGTTAAACTGTTTGTGTATGAATGGGCCTAACAAAGCTTGGAACAAACCATGGACTGCAGTGTGATATATTATTCATAAAAATTTTTGAGTCGGGCTAGGTTTGGGCCCGAGTTCCAAAAATATTTGGCATGACTGGACTGAATAAGGTCTATATTTTGAAAAGTATAAAGAGACATTAATGCAAAATATATGAAAAATGATTTTTAATAAGGAGGTGGTAAACATTTTAATACACCGTTTTTATTCATATTCACTGAGCCATCTATGTTAGTGGATGTTGTCATATACAATGGAAAAGTGAACCCAATCTTTATAATTTTTGATGTGTAGATAGCTGATTTATGGTTTTAGATATATTTGAAAAAGAACAGTTTAGCCTGGCACATGCCTAGCTTTAGAGATGTTAGGTTGGGCTCAAACTTTAGATTGCAAAATGGATGCTATTATTGTTGGAGTAGGCCAGGTAAAAGTATAAAATTTCAGCTGGTTAGACTTTCATATTAGGATGATAGATTTGCTTTCAATTAATGAATGATTTCGTTTTCTTAACACATCTCAAAATTGAAAGTTTGCATACATATTGAAAAATTTTTACAAAAAAATAAAAAGTACTAAATTTAAAAATGTTTTTCAACACTTCAAAAGTAAATTTCATTATGGTGGGCCAAAGTGGGTGCAGAGTGATAAAGCAAAAATATAAATATTTGACCTTCACAGTTAGTCCAGACTGATGATTGCAGTTCCATAATCAGTTGGCCTATGACTAGCTCACATTGTTCTTAAGCAAGGGTGCCTTTAAATAAAATTCAATTTATATAAAAATAATGATGTATTTGTCTCGTATATTTTAAATAGCATTAAAGATTAAGAATGTGATTGAAGGATCTTTTACAAAAATCTAATTAGATAATTCATAGCCACAAAACTTGCCGAGGATCACATGGGGGTTCACAGTACTAGATTTCATTTTCCAATAGGGACATTATGGAGAACTAAAGTAACTGTTCAGACAATGGAGGGTTATAAGCTCCTTGCCAAAACTCTCTTCATTGCTTAACCCACTATCTAAAAATAAAATAAAAAAGCATGCACTTAAGAAATAAAGCGTGCATCTATGATTTGAGTTCGGTTTTCTCATCATGCAACTGAAAGCATTAAAACACTATTTTGTTTTTTAATTTTATGAAAAACAAGTATACTAATTATTACTCATTAAAACCTATTCATATTGTAATGCACATGCAATTAATATATAAATGAAAATTTTCATAGTTTAGTAATTTTTATTGCAGTAAACAATCTCATGTTTTCTAACTTTCCAACAATTAGGCTTTGATTTCTATCATCTGAAAATTTGGGGTTCAAAATTTAATTAATAGTTCAAAATTTAATTAATAGTTCAAAATTTGATAATAGCTTAAAATTCGTTATTTTTTCCCTTTCCTTTCAAAATTCAAAATTTATTTGTTGTTTTTGAATATTTCGGCGATTTATTTCCCCTTTAACGTAATTTATCTTTTTCCTTGTTTTCATTATTCAAAATTATACGCAATGCATCTTAAACGTTAAAATATCTTTTGTTAATCTTTTGGCTTCTCGCTCTCAGGTTTTTAACTTCAATTCACTTCATTCATGAGAGTGGAGAAAAAAGGATGCATTTTAGGAAAAATTTGGCCTTCACACGGCTTTCTGTTGGACACCTGCATTTGGGGTGCCATCATTTCCGGTGGGGCCGGCGGGTTGCCGCTTGGCGGAAGTGATCCTTTTAATGGTTCTTAGCATAACAGCGTTTTTATTTCTGCAGTATATGCGTGAGTGCTAGGCGCGAAGCTCTGGTTTTCACTCGCCAAGTTTGGCGTCTCCTGGGAAGGCAAGCGTGTTGCCGAGGCATTCAATTCCTGAACACATATGTTGAGTCCCTAACAACTGCTGACAACACCATTTGGAGGGCAGCCTCACGTTTTCGTAGGCGCAAAACACACATTCCGACCCTTGAAGGTCCCAACTCCAGGGCAACCTCTCACACACAGAAGGCTGAACTGCTTGCGGACAG
This sequence comes from Amaurobius ferox, assembly GCA_951213105.1. Taxonomy (NCBI): domain Eukaryota; kingdom Metazoa; phylum Arthropoda; class Arachnida; order Araneae; family Amaurobiidae; genus Amaurobius; species Amaurobius ferox. Next base: position 38,060,066 of record OX578154.1, read on the forward strand.
TCTTAGAAGTCAGTTTGAACCACACCACGACGTAATCGATCCTAGGACGGTTGCGATCTTGGACGCCAAGGTTGAACAGTTCATCACAACAGCTATTCCTTACATACTGACAGATGTCACCTTCAGCGAACTGCAGCCCCGTATTCAAAAACTCAAGAAGAACAAAGCTCCTGGGAAGGATCGTATCACATCGACGATGTTGAAGAACCTGCCTTCTTTACTGTACAATTACATCGTCAAGCTCTTTAATCTCCTCCTCCGGCACAATTACTTTCCTGGGGCTTGGAAGGTGGCCATTGTTGCCCCCCTCCCCAAGCCAGGTCTTGACCCCTCTCTTCCGGTCAACTACCGTCCAATCTCTCTCCTCTCTGATCTCTCGAAGCTCTTCGAGTTTGTTATACTGCGTCGCCTGGACGAGTTCTGCGACTTGAGGAATATTGTTATTCCTGAACAATATGGGTTTAGGAAGAAACATTCCACTCAGCACCAGTTGCTGCGGGTCGTAGAGCTTGTCCATGAGGCGCGTAGCAAGCGCGAGAGCTCGTCCATTGTCTTTCTTGATCTCCAAAAGGCGTTCGATAAGGTGTGGATACATGGGCTCCTGTTTAAACTTATCGAACGCTCTTTTCCTCCAAATCTTATCCATCTCTTGCACTCTTATCTGACTGGTCGAAGTTTTGCCGTTCGGGTTTCCGACGCACTTTCCTCTCCCAGGATTGTTCTCAGCGGGGTCCCGCAAGGTTCTCTTGTTGGGCCCAAACTGTTCAACCTTTACATTAATGATCTTCCGCAGTCCCCTGGTGTCACCCTTGGCCTCTATGCTGATGACACAGCCCTGTTCACACATCACAAACAGACACAAGTCGTGCACAACATCCTGCAAAGTTATCTGAACGACCTGACGCAATGGCTGATCAAATGGCGTATCAAGGTTAACGTTAGTAAGTGTGCTGCTGTCACCTTCCCCTCCCCCCGGCAAACCCCCTCCACTAATCTTATTCTTAATAACCAGCCCATTCCCTGGCAAAACACTTACAAGTACCTTGGTGTGTACCTTGATTCCAAATTAACGTGGAAACTTCACATCTCTGAAATTAGTAAGAAAGTGAAGTCTTCACTCGCCCTGCTTCACCCCCTTTTGGCTAGGAATAGCCGCCTGTCAACCCGCACTAAGTTATTGCTATACAAGTCCTACATACGTCCCATTATGACGTACGGAGTCCCTGTTTGGGGCACCGCAGCGGAGACTAACCTTAGGAAGCTTCAAGTCATCCAGAATAACGCATTGCGTATGTTTGCTAATCTGCCGAACTACGTCCAGCTAGACGTCCTGCACAGAGACCTCAGAATTAGGCCTTTTTTGGAACATGTCAAAAAACTTTCTCTCAAATTTCACGGAGGTCTGAGAAGCGTAAACAACCCTACGTTGGACAGTATCCCCCACTATCGGACTGGTAATCCGACGACGCGAAAGCGCCCCCGGTCGTTACTTGCACGATCGGTGGGAGATATCTTCTTCCGCCCTAAGAAGCGGTCTCGTCCAGCCTAGTCTTGTGGTCTTATTTTAGATGCAGACTCTAGTTTGCTGTACCCCTCCCTAGCTTTTGGGAACTCGCTTTCCGTTGACAAGCTTTCACAACTCTTCTGCTGCTAGGCACAACTCTTGCTCAAGGCCCTGCGCCCCAGTCTATCCCCCTCTTTATTCTTCTCTGTTGGGATCCCGCTTGGGCCCCAACACCGCAGTTTTCTGAAGACTTGGGGAAGGGCACGACCTCGGTCGCGCCCCCCCCCCCAAGCATCTCTTAGTTGATTAACTCACCTTTTACTACTTCCTTTTTTTCTGTCTCTTTTCCTTTTCGTCTGGAGTTTAAAGGGAGGAACTCTTCCTCTCTTGGGCACTCCACTAACCCCGTCCTTGAGAATTCCTGAGCGGCTTTTGGAGGAGGTGGTGATTTTTTGTTGCTGTTAAGATCCGTGGAACGGGGCCCCAATGCAAGGGTGCCCGTATCCCGCGGTCGCCGTAAGAATGTTTTTAATCCGATTCCAAGCCAATTTATGCAGCCTGTCTGAGATCTTGAAATGTGCTTCTAATGAGGACATCGTGACTATCAAAGACCAAGTTGATGCTGGTACAGTTACCTTCGTCTGTAAATCTCCTTATCAAGAAAAAAGGCAGGCCTAAGTGTATCATTGTGTTCAATTTTCTGCAAGTGCTGACTACCTCAGTTACCACTCTGATCCAAGGATGGAAGATGCGGATGACCAAGTGTCGTCGTAGTAAATCAGCGTTGATAACAGGCCCTTTTAAGCCCACAGTTTCGTCTCAGAATCTGCAGGCGTGGATCATAATTTCTCAACTCGTCAACTAATTGTTAAAGTGATTAAGATTTTTCCCCCCCAAAAGTGATTGTGTGCAACCGTGAGTGATCAGCAGAGGTGTTTTACAGCTCAAGATACAAAAATCAATGGCATAATCCTTTACTACATCTGTGCTTAAAAATAATAGTGTTGCATTTTGAAATCTAAATAAGTGACAGCTACTTGCATACCATACTGGCTTACTCGTAGTTTTGTAGATACAAAAATAATTATTTGAAACAATTGTGTTAATTTTTAATAATTTTTGAGAATTTAAACTTAATATTTTTGGGGGTGGACAGCCAGCTCCAGGCAGACCAAACTCTGGTCTTTAGACCAGAGTGGATCCTGATTCCTGGGTTTTGTTTTATTTTTAAAATTATTGATGAATATTTCAAAGTGTTAATTGAGGTTTATTTTAACTGAAGTTAATTTTAATTATCCTTTCTACAATGTACTAACCACTAAAATAGCTGAGTAAGAATGCTATAAAATCTAACTTGTTTATGTTTGGAAGCACTTAAGTAATTGTTGTCAATAAAGGTTAATTTTTAATTTAACAATTAGTGTTTGTGATTCTTTAGTTGTTGTTGCTATTTATTTATTTAAAGGTAAGTGGAATTTTTAGAAGTTATATGATGTTGAAGTGTATTTAAAGGTGTAACATAGTTTAGCACAGACCAAGTTGTAGGTAATAAATAAATTAAATAAAGAAACAAATAATAATTATAAAAGTAAACTTTATTGTTTAAATCTATACGATCAGGCAAATGTAAAATAAAATAAATATTAAATAAACGAAATGATCAATCAGTAATTATAACATCAATATAAAAGGATAACATAATTTAAATAATGCCTTAGAAAAATTAAATATAAAAAATTTGTGTGAATTAAACTTATAAATAGAAAATAAGAAGTTTAATAGTAAGGGAGGGCAATCCCTTCCCAACATATGTCAGCGATTGGTCACAGAAGTACAAAACGAACTTATAAATGTCGAAAACCCAGAACGACCGGCTCGTGAACTTATAAATGTGTAAAAGTAGAATAAAGAAGGAAATAAAAGGTAAGTAGGAATCATTTTTAAAAAGTAGGAGAAGTAGAAAAAGAAAGAACCGTGCAATCCCTGCTCTGAGGTGGATTTCAAGTTTTCTTCATCCATGTGTGGTGTACAAATACAGTTTTCTATAACGTTGCTAAAAAATAGTCCTTCATTTGACTAATTATACTTTAGGAAATAGTTTATGTATAAAACACAAAAAATTACAAAACTTTTAGTCAATGAAAATAGATTGCAAAAGTGAAAAATATTTTCACAATTAAATGAAATATATAGAGGATCACTACAAACGCAGTTTTTTGAGATGCTACTGCAAAACAGTCCTTCATTTCACTAATTATTTTCTGGGAAACAGTTTTTATGTATAAAACATGAAATAATTTAAACAATTTTAGTCAATGTAAACAAATTGCAAAAGTGGAAAATGTTTTCATAATTAAAAAATATATATCTAACATCATGTACAAATGCAGTTTTTTGCGATGTTGCTGCAAAATAGACATTCATATCACTAAAATTAAACAAAATAAACTGAGGATCATGTACAAAGAAGTTTTTTGAGATACTGTTGCAAAATATCCCTTTATTTCCTTAATAATATGTTTGAAAAATAGCTTATTAGTATACAACACATATTAATTATAAATATTTTAGGCGATGCAAATAGATTGCAAAAATGGGAGAAAGATAATCATTGTTTATCTCTCTCATAAAGCAGATGGAATTGCTACTTGTGGGTACTGATATCACAATTACAGGGAAATAGCTTTCCAGATGTAAAATGGCAAAACTTCTGAAACAGTTTTAGTCTTGCATTTTTTTTTTTTTGTGGGTGTTTTGGCAACCAAAATTGTCTCCAAGTTAAAACCGGGTTTCATAATAGTTCTTGATGTTAGGCTTAGTAAGTGAGAAAAGACATTACATTTATCATGAAAACATAAAAATATATAAAAGACAAAAGTACCATACAAAATATTTATGAAGTGAGCCACCAAGAGGCAGGGTTGTCAGAAAGAATACAAGGATGGCCAAAGTCTGCCACAACTCAGTCAAAAGCAGGAGACTTTATACAAAAGCTGTACCAAACACCTATCTCATAAAATTTTTGAATGCAGAAAGAAGAAAGTTCGACAGACAAAAAGCAGAAGCAAAAATACCAAAAGGAGAAATTTGTGGATCTACAGAAGAATCTCATATCTGCATATGGTATAATTACAAAATGAAAATTGAAATATTTGAACAACTTTCAGTAATGTACAAGTGAATGCGAACTGAATGGTACTAAATCTCTCTCTCTCAAGCATTTCGAATTCAATATTAAATGAATTTATGCAGTAACGACTGCATTTCTGTCAATTAACATTTTCCATTGACATTGGCTTTCTTTTTTCATTTCTGCAGTATGGAGATACAAAATATTTACTAAAAGCAAACTGCTACAAATACTCATATTTTATTGTTATCTGTATGCTAAATAATAAACACTAGGGGCATCAGAAATTCTAATCCTGTTAGTGAGGAATTCAAAATCAGATTTGTTAAGTGAAAAAATTTTCTCAATATCTGTGTTGATTTTGTGACACACACTTACTTACAAACTGTGATGACACACTAAACCTACAAATGGATTTTCACCTGTCACACATTTGTCTATATATAAATGGCCTTTTTATGTGAAACCTTTCTTACACATTTCACATATACAAAAAGCTTTCACCTGTGCACTTATTTGTGTCCCTTTAAATTACTTTTTACTTTTGTTTAATACCTTTCTGTCAAATTTCACATACAAATAGTTTTCCACTTATGTGCAGAAGTCTATATGATTTTTTTTCTTTTTTGTAAAATGTCTCAAATACATTACCACACACAAAATACTTTTCACCTGTGTGTACAAGTTTGTGCCTATTTAAAGTGGCTTTTGGAATGAAATCTTCCTGACACATATACAAATGACTATTTATCTGTGCTCAAATATTTGTATTTATATCATTTACCTTATTTTGTAACACCCTTCCATCAAATTTCACATATAAATGGGTTGTCACCTGTATACACAAGTTTGTGCTTAGAGTACCTTTTAACGCATTACCTTTTGATACATTTCAAGCATAAAGAGCTTTTCATATGTGTATATACATTTGTACTTGTTAAAATCACATTCTTGTGCAAAACCTTTCTGACATGCTTTTGTGGGTCGCGTTCATTTCGTTGACACCCCTTTTGTTGACAACTCCTTTCGTCGAAAAGTACATTTCGTTGACACTCATTTTTTTTATGTAAGCTCAGGGTTATCAGGTTTGTGACACATGACGGTTTTATCCAGTTTAATCCACGGTTTTAACCGCCATGTCAAAAACTGTCAAGTGAGAACAAAACAAACAATATTACCAATTAAAATCCTGTCACCCTCAATCAGTACCGTAACTAATCTTCATATGCCCTGTGCAAGGTTTTACTTTAGGGTCCCTTGTAGTATTTTTAAGGGGGGAAGAGATTAATAAAACAAATACAATAAAACAATATTTAATAATTGAAAGAGAGCAACTCCATTTGTAAATTGTATATTTAATTAATTTGAATAAATTTATTGTTTTTATTATTATATTGGTAAAAGAATGGATAGCCCTTTGGAAATAGGTTTTTGGAAGAAAAAAATTTTTTTTGCCACCTAAAATGTAGGCCTATATACTATTCTCTTTTTCCTAACCTGAAAACTCATAATCCGATAACATGGTAGAAAGGCATTTCGAAGTGTGAAAGTTTTCAGGATGAAAACAGTGCAGCTTTTAAATTAGCTGAATTAGCAATAATGCTGGTATTCCAACCTGCTAGTTCGGCTTCTATAGAATGAATATTTTCAAATTTTGGAATCATCCATTCTAAACTGCGAAAAGTTCTAAACTCGTTATGTATTATCGAATGCTATGTGGGTGTAATGAACCTGAATATTAAAAAGAAATTGTGCTATCTCTCTAAAATATTAAAATAATAAAACTTCAGGAAAGTTATAAATATTGTTTTTAATGTACAAAATCAGAATACCTTGATATTTAAATTTAAATAATTCAAAAATTAACTTTACTTGTTGATAGTATTTCAATATTTTAAGGGTATTTATGGACTTGTATTGTTGAAAGGATAATGTTTTAAAATTACATTTTTCTTTTTATAATATTGTTCAAATTTATATGGGTGATCAATCTTATAATGATTGACATGGTGGTTTTATTGTTTTTAAATCAAATTCCCCTTTTGTTCGCAGCTTTTATGTTTTTGACAGTTTTATACAATTAAATCATGGATTAAAGCAATGTCACATCAGAAACCAGTTTTTGACGTCAAAATTCCAACCCTGTGTAAGTTACATAAAAAAAGAAATTGTCAATGAAATGTACTTGTCAAAATATGACACATTCCATTGTCACTCATTTTTTTTATATTAGTTAATGTTTTGTGTATAAAAAATGCTTCAAATGGCAAAAATGATGCCAATGACTTTGTCCCAAATTCAATCCCCCCCCCACTTTGTTCCAAACCATTTAGTGCAGGAGACGTTGCTGATCAGATGCACACTAGTTACGTTCTTGGCTAATAGTAGTCTGGTGAGGTTTTTATTTTACAATGAATTTGCAGCAATCAAAAGTTTGCAAAATTATTAAAATAAACAACGAAAGATAAAGACACAATCACAGTCAATGGGTTCATTTTGACAAAAGATTGGAATCGAAATGACCATTACTATTGGAAATGTGAAGACCGCAAATGTATAGAAAGAGCGATCACAACATTAGTCAATGGCCAACACATCCTTAGTCAACACGAGGTTTCCAAACATGACCATGCATCACAAGCAAGCACAGTTCCAGTGATCAAAGCCTGTACACAGATGAAGGAAATTGTGAAAATGACAAACGATCAATCTGCCCAAGTAACACAAAATATTGAAGCAGCAACTTCAGCCAAGTGATGCTAAACCGATTGTTAAATGGTTTGAAGATAATTAAGTACATGGACGTGTGCGCAAAACTCTAAGAAATGGGCCAGTTGCAAGAAATCTGCCTCTTTTCCCACCAGACATGTGGTCGGTTTATGAAAATAATGCATTTGCATTTCAACGCACAAAAAACAAAATCGAAGTGTGGCATAGGCAGTGGAAAACACTAGTAGGTTGTGCAAATGTTGGAATCTTTGCGATCATTTCTGAAATTCAAAAGCAACAGAATGAAAGTGAATCACAAATCGAGAAAATTATACATGGGGAACCATATGACGAAAAAGGGGAGAAAAGAAGAAACTAAAGAAATGAAAATTCAGAATATCATTCATAACAGAAATTATATGTCTACTTTAGATTTTCTTAGGGGCATTGCACATAACATTTCCTGGTAATCATTTCTTTGTTATCAATTTATTGATTGTAATATTTCTATTGCACTGTTTTTATTACACTTTTATTCATTGTATTTTTATTTGTATATATATTTTTAAAGAAATAAACACCTGGCGGGGTACTTGCCTATACACCTCCTCGTGGTGTACCCTGGAAACAACTTTGCTTGCTGAGATATAAGCAACAGGATTTTTTTGTTTATTGTAAAATGATCATACCAATTAGTTTTTAACGCCAAAGTTTTGGTAAAAATTTGTTTTCAAATATTACATTTCAGGGGGGTGGTGGTCTTCCTATGGGGAGAACGGAAGCAAAAATCTAAATCTCATCTAAGGCATATGAAACCCTTTCTCCGGTCCTTCACACAAAGGGGGGGGGGGGGGGGGGGGGGGCTGAGAATGGTCGGAAGCTATCATTCAGTTCGTCGACAATGTGTGTGGCTGTCTACGAAAACAGTTTCGACGAAATGAGTTGTCGATTAAGTGAACAACTTCAGTTTCTGTTAATTTAAATGACAATTTTGTACAAAACCTTTTTGACACATCATATACAAATAACTTTTCACTTGTGTAAAAATGTTTGTTTTATTAAACTTACTTTTTCTATGAAACCTATCAGACATATTTCACATACAAATGGCTGTAACTTGTGTGCACAAGTTGGTGTTTTTTTTAAATTACCTTTTTATGTAAATGTTTTCCGACATATTTTACTTACAAATGCTTATTCATCTTTGTGCTTAAGTTTTTGTTTATTTAAAGTAACTTTTAGTATGAAACATTTTACATAGAAATGGATTTTCCTCTGTGTGAACACATTTGTACTTAATTAACTATTTTGTGCAAAATCTTTTTGACACATTTTGCACACAAATGACTTTTCAACTGCATGCATACATTCGTGTTCATTTAAATGTCCATTTTGTGCAAAAGTTTGAAATATTTCACAAACTATATGTTTCGGGTGCGGTAGCCCATTGGTTGGCGAGCTGGAGTTGCGCTCGGTGGGCCCGGGTTCGATTCCAGCCGCTGCCAGGGCTGACGATGTGTTCGCGCGGAGTGCGATCGAGTTGAGCATGTGGGTCCGTGGGTCCTTCCGAGAGGTTGGTGGTGGGGGAGGGAGGGATGCGGTCCGTGTGGATGCCTCCCCCACTGGGTTCCGGTCTAAATTGGGTGGCACTTCCCGGCCGTCCAAACAGTTACCTTACACCTTTCTGGTAGGTCGGACGGTCTGGGTCTCAACAACAAACTATATGTTCAGGTGTTTATTAAATTACCCTTCAATGCAAATGCTTTCTAATGTATTTAAAAGACAAATGCATATATTTCTGTACATGTAAAGTATCTTTTTATACAACACCTTTCTGATACTTCTCGCATACAAGTGGCTATTCATTTGTATACACACATTTGTGACTACTTAAATCGCCTTTTTGTGTGAAAACATTATGAAACATTTCCATACAAATAGCTTGCAGACATTTCTTTACTTACATGATGACATGATGTTTTTGCAAAATCTTTCTGACATATTTCCCATACAAATGGCTCTCCACATGTGTTGTTGAAACCCAGACCGTAGGACCTATCAGACGGTCTGGGTCTCAACAACACATGTGGAGAGCCATTTGTATATGAAATATGTCAGATATGCATATTTCACCTAAAAATATGTTTGATATGTCAGATATGGTTGAAATGCTCTACACATGCGTGTAATACATAAGTTTATTTCCATGATATCCTAGTATCAAACCTTTCTAAGACATTTTATGTACAAATAGATTTTCATCTGCATACACATGTTTGTGCTTTTTTTAAAGTTACTATTTTGTGGAAAATGCTTTATAACATATTTCATATACAAATGGCCGTGTGCAGCAGTTTGTATTTATTAAAATGACCTTTTTGTATGAAACAATCGTTCAATATATTTCACAAGCAAATGACTTTCCACATGTGTGCACTGTTCAAATATTTGTTTTCATTTAAATGACCCTTATGTACAAAACCTATCTGACATATTTAACATACAAATGGGTTTTCATCAGTGTGCAAGTTTGTTTACATTTAACATATTTTTTGTATGAAATTCTTCTGACATATTTCACATACAAATGGTTTCTCATTTGTATGTCTGTATGCATATGTTTCTGTTCATTTAAATTACTTTTTATGTGAAAAACCTTCAACACAAATGGCTTTTTATCTATGTGCACAAGTCTATTTAAATCACATATATGTGCAAACATATATGCTTATTTAATGTACTTTTATTTAAGAAACCTTTTCGATACATTTCTCAAACAAATGGCTTTTCACTTGCAGACATTTGTGTGTATGTAAAATATATTTTTGTGTGAAACCTTTCAGACATTTTTCACATACATATGGCTTTTCATGTGTATGCACACGTTTGTGTACATTTAAATTACTTTTATGTGTGAAACCTCTCTGACATATTTCACATACAAATGGCTTTTCACCTGTGTGCACACGTTTGTGTACATTTAAATGACTTTTATCTGCAAAACATTTCTCACACTTTTCACATACATATGGCTTTTCATGTGTATGCACACGTTTGTGTACATTAAAATTATTTTTATATGCAAATGTTTTTTGACATATTTCACATACAAATGGCTTTTCACCTGTGTGCACTCGTTTGTGTGCATTTAAAGCAAATTTTTGTTTGAAACCCTTTTGACATATTTCACACACAAATGGCTTTTTATTTGTGTGTACATGGTTGTGTACATTTAAATGACTTTTGTGTGTGAAACCTTTCTGACATATTTCACATACAAATGGCTTTTCACCTGTGTGCACACGTTTGTGTTCATTTAAATTACTTTTATCTACAAAACCTTTCTCACACTTTTCACATACATATGGCTTTTCATGTGTATGCACACGTTTGTGTACATTAAAATTATTTTTATATGCAAATGTTTTTTGACATATTTCACATACAAATGGCTTTTCACCTGTGTGCACTCGTTTGTGTGCATTTAAAGCAAATTTTTGTTTGAAACCCTTTTGACATATTTCACACACAAATGGCTTTTCATTTGTGTGTACACATTTGTGTGCATTTAAATGACTTTTGTGTGTGAAACCTTTCTGACATATTTCGCATACAAATGGCTCTTCACCTGTGTGCACAAGTTTATGTCTATTTAAATTACTTTTATATGCAAAAACTTTCTCACATATTTCACATAGAAATGGCTTTTCATTTGTGAGCACAGGTTTGTGCTTACTTAAAGTACTTTTTTTGAGTGAAATCATTTTAACACATTCCACATGTAATGCCCTTTCATGTGGGTGCAGATGTTTATGTTTATTTAAATGAATTTTTTTTGCAAAATTTTTCCAGCGTATTTCCCATACAAATGGCTTTTAACCTGAATGCGCATGTTTGTGCTCTTTTAAATGACCTCCTATTTGTGCAAAAACTTTCCAACACATTCACACTATTGTGTATTCAAGTGAACTCTTGATGCAAATGCCTTGATATATTTCCAAGATATTAAATATTGAGGCAAATAGGATTATTTCAGTAAATGCTTTAGGGTAAATATAATACACACGCATGCCATTTTTTTTTTTAATTTCACATCCCTAATGCTTTATTACATGTATGTAAAAATAAATATTCATTAAAAGATATCTTGTAGAAAACGTATTCCGACATATATCGGCTCATAAACAAAACGAAACGATTTCATTTGTTCATACGAACGCTTATTCAGGGTGAAGACACTGAATAGAGTTTCGTCCGTCACCTTCGTGAACTAAAGACTTAGAAGAACAGAGAACGAGCGGATAAAAGAACAGAGTGCCGAATGACGTCAGAAAATTTTCCACGAATGAAAGTTCAGCAACTCCGGCCACGATCCCAGCAGCAATGTTTTGCGGAGTTTTCTAATCGTATCTCACGTATTCTGTGCTATCGTGTTCTTGTGTTATAAAATAAACGTATCTGTAGAATAAATAAAATGCTGGATTTTCATCTGTTTCTAAAATGTTGGAAATTTTTAAGCACGATCTTATGTAGTGCTCATCTGAATATAATTTTTGGAGATAGTTTAGCATATAATTTGTTGACACACGGGAGTTTTAAATATTTGAATTAAAAGATGTACATATATATTTAAGTTTACAAATCCCAATCACAAATTAATTCAATATCCTTCAATCACAATTAGTTTTGCTAATGAAACATATAAAAATATATGTTCATTTTATGCTAATTCCATGAATATTACAGAATTAGTAATTTTGTAAATTCTTAGAAAATAAGTTTATATTAATATAGAAGTTTCAGATTTTATTAAGTGTTATTTCTGTCAAAATAACTAAAAAGCAATATCTTTGTTAAAATCACAGAATTAAACAATAAATGATAGTATTACTAATTTGTTTTAATACATGTTTTTAACTAAGATTTTATGTCTTAGTTATTTTGTATACTTTTGCTTTGTTGTTGGGCATCTGCAGGACAAATTTGAATGCTGTTGGGTGGTGAGTTCAGATTTACAATACAAAGGGGTCCAAGGCCAACAGAATTTTTCATGCTCTTACTACCCCTATTTTGTATTACATTGAAATGTTTTACAAATAGTTTGTGCGGCCGTCCAAACAGTTACCTTACACCTTTCTGGTACCGTCCGTCCAAATAGATACTCAAGTCCCCAGGATGAGTCGGACGGTCTGGGTCTTCAACACCTTTCTGGTAGGTCAGACGGTCTGGGTCTCAACAAATAGTTTGTGGTCCAGGCACGTATGAAATTCATCCTTTTGCCTTTCCTTCCTCCTATTGGTGGCCCTGGGAGTTACAGGCAAATAAAAACAGTCGCTAATAGGGATAATGTTTTTGACTATACGGAGGATTCATGTGACATCATGATAATGTTTTATTTGTACAAGCATACTGAACGTACATCAGGTCGGTCGTAAAATATACTATTTTTTCAAGTATTTTGGAATTTTTTTTAAAATAAAAAGACGTTTTATTTAGAATGTATGTGTATATCAATACATATGGATGTACGCCTAGCTAGAACTAACTAGAAGGCATAAAGATGTGTGGTAGTCTGGCTTTCATCATGAATCGGGAAGTTAAAAACAGTAGTGATATATAGTTGACTATTATTTTAAAATAATTGAAATTAATTTTTTAATATAGTTTTTAAATATATTTACTTTCATGTTCAGTTTAGAGTATCTAGAAAGTTATCCATACATTTTCACTGATTATTTGTTTCTTATTTTAATATTAATTATGTTTATATTAAAAACAAATGTCTTCACAATTTATTGTTTAAATGTCTGAAATAATAATACCTCAGTACCAATAACTGTACCTCAAAATCATGCTAAAGTTTGATGTTCGAAACTATGAAAATGAAAACTCTTAGTCTTATATGTTATAATAATGTTAATATTTACTAATTATAATTTAAATACAAGAAAATTCACTGAAAAGATGTCAATTTTTGAGTCTCTTTTGAACTTTTCTTGCTTATTTCCACACTTAATTACACAACAATTTAATTTTCTTTAATCTCTTTTGTAGCGTAATCATTACTGTTTTATGTTTAAATTTCCTTATGTTTCTTAACCAAATCATTCTAAATATAATGTAGTTTCTCATTAAATATAGCAATGCGCAGGTAAAAAATAAATAAATGGAATTGTTACTTTATATGCACATGCCTAAAAATTACCTATTCAATACCGCTTCTTAAAATAAAATCATGACAGCATTGACATGCACAAGAGTTTTTCCTAGAAAGTTATTGATAACATGCATTGGTATAAAAATAAAAAGCAAGTAGATATGTTCTTACATTTTCAAGCAAAGTAATAATGATCCTATTGAGGAATCTTATATAATTTGCTCTTTAATGTTCTTTGAACATAAGTAACTTGAAATATAAACAAGTCTGATACAATAAAATTTAGAAAAATGCATTGAATGCTATGAATACATTAAATGTAAATTGAAATTTTTTTAAAACTAGATTTCCAATTATAAAATGAGAAATAAAAGTAATTCTAAAAAAATATGAAATGCTTCAATTATAACTGTATTTAAACGTTGGCAACTTTATTGGCAGTAAAAAAGACATTTCAAGATGAGATATTGAAAAGTAAACAAACACTATCTAATATTTAGATGTTGAAAAATAAAGCATCATATATAAATTTTAAAAGTAAACACTTTTTAAGTGTATACTATTTGCATAAAGAATCATTTGGAGATAAATCAATATGATTTTGAATTATTATCACAAAACTATTTTGCTTTGTAGTAACCTTGCAATTTCCGATTAAAAGAAAAATAAAATCAGAAGATGGGCAAAAATTTTGTAAATGCGTTTAATAGATCTGGGTTGATACGCAGGTTCAATAATAATCAGCTGTGGTGCCTGAAGCTATCAGGAGCTAAATATAGCAATTAGTTTCTTAGCAATTTCGGTGCTAGAAGAATTAGTCGTCAAAAATGAAAATATTCTATTTTAGTTGAACTAAAAATAGGATACTGATTTCTCAAAATGCTGTCAACAATGCAACTGCCATTAATCATTAAGCATTAAAAGAAGTATGATTACTTTTTTCTTTAAAAACTAAAGCATGGTTGAGATTATGTGATGCATTTAGGTTATTTGGCAATATAAAAATACTGCCATAACAAATGAAATATTGAATACATTAAATGTAAAATAAGAAATATAGATTACCTAGCTACTTTATATTTATGCATAAAATCTATTATAAATTATATATTTTGAATGGTTGAAAATATGTAATACATACATATGTGAGCAGCTTTCCATATATTACAGTATAATTAAAACATTTATTTTGATTCATTTCCGCTAAGGAAAGAATGAACAAAATTAAATTTATCTTGTACACATGAAAATAATTTATAATGAGGGATACATACTTATAATTGTGTGGGGATGTAGAACACATATTCTACATTTGGCATTATAATACACAGTTTTCTACTGATGTATTCTGTATTGTAAAAATCTCAAATTGTCTACATATTCTATGTGTACAAAACTTAACCAAACATTTTGCAGAGTCCTCTTCAACTATAAGAGCTTCCAATTTCGTCCCAGTAGCTCAACGGTAAAGCGTCGGCTGGCCAGTTCGGAGGTCCAGAGTTTGATTCCCATTTGGGGCAGCAAAGCTCTTTACAATTTTAATTCCGAGTAATATTTTAAAACTTTAAAGAATGTAAGATATTTAAAAGTATTAGCATATTTTTAAAATACAAGATAAAAAGAACTTGCACAACTAGTATATACTTATAAAAGAAAAACTTGCACAACTAGTATATACTGGAGCCAACAACCGTACCGTGCTGAAAACACCGGTTCTCGTTAGATCACCAAAGTCAAGCAGCATTGGGCGCAGTTAGTACTTGGGTGGGTAATCACCTGGGAACACCGCGTGCTGTTGGCACATTTCGGGCGCAGTAGCCCGGTGGTTTGCGAGCCGGATTTGCACGCTGCCACAACTGCCGCCGTGTTCATGCAGAGTACGATCACGTTAAACATGTGGGTCCGTAAGTCCTTCCGAGAGGTTGGTGGTAGGGGAAGGAGGGTACGGTCCGTGTGGATGCCTCCCCCACTGGGTTCCTGTCTAAATTGGGTGGCACTTCCCGGCCGTCCAAACAGTTACCTTACACCTTTCTGGTACATTATTAAACTTCTCCCTCTTTGATTCTCTGCAGAGTTGGGAAGTCCTCTCGAGTGATTCTCACAGTGACCATAAATTCATTCAAATAATATTAAATATTTCCCCCCTTTTAAACGATTCATTCTTTTTAAAAACCCAATATGGAATTGGGAAATTCATTTATAACTTTAAATCACACCTTCAAATCTTATATTCCCTCTTAGATAAAATAACCGATAGTTCTTCTCTAGATAATTACTTTAAAACTTTCATAGACCTGACACAAAACTGCGCCCTTTCCTTCATAAGGAAGAAAAAATCTAAAATTACTAATTTCTCCTGGTGGAATCAGGAATTGTCGAAATTTCGTAACTTTGTAACTGCTCTCTTTAAAAGAATTAAATCACTCGAGAAGAACTCTGCCTCCCCCGGTGAAATTAATGCTGCTAAATTACTTTATAAACGCAATAGGGCAAAATATAAACTATTAATTAAAAAATCGCGACTAGAATCCTGGAAAAAATATTGTTCTGGCTGCACCCAAACCTTTGGCTCTCATTTCAAATTTTCTTTTCAAAAATTTAAAAAATTTACAAATTTAAATCTGCACTTCCCGGATTCTCCCTCCCTCAGCCACCATGATAAACTTTTACGTCTTTTGGATCACCACTTTAAAGAGGATATAGATTTTCAAGGTTTTCCAACTTTCTCAGTCCCAGAAGGAGGCTTGGGAGTTGTCTCTGATGTGGAGCTCCTTTCAGTCTTCAACAATTTAAAAATGGGCAAAGCTCCAGGACTGGATTTCCTGGACTTTGCCATCTGGAAACAGCTATATAAATTTTTTCCCTCCCTTTTATCTAAATCTATCAACTTCTGTTTTAAACTTTGTCACTTTCCCTCCTGCCTCAGGAACGCAAATATTTTATTTTTTAACAAGCCGGGCAAAAATCCTTCCCTTTGTTCCTCCTTTCGTCCCATTTCCCTCCTTCCCACTTTTGGTAAAATACTAGAAAAAATTTTTATAACAAAACTTAACTTTTGGCTGTCGACTGAGGGAGCTCTTCATCCCCTGCAGTTTGGGTTCAGAGAGCTAACCTGTTGCGAAGATGCCGCTCACAGGCTGATCGAATCAATAAAAGTCCACAAATCCAAAAATTTTGTATCGTTAAACACCGTGGACATCTGCGGGGCTTTTGATAGCCTGAATTGGAATATTCTACCACAAGCCTTTAATAATATAAACCTTCCACAGAATTTTCAATCTTTTTTATTTTCATATTTGACAAACAGACAAATTTCCTTTTCTGATAAATCTCTCAAACTTAATAAAACAATTTCGATGGGCGCCCCACAGGGTTCGGTTATATCCCCTACCCTGTGGAGCATCTACTTTAACGCTATTCTCAATCTTAATAATGATCTTTATCACATTCAAGCCTTCGCGGATGATCTCGCGGTGGTTACTTACGGTGTTAATCTTTTTACCCTTCGCTCAAACACAAACAATTTATTAAATTTAATTTCCACAACCCTTTCTAACCTTAAACTCTCAGTCTCACCAGAGAAATGCAAAGCTATAATATTTAATAAGAATAGAACCAAAATACGTAATAGGCCCTCCTTTAAAATCTTAAATTATAAAATACCTACCGCCCGCTCTCTTATCTACTTAGGAATCACTATAGACGATAACCTTAAATGGAGTACACACATTTTTAACCTAAAGGAGAAATGTTATAAGGTTGCCAACACCTTTGGGCGGGTGTCTGGCAGTAACTGGGGGGTAGACAAATCCTTTTTAAAAATTTGGTATTTAACGGTTATCGAAAAGTCTTTAATTTATGGTGCGGGAATTTGGGGCGGGGCATTAACTGGGGACCAGGTCAAAAAGCTTCTCTCTCTTCAAAGGATTTTCCTATTAAAAATTTCTTCTGGTTTTCGTACCACTTCTAACATTTCTCTATACTCCATCACTGGTATCCCCCCTATTCATATCATAATAAACACAAATTTTAAAAAATATATGTTTTGGAAACATCGTATTAATCTTTTTTCTAATCTGCCCGTCCCTGCCCCTTCCTTGTTTGACTCTAACCGCCCAATTTCTGCTATTCCTCCCTCTCAACGTATTGCTAACCTTGTCCCCCTTCCTCCCTCCTCTTTTTCTAATTTCAATGTTTATACAGATGGCTCTTCCATTGATGGAAACACTGGTTTTGCTGTCTGTGTATTCAAAAATGAAACACTTCAAGACACATTTACCTTTAAACTAGCCAATGGGAACACAGTTTTTCAGGCAGAAATTTCTGCCATTGATTATGCTATTGACTGGGCCTCATCAAATAATACAAAAATTAATATTTATACTGATAGTCTTTCTTCCCTTTCGGCTTTTAACTCTATTAAAAATAAATCTAGTTATCTCTCAAAAATTAAATTAAATGCAATTTCTAATGAAAAGCTTATTAATATCCGTTGGGTTAAGGCCCACTCTGACATCTCGGGGAACGAGACTGCTGACAAGTATGCTAAAATTGCTACCTCTTCCGGCTCTCCCTTTTCCCTTCCCTTCCCTTTTTCCCTTCTAAAAAATTATTGTAAACAAAACATCTCCCTTCATTGGCAAACTTTTTTAAATTCTTATATTTCCCCCCGGACGCATGATCCTGCCCGCATTTCCTCCTTTCTCCCCCGGGTCAACCCTTCCCTTCAAATCACAAACAAATATCTTATTTATTTTCTAACTGGCCATGGCCCATTCATGGACTACTTATTCTATTTCAAACAAAAATCTACATCTAGCTGTACTTGCGGCGCATTTGGTGACGCCGATCACTTTGTTTTTGCTTGCCCCCATACTAAAAAATTTCATTTAATTAAACCCTCTCCCGCAAATTGTGCAGTCTGGTTCTCGAGAGTCAGCTCTAATAATTCTTCCGTTGAAAAATTAAAAAACTGTGTTCTCATTGCTAGAGACATCTCAAACCAAATTACCTGATCAGCTTGTGAGTTTGTCCCTTTATTCTTTTCCCTTTGGTCGGTCTCCCTGTGTTTTTTCTGGAGGTGTTACCTTTGGTGTATCGCTGTATTTGTTGTCTTGTATTTGCTGTACTTGTCTTGTGATGTTTTTGGTGGTTGTTTTAGTTGTTTACTCCTCGTTTTGTTTTCGGGAGTGTTCTTGTTACTCCACAGTTTTTACCTAAAGATGTAACATTTGTCACCAACATTTATTTTACTTTTTATGGTGCTGCTCACTTTAAAAAAAAAAAAAAAAATTCACAGAAGTTCCAATGTTGTGAATCAGATATGTAAATCTCCTGTAAATATTATTATGATTTTCTAATTAACGTTGCTTTGGACCGTCGGACGAGGGCCAGTTGAAGTTGGCTTCCGCTGACTCCTTTCCCGGCCGTCCAAATAGATGCTCAAGTCCTTGGTGACGAGTCGGACGGTCTGGGTCTTCAACACCTTTCTGGTAGGCCGGACGGTCTGGGTCTCAACAACAACTAGTATATACATATATACATAGTATATACATAACTGTAATAACTTTATAATTAAATACATATATGATACTGATATTTAGGAATTTTTAGTTTTTGTACATATATGAAATGCCCTTGAACATGATACCATCTCACTGAACTTTTTTTAATTACTCCAAATCTTACTCATTGTTTTTAATATTCACCAGATGAGGATACTTTGCATTTCCTAATTAAAGTATGATTAATTTTCTAAAAGTTAGGGAGGGAGGAAGAGACCGAGTTTTTGCATGTTATTTGGAAATTTTGGATTACTTTTTAAAACATTTGCATCAAATAAATTAAAATTTTATTGTATATTTTGTAAAATATACATTTTTATCATGAAGAAGTCACTCTTCAAGCTGATTAATTTTTTTCCCATTTTGAGTTGTCTGTATTTTCAAGATTAGTGATTATCTGTTGAATTTTATTTCCTAAATATTAACTTGAAGTATTGGTTAATTTTTTTCATTTTTTCATGGCACTAATATATCAAATAAGAAATTACATTAAGCAAAGTATAAAACTATAAGATCACTACAAAATAGTGAAATAGGACAAATCTATGGTTGAAATTAACACTAGGTATGATACACAAATAATGGTTTTAAATGGGCATAATTAATATATTTATATTAAAATTATAAACATGTGACGAGTTTGAAATAGCTATTTCAAGTTGAGCAGTTTCATAACTAGCCCCCCTTCCTCCGGAGATAATTTATGTTAACCCAGTTTCTATTTATATGACATACTATTTAGATATATTTATATAGGGCAATAGAAAACTTGCCTTCCCTAACATTTTATTCCCCCCCCCTCCCCGCGGCCAAAAAGTCTTCAGAGAAACACTGATACCAAATACTTCAAAAGTAAACTATGTTGAACAATAAAAAGTAAACAACTATTTTAAGAAATTATATTACTTCTCTGTAGTGACATATGATTATGTTTTCTATTTTTTTTATATATTACCTTGAAATTTCATATATTTTAAATTATTTGGTCATCATATACTTGGTCGAATAAAAAAAAATTACATTAAGTTAACAAGTACATGGCTTACCACGTGTTATTTGGTTTGTAGTTTTAAGTCGAATATTAAACAAGATCTTGTAGATTGAAAATAGGTTTTTAACACAAATGAGTTAATTCATCATTTCAGAGGACGATTAATGAAAAATAGTGTCAAGCATACACAGTATATGTAACACATACTATACATACATACATATATATATAGTGTACTATGTATTACAAAGAAAGCAAACAAACAGTTTGAAATATATTCTATTTGTTATTCAGTGAAATGTAGTAATAAAATTCTAAATAGTATCAAAACATTGACAGCATATTAAAAATCATGTCTGTCTAAGTAAGATACCATCTAGATCTCGAAAATGAAATGAAATTTAAATTAATTCAATAGCGCGAGTGATATCAAATAATTTCTGATGGTAATCCTTATCTACCAAAGCACCAAAATGCAAAATCATAAGATTGGCCAGAGGTTCATAACTTTCTCATATTTCTTTTAAAGCAAATTATTGCATTAAAACAAATTAAATAAATAAACATCAAAAGTACCTTGACTTCTTGTTTATCAGTTGGAGTAGATGTAAACAAATTCAACATCCGATGGATTTGTTTATAGTATTGTATAGATTATACAACTAATTATATTCTAACTATCCTCAAAATAAACAATACAACGAATTATATGCTGAACTATTCCCCAAAATTAAATCCAGATGAGCACTACATAAGGTATTTCTGAAAATTTTCAAACATTTTAGAAACATGTGATAATCCGATATATTATCACTTTACAAGCACACTGCGCAAAACATTGCTAGAAAAGAAACGTTGTCAAAGCTGCTGAATTTTGATTCGTTGAAAATTTTCTGACGTCATTTGGAGCTCTGTTCTTTTATCCGCTTGTGAACAGAGAACTTTAGATCTCGAAGGTGACGGTAACGGTTTCGTCCAGAACAGAGCACCAGCCGCGCATGTTCCGAAAACGTACCGGCTATACCCCTTGCTGTGAGGCCGATTCTTCGCTATTGGCTAAGTTAAATGATGTCATGGGCGGAGCCTAGTATACAGTTTGACAGTTTAAGACAAAATCTGTCGTCTTCGAGATTATACGTGTTTACATTTTCCATAGATACATTTCGTCATGTATTTTACTTAATACACACATATTTATTTGCTTTTGATATGATTTTAAACTAAAGAATTAAATAAATATTATTATTATTACTACTTGATCAATGATAAAAATGCTTCATTTACGGGGAAAAAATTATATACAGCATACAGTTTAAAATGCTTGTGTTATATGTATTATGTTTATTAAAGGCACCTTATGCCCATTTTATATTGTATTCCGTACGTGTATCGCAACGTTTTTAATCCTATTTTCATTGAGGACTTATAACACTTGAGGCAATTTGTTTTATTTTATTAATGTTTTAACTACAAAAAAGCAAGTTACCTATCCAAAACAAAATATATAACCGTTTAAATGTGGGTTACCATAACCTTTTTTGAAGTCGGTTTCAAATATTTATGCAAGTTTGTAAATAAAACTATGTGTTTGATTTAAAAGAAAAAGCCATACAGTGGAATATTTTGGACAAAAAATGTGAAATTTTTTTAAAAAAATGAATCTAAAATTAATAAAATTGCAGGCTTACAATGTAATCCTGGGTAAAATATTTAGTGTAGAGTGTGGGTAATCCATCCCACTCTATATACCCAGTGATGTGCTAATAATTTTCTATGCTAAAAATTTTTAATAACTGATATGCTTCGAAAATTATATATATCAATTGTTTGCTGTTCCCATTAAATTCTAAACAAATAGATATGCATATTGGTTTCTTTACCATTTGAATAGGTGTGAGCAATGCTAATGCTGTGCCACTGTCACTAACCGAAAGAAAACAAAATGGCAAAACGAAAAGAATGACATACCTATGTTTTTATAGAACTGTGTCAATGGATTTACAATTAAAGTACTTCAATATACCTTCATCTGGATTTTGAGGAAATTTTTACACATATTAACAATTACAATATGATTTGTGTCTTGATTTAATGTAATTAAAAGAAATTCGAATAGATCTTTCCTGTAGTTGGGGGGGGGGGGGGTATCTTTAACCAGGTAAGTCCATCA
The DNA here is from genome assembly GCA_951213105.1 of Amaurobius ferox. NCBI lineage: Eukaryota > Metazoa > Arthropoda > Arachnida > Araneae > Amaurobiidae > Amaurobius > Amaurobius ferox. The sequence goes on from OX578154.1 coordinate 38,082,291, forward strand.
GTCACAACCAGTGCATACTTTTAAATATATAAGTCAATTTCTTAGCATTCTTTATTAAACTTTTATTTACTTCAAACATTTTCAATGTAACATCTGATACTTGAACATTGAAAATTTTGACAATCAGTATGTACATACTGACTCTAGTTCTCCTTTAATGCTCGCTCCTTGTTTCTATGTGAATAAAAGATACCAATAGATCAAAATAAATAAACTGCTGCTTTTGAGAATATAAATTTGTAATTCTTTCTTAAAGAATCTGATTTGTCACCTAATTTTTTTATGCCTGGTTTCTTTACAGAAGTATTAAAAAGTTATATACCAATAGAATAGATGTTATGGATTTGAATTGATATCACCAGAAATAAACAAGTTGGTTGAGATTTGCACTCTTAACTTAGTGTGTTACCTGAAGAATTTGACTTTCAGAGGAATAGCTTTTTTTTTTCATTAATTCAAATTTCATGTTAACTACTTTATATATAACAAATAAATATATAATAGAATATATAATAGGCACTGATAGTGCCTAGCCTGAGGTTCGTGCTAACTGATATTTCACATAAAGTGGTTTCAACTTTTCTTAGACAGCAAATCCCTTATATAATTCCATATTTTAATATCAGAACATTCTAAATTGATATTTTCTCTCTATGATAACCATCTACGTAATATATGTGCACGTAATAGGTGAATGGAAACAAATATGAGTAAATAGATACAGCTTTCCGAGTACATTCAAGTTAGTTTTAAATGCCTGAAATATAGCTAAAATACTTGTTCATCAAAGATGTTATGTGAAATATATTAGCTGCAGCCCCAATTTCAACTTCAAAATAGATCTGCTATTTATCTTGCTCATATTTGTTTCTCCAGTCATAATATTTTTTGTGAAAATAGCTTGATAAAACTGTTTTGCTCTTATAGTTTTGCAACATTCTAATATATCAATTTGTGAATAGGATATAATGGAGAAGACACTCCTATTGCAGATACTAGCATCCATGGACTAGTTTCTCACTTATTATATGCTCGTCATCATGAAATAATCAAAATTTGCAGGGGTAGTTAGCATGCACCACAATTTTTTAGAATTTCTATGGGAACTAACATTTTCAGTTCTTTCACATGGCCGGCTCAAAATTCATATACAATTTAGCTCAGGCCACATGAAGCTGCAAAGGCAAAGTTTATAAACACAAAGCCCATCTATAAGAAGCATTCTAAAAAATAGGGGTGATATTCCTATTACAGATACCAGCGTGAGCATTCTTGGACTGGTTTAATGCTTATTATGCTTCATCAATATAGAATATCTGATATCTATAATGGTAACAAGAAACTTAATGTAGATCCAGGTATGGGTCATTGTGGCAATTCCCCCCCCCCCTTTTTCAGATATATGTGTCATTTCTTGTGATTCTATAGATTCACTTATAAAAGTTTATTGCAATGTCATAAATCCCAAAATGACAAAATTCATTTTAGCAGGCTAGTTTGCTTCATTTTATGATTAATCAAAAAAAAATTATCAATTTCGATAACTATTTACGGATATACTACAAAAACAAATGTTCAGTAAAAGAAACATGTCGAAATAAATCCCTTTTTTATTTCTGCCTGAACCTGCCCTTGTAATGTACTAACTGCAAACTTTGCAGCTACCTTTTAAATTTGGTTAACTGTAGGTACTCACAATTCATTGAATGATGATCAATTTACAAGGACCTAATTAACCTTCAGCTTTCTATAAGAAATTCGGATTGGCTAGACATGGATTAACATAAACACTGTGTAATAAAAATAATAACGTTTTAAATTTGATTAAGTAGGTACAAGTCAATCAGGTTCAGTTGATTAAATATGTAAAGCATATGGTTATCTTATTTGTACTAATTTTTTCCCATCAGTAGTACAGATAATAGAATTTTGATGCATAAAAGAAAATTCCTGCCTTAGAGTAAAGGTAAAAATAAATTTCAAAAGTAAATAAAAACATCCCACTTAATAAACTAATATCTATATATTTCAATTGAAACTGTAGACGAAGAAATTGAAAAGCAGATTTAATTTTAGCTAGAATCATTGTACTATTAGAAAGAAATTGTATATATAGCTTGATTCAGTACTATCTTATTATAGTGGCTCCCATAAATCTGATTGAGCCAAGGTCGCAGTTAAGATTTCGCCAAGGTTTTCGTTAACGAAAAAGTAATATGACAATAATATAAACACGTGCTGTGTCTTTAGGACTGCAAACGTTTGGTGAGGTTTTACAACCTACCCTGGCGATAAATCTCGGACGCTTGGTGATTCATCCTCAGGGGCCGCTATAATAAGGAAGTACCCTTGATTTCTTTAAATTATAGATATATATATTTAAGAAATATTTTTTGTCTCTATCCACCAATAGCATTACCAAGTAGGGAAATCATATTCCCTAGAAACCCATTTAAGTTCAGAGAAATGATATTTAGCGAAATGAGAAGCAAACTGTTTGGTTACCAATTCAATCCCCCCCTCCTCTTCCTCAGAAAAAGAATTGCCTGGGGACACTACGCTACTGTTACACACATAATACTAACGTTAAAGTAAAATATTGTAATAGGATCAAATATTTGAACTATCAATGAATTTACATGTTTTTGTTTTAAATATTCTTATTTTCGAATTGAATGCTTTTGAGATAAGCATGTGTACGTTTGTAATCACTGATATCTCACAAATGATTCAAAAGTTTGTACTAATTTTCTATTACTCAATTGAATGTATCTTCAGGTAATGAAATATAGATAGTTATATTTTAATTTCAATATTTGTATAAAATTCATAATCAAACAAAACAAACAAATCAAAACAAATTTTAGTTTTATTTACATAAAAATGTTTCAAATATTTTATTAAATCTTATATAGTCTAATTTTCCATTCTAATCAGTGAATATTAAATTTCAAATATTTGAAATACAGTACATACATCATTTATATGCATTTCTACATAGCTCGTCAAACATTCCTATCCAGTGACATTAATTTCAATTACATATTTTCACAGGTATACGCTTTACTTCACTGGTCCCTAGAGTAGTGTATAAATAGTGCTTTACTATAGTTAAAAATATGCATTTTCTATTTAATAGTACAATCTGTTTGAATAACTTTAACTGCATAATAATGTTGCATGATATTAACTAATTTCAATTTATAACATGTTTATAAAGAAGGAGTTTATCCAACAGATATTTTAAATCAACTTACTGAATGCTGTTTTTGAAAATAATAGACAGTAGTTACTAATTTAATTTTATATGAAGATGGATTTGATATCCTAGGATGCATGAATAGATGCAAATTGACTTACCTTGTTAATACTGATGTTATCCCATTTATCCTGATGTAATGAGATATAATGAAGCTGAAAATACATATACCAGTTAAAAGTTTGACTAGTTATCACTGCATCCAACCGATGCTAAAGTATTTCGGTAACATTAGATAGTAATATATTATCTAAATCGAATTATAGTTGTTGAAGTAATAAAGATATTGAAATTAATATTTGTTTCAAATAAATAATTTTGAGTTTAGAAATTAATAGTATTTTGACTAAATGTTTCAAACTGAAATTATTCAAGAGATTGAAGAATAAAACTTCAGGTTTTATATTTCAGATGTGTTATACAGAATAGCAAGTGTAAAGAGGTTTTTAACTGAATTAACGTTGAGTTAAATTCGAAATGTTCTGAAAAATTTGAATGATGTATCAATACATGTCTTTTAAATTTGAATATCGAAATTTTGTATATTCAAAATTCAAAGTGTAGGATAATACACATCTAATTGTTATTAAACATTTCCAAAGTTTAAATATTGGTTGTTATGTCTATCGAAATCAGGAGGTCATAGGAAACAACAACAACAACAGAGTTAAAATGCAAATAATTTTAACTCTAACACCAAATGAATTTTAAACGCACAATAAATATATATTATGTTAGTGTGAACTGCGAAGAATGATAGCATTTCAAACCATTATCTTGCATAATAGCTTACTGGCAGTTAAAAATTTGGCAGCTCACTACTGGGTACAGACAAGGTCGTACCCAGAAATTTAATTTGGAGGTGGGGGGGGGGGTGTTAGAGAAATCATGTCCCACACTTTTACGTACGTACATGCGTATGTACACACATAAAAAGTTGTTTCGCACACTTAGAAAAAGAAGTTACGAAAAAAAGTGTTTTAAATATTTTTGAATTTAATTTTTTTAATTATATACAATATTATAAAATAATATTTACATATCTTTTATAGTTACCTTTTAGTAGTCAAACGAAAAGAAAATAAGTAGATAAGCAATCGAAATAGTGATAAAAAATAAAAATATGCAATTTCATAATGCAAATGAAATATTTGGAATAAAAAAAAATGAAATTTCTAAATGTCTGATGACTTTAACAAACTTATGAAAAATATTCAAAACTCATTCAAAGGACAAAGTTTAGTTTTCTTACTTTTTTTAAAGCAAACACATTTATCACATCTTCATTGTCAATTTCAATTTCTCTATAAACTGACATCAATGCCAGTCCATTTAGTCTTTCTTGACTTGTTGAATTTCGAAAGTAAGTTTTAATCCTTTTCAATGTCGAAAATATTCTTTCAGAGGTGCAAGTGGTTACAAGAGAGGGTGCATAAAATTTTTAATAAACAAAAAATATTGGGGAAAAAATCTGCACTGCATTCATTCAAAGCTGTAATGGCACACTTAGATCTATCAACACTCATTTCTTTCTCCACATTTCGTATTCCAGTTCTAAAGTGTCCCACTGCAACCTGTTTTTGTACAATTGTAACGCTTCTACATTGAACACTGTGTTTTCATCGCAACAAACAGATGGTATTAGCTGATCTAATGTAATTAATGTGGCTTTATGATTGAAAAATCTGTTATTTATTTGATTAACGAAATCATCAAAAAATGGAATAGCTATTGCAATTCGAAAATAAGTTTTAGAATGCGATGTACAAATATTTGCTCGGTATTTTTGCTTCGATGCTGTTCATTGAATTTTAATGTCTTCGTTTACAGAGTGCAACAAATGTTCAGCACATTTGTAAATGTTTAAAAACCTCGATTCTATATTTGCCCTTATGTCAGCAAAAGTTTCTTGAAGTAAGTCTACATGTTGCATAGCTCCAGATAAATCACACTGCGGAGATTGTAACATTTTGCACATAGGCAGAGTGTATGAAAATAGCATAGATAAGCAGCACAAACTGATCACAAATTCGCTTGATAAAATAGATTTTAGCAACAATGATGCTTTCGAAGACGTATCTACATCAGGATTGAAGCTTAAATCTTCTAATGTTTCTACAATAGCTTTGTAGATTTCTATGAATTTTAGAAGACTATCGTGGTTTTCTAACCATCTTGTTTCGCACATAGCTGTTAAAGTTTTCCATTTTGTTTCAGGAAAGTTAGATTCAATGTTTTCTTTTAAACACCCTGTTCTTTTAGATGAAGATTTTTAAAAAAATTCCCATGGCTTTAACAGTGCCAATGCAATTTCTTATTCTAACAACTTCGCATGAATGGCAGAGTGCTAAGTTCAGGAAATGAGAACTACAATGAACATAGAGTGCTTCTGGAAAATGTTCTCTTATTCGAACTTGCACGCCTTTAAAACTTCCTTCCATTGAAGAAGCTCACTTTCTTTCACTCCACTAATGCTGACCAGGTAGAAATTAGATGTCTGAAGTTTCGCGGCGGTCATTGGCAACTGTAAATTTCAAACAATTCGTCAGCCTAAACTTGGGAGGTGGAAACAGCACGAAACTCGCTTTCCTAATATTTTTTTTTGTACACAATTTTTTACCCAGAGAATATAAAATTTTGTAATTTAATATTTCTTCAGGTGGGGGGGGGGGGGTACTCCCCTGAAGATGTACCCAAGTTTGATCTGTACCCAAGAGGGGGGCCCTCCCCCCCTTGGGTACAGATCAAACTTCAAAGTATTTCATAAACATTAGATAATGGCTATTAGTGTTTGCTTTCTTCAGATTGTTACTTAATATCAATAAAATCTCAAAATCAACACCCATACAATTGAAATGAAACTTCATATATATGCTATTTAAATTACAACTCGGTATATACATATAGAATGTATATTAATTTTATTAGTAATTTCATTAATTTGTATAATATCTTTTCACTCTTATACTATAGCACACTACTGTGATAAACAAATTAACTATGAATCTGATTAAAAAATATATTGCTATCTTCTACACAAATTTAATTAGCCTAGAAGGAAATAAATCAAAGTTTCTCCTTTAATTTAACTGATACAACAATAAAAACATCTGACCACTTAAGATATTTAAACAGGCCAGGTGAAATATTGCAGTACAAGTTTTGATATATTCATATTTGGTCGGCGATCTACAATCTAAAATTAGGTACTATAAAAAATAAGTTAGAAAATCATTCAATCGGATTATTACAGATGTATAAGGTATAACGTTCCAGTGTCAACATTTAACTCGCAAAAATTGTAATAAATACATCATATACTACTTACCTAAATTTAAGACATTTTTGTAGTTTTACGAACGTATATTGTCACACAACGTTATATCTTTGCACTATTTCTTTTTATCACAATTTTCTTCCCGATTTAATAACAAACATTTTTTCCATGTATAATGTCGAAGACGACAACTTCAAACTAGGCTCCGCCCATGCCGTCATTTAACTTAGCCAATAGTGAAGAATCGGCCTCACAGCAGGGGTATAGCGGGTACGTTTTCAGAACATGCACCAGGCGCGAAGCGCCTTTAATCTCCAATCTCTAGGTGTGGTTCTTATCTTCAACGAAAGCTTATACCCTGCAAAGTCACTCCCGGGAAATGCACCACGTGATAACTACGTCAGGCGCGAATTTCATGACCTTGTGCCGGCAGTTGAATGATGAGAAGTCTTTGTTCTCTGCATGCGGAAATTTACAGTTCAATTAGTCTATGCGCGATTTTGATATTGAAAACACACACACAGATATATATATATATATAATTAAATTTTGTTTAATTATTAATAATTTTTATTACTTTTTTCTATTATATTATTTATTTATTTCCTATTTAAAATATTTTCAAGGCTATCAAACTACTAGTATTACGAGTTATTTCTGCTTTTATTAGATGAGAGAATGTCAAAAATATTGCACTATCAAGAACATAGTGTGGTAATTGTAGGAGGGAGTCGACCTCGTGGTCAAACTAAAGTATGAGACGGAAAAAATTGACATGCTTAATGTTCACATTTGTGACTTTAAACGTCCAGGGGAGGGTAAACGAACCCCTTACACTCCCCTATGGGCGCCCATGGCAGTCCTCTACGAGCTCTCATTGCATGAGCTCCCTGCTTAATGCTATTGCCCTCAGGACAGAACCTAACGGAGCCGAAGTTTCAATTTCCTCGGGGGTAGTAAACAGTCTTTCCAGACCCTCCAAAAGACTGTGAGACATTAAAAGCTGAAACATTGCACACTTGCCACGCAGTGGGGCACGACAGCTCAGTGGTTAGCGAGCGGGAATTGATTGCACTCAGTAGGCCCAGGTTCGATTCCTGCCACTGCCAAGACTGCTGCCGTGTTCACGTGGAGTACGATCACGTTAAGCATGCGAGTCTGTAAATCCTTCCGAGAGGTTGGGGATAGGGGAAGGAGGGTATGGTCCCTGTGGATGCCTCCTCCTGGGTTCCGGATTAAATTGGGTGGCACTGCTCGGTCGTCAAAACAGATACCTTACATCTTTCTGGTAGATCGGACAGTCTGGGTCTCAACAACAACACTTGCCATGGGCGCCCAAAGGGATGTTGAACGTCACGAATATCAAACTAATGAATACTTACTGTACCTCTCGTCCGTGAGATTGTCCCCGCTGGAAAAAGTTCTATTGACTTCCTTACCATAGCCGCCCATAGAGGAGCATAAGGAAGCACTTGCCTTCCCGTGAACATCAAGGTCCCAAATGTTGGTGTCAAGTCAAGCTAGTATATATCGTGCTTCTCATCCTTGTTATGCTCTTGGAAGAAACTCTATGGACGTCCTTGCCATGGGAGCCCATACAAATTTTAAAAGCCACAAACGTAGGCATCTAGGTAATCGATATTGTACATTTCGTTCTTGAGTTCATCCCGTTTTAATAAGTTCTATGGCCACCTTTGCTATGGGCGCTCACAGCAAGAGCACCCATATAACTCTTACAGGCGGAAAACTGAAGGGTGAGACATACATCGCCTTGCTTGATATCTACATCTGTGAACTTGAACGTCGACGGGATAGCAAGTTCCCCCTCAAGACCCCTTATGGGCGCACATACCAAGAGCGTTTATAGAACTTATTCCAGCGGGGGCACATTCAAGGGCGACAATATCGATTAGTTTGACACCTTGTGGGCAACACCTTATTATCAGCATCTCGTATGGGCGCCCATGGCAAAGGCGTCAATAGAAATTTTTCAAGGAGGGTATACTGAAAGATAAGTAGTACAATGCATACTAATTTGCTACCTATATTTGTGACCTTGAACGTTCACAGTAGAGCAAGTGACCCCTTGCGCTCCCCTACGGGCGCCCATGGTGAGAGCGCCAACAGAACTTTTACCAGCGGGATAAACATAAGGATGTGAAGTACAGTATTGATTATATTGACATACAGTATTGATATCTATATTCGAGTAATGTTAATATTATTGTATAAATATTGATAAATGTTATTGTCCCCTATGGGCGCTCATAGGAGAGCATGAGGGGGAACTTACCATCTCGTGGATGTTCAAAGGTAGGTATCAAGCTAGTCGATATTGTACGTCTCATCCTTCAGTTTACCCCCTGAAAAAGTTCTATAGGTGCTCTTGCCATGGGCGCCCATAGGGGAGCGCGAGGGGCGCTTGTCCTCCCGTGGACGTTCAAGGTCTCAAATGTAGGTATCAAGATACTAGATATATTTACCTCTCATCCTTGAATTTGGACATCCCAGGAAAAGTTTAATGAACGTCCTTGAATCCCAATCCTTTTGAACAAGGCGGACCCCCCTCCTGGAATTACAACACTATATTTTGACATTATTTCTCTCATCCGAGTTCTAATCACGTTAATTACAAAATGTTCTAACTAATTCCATTTTTTTTACAGAATGCATATGCATATAGAATTTCATGGCTGTACGTACTCTCTTTCTTAAAATATCTAATTTCAAATTATTCGTGTTTTAATTAACTGTTTCTAATTTCCTACAGAATGGTAGAATATTTTGAAACCAATGTGATTAAAACACAGATTATTCAAAATTAGAGATTTTACAAAAGAGAGAGAGAGAGAGAGAGAGAGTACGTATAGCCATGAAATTCTATATGTAGATGCATTCTGAAACAAAAAATCAGAATTAGGTATAACATTTTATAATTAACCTGATTAGAGCACGAATAAGAGATAGGGTGTGTGTGTGTTGAAGACCCAGACCGTCCGACTCGTCCAGAGGACTAAGAGCAGCTATTTGGACGGCCGGGAAGAGGGTGTGTGTGTGTGTCAAAAATATAGTGCGCTCAAAATATAATGTTGTAACTGCAGAAACGGGTCAACCTTGTTTTGAAAGAGTAGGATTCAAGGGCGAATATAAAACTTTTTCCCGGGATGGCAAAACTCAAGAATGAAACATAATTATGTACTATCTTGATATCTGCATTTGCGACCTTGACCGTCCACGGGAGAGCAAGTGCCCCTCCCGCTCCTCTATGGGCGCCCATGCCAAGGGCACACATAGAATTTTTTTAAAGGGGAAAACTAAAATTCAAGGATGAGACTTATAATATCGACTAGCTTGATACTTACTTTGGGACCGTGAGCGTCCAAGGGAGAGCAAGTGCCCCCTTGCTCTCCCCTATGGGCGTCCATGGCAAATGTGACCCTAGAACTTAAAGCTGGGGCAAACTCAAGGACAAGACGTACAATATCGATTAGTTTGATACCGACATTTGTGGCTTTCAAAAGTTTTATGGACTCCCATGGCGAGGGTGTCCATAGCACTTTTTCTAAGAGCGTACTCAAAGATGAGACGTACAATATCTACTGGTTTGACACCTACATTTGTGACCTTGAATGTTTACGGGAAGACAAGTGCTCCCTTACATCTATGGACGCCTCCTTACGTCTCCCTTACGTATAGATGCTCCCTTACGTCTATGGACGCCCATGGCAAGGACGTCAATAGATCTTTTTCCAGCGGGGACAATCTCAAGGACGAGACTTACAGTATTCATTAGTTTGATATTCGTGACTTTCAACATCCCCTATGGGCGCCCATGGTAAGTGTGCAATGTTTCAATATGTGACAGAGACATTTGGAGGGCCTGGAAAGACTGTTTACCGTCCATGAGGAAATCGAAATTTGGCTCCGTTAGGTTCTGTCCTGAGGGCAATAGTATAAGCAGGGAGCCCATAGACCACGGCAAGGGAGCACTTAATCCCAACAGGATATTCAAGGTTACAAATGTAGGTTACCAGCTAGTCGATATTGAATGCGTCGTCCTTGAGTTCCCTCCTGGAAAATGTTACATGGGCGCCCATAATGAAAGGAAAGGATGACACTTTCTGTCCCATAGACGTTCAATGTTAGACATGCAAGTCTCAATTTAGTCGATGTGAAACGCCTCATCCTTGAGTTTGTCGCCGATAGAGAATTAGTTCTATGGGTGTCCTTGCCATGGGCGCCCATAAGGGAAAGCAATGTGAAACTTGCATTACTGTGTACGCTTAAGGTTACAAATGTAGATTACAAGCAGGCCGATATGAAACGCCTCATCCTTGAAATTGTCATCGATGGAATTAATTCTACGAGTGTCCTTGCCATGGGCGCCCATAAGGGAATGCAAGGGAAAACTTGCCCTACTGTGGACGTTTAATGTTGCAAATGTAGTCTTCAAGCTAGTAGATATTGAATTCCTCATCTTTGATTTTGCCCTATTGCAAAATGTTACATGAGCGCCCATAGTGGAGGGCAAGTAGGACACTCCCCCTCTCATAGATGACTCATTATACTTGTTAGCTAATCGATGTTGAACGCCCCAGCCTTCAGTTTGTCACCATGAAAAAAAAGCTCTATGGGCGCCCATAGGAGAGGGCAAGGGGTGCACTTGTTCTTCCCTAGGACATTTAAGATCGCAAATGTAGATTTCAAGTTAGTCAATATTGTAGTCAAGTTAGTCAATCATATAGTTTGCACCCCTAGAAAAATTATATTTGCGCTTTGCCATGGGCGTCCATAGGGGTGCGTAAGGGGGCATTTACCGTCCCTTGGAAGTTTAAAGGTCACAAATATAAACATCAAGCTAGTCAATTTTTTACGTTTCATACTTTAGTTTGACCACCGCAGGAAAAAGTATTTTTAGCATTCTTTAATCCTACTTCTTTCAATCAAGGTCGACTCCGTCCTGCAATTACCACACTATGTTTTTGATCGTACAATATTTTTGACATATATATTTTATGATATATGTATTTTTGACATTATATATATATATATATTATAAATATTTTTTACATTAATATTTGACGTTATAAATATTTCTGACATATATATATATATATATATATATATGGCTATATATATGTGTGTGTGTATTTTCAATATCAAAATCACGTACAAACTAATTGAACTGTACATTTCCTCATGAAGAAAACAAAGAACTCTATTCATTCACCGCGGACACATATCTACGGGCGTCACACAAAAAGACAAAAAGAAAAAAGAAACAATCGGAACAGCTGAATCTGCTAGTCTGCTGAAATTCGCGGCTGACGTATGTATCACGTGATATTCTGGCGGGAGTAACTTTGCAGGGTCTAAACGCTCGTTTATCTTCATACCACAGAATACTATATTCAGAAGGTTCACTCCCATAGGACCCTATGGCAACATTTTTAACATGGGATGTCGCATAGACACTAGAGCTCGTGAGTTGGACCAACTGAACTACGATGCGTCTGCCAGATTTGGCGCGTTATCGCTCGCTTGGCGATTTTTTTTTTAAACGGGAGGGGAACAAAATGTTGAGGACTGTACTTTTATAATTTTTGAAACTATAGAAAGGATCAGGATTTAAAAATACATTAATCTGCAACATAAATATATTCATTAGTTTAAGAATATTTAAATAAACATAGTTATATATTTAATTCAAATAATCATAAAATAGATTAAAAAATAGACACATTGCATTGTCTCACTATAAAACATAATGCACAAAAAATTACAAGCTAACATACTCAAAAGAATGAAATATTATATAATATTTTCAGTCTAAAAAGTATACTAGCGTGTTGATCGTTAATTACTTGATCCTTAATTTGTTCTGGGATACTGATAATAGACTTTTTTTTTAAATATAAAAATATTCATATAGTAAATATCAAATTTACATAAATGCACTATCGAAGTCGTGGAACACAATCATTAATTACCCGAGGGGGGGGGGTGAATTTTCCACCATAAGGTACTTAATAAAAATTTTACATAAATATATACACATACTATATCACATTCAACTAAGAAAAAGCTATTCAAATATCAATTATTTCATATTTTATAGAAATACGGAAAATATTTTTTAACTAATTATACCACTACCTCTTAAAATTTAGTCTAATCCGGCAGCACTAATTTCGTATGATGAACACATGTATACTTTTATGAACACTTGTATACTTATGGACACGTGTATACTTATAATGAACACGTATGTAGGATGGTGATAACTGAAATTATTTCAATTTTAATAAACATAAATTACATACCCTGTAACGCAACCAGTTCTCTTTTATCAATCCATTTCTATGAAATGATCTAAACACTTAACAAATAATCCTTTTTCACGTTACTCAAACCACGCTAGTCTGTTGTTCTAAGTTTTCGCTGAGCGAAATAGGGTTATAACATTGAAAATCGTCACCAGACCACCGCCAAGCGCTCGGACCAAACCAGACCATCGCCAAGAGCGCGCCAACCCTCTGTTTGGTCTATCTCTAATGGCCGCCGCGAAAACGAAACTATCGAGAGTGACAGGTCTGTATAATAGTCTGTGCTTCATACTGTGACATTATTTCATTGGCCCATAGTTGGAGGTTCGATGTTTTTGATTTGCTATTTTTATTATTTGACCTAGCTAGCTCCTAGTGTGGCAGTTTGTTGCACTGATGCAGATCTGAGAGTTACCTATCATTTTAGCAGTTTAGGATTTAAGACATTTTGCAGAAAAGCAAAGATCGCGAGTTTTATTTAATATCAACTAATTAAGTTAGGACGTTCCTAGTACCGAATATCAAAGTTAAGTACTGAGCGGGGTCTCTTACGAGATTTAGCCTTGGGACAGATGGCAGATTTTTGTAGAATTTAAGCGCTAGCTTTTTAATTTGGGCTCTAACAGTTTTTATTTTGAAGTCTTTCCTAATTACCGAGTTTCTTAAGTATCTAGGGGCTTTCCTTATAATCCTTAGGGTTTTGTTTTGTCTTGTCTCTAATAAGTCTATGGTAGTTTTACAGGCATATCCCCATACGGGTGCTGCATACAGCATTCCCGGGCGGATGACCGATTTATAAATTAGGAGTTTATTTTGATAACTTTGATTTCCGTTTCCTATCATTGGGTATAAGGCTCCTATGGTTATATACGCTTTTTTGATTATGTTCGTTACGTGCAGTTTCCAAGTTAGGTGGGAATCTATCGTTACACCTAGGTATTTAGTAGATTTTTCCGCTTTTAGGGCATGGTTGTTTATGTAAAGAGGCGGCGGAGGTTTGCGGTTTCTAGAGAAATAAATCCAATGACATTTATTGGGGTTTAATTTTATTCGCCATTTTTCCAGCCATGTGTGGAGTATGTCTAAGTGTTGTTGTAGCTGTCTGTGTATTACTGAGACGTAAGGGTGTTTTGCAAGTATCGCGCTGTCGTCTGCATAGAGTTCCAGCTCCGTGTCTGGGGTCCTGAGGAAGTCATTTAGATATATGTTAAAGAGTGTCGGGCCCAGGATGGATCCTTGCGGTACACTACTTTTAATGAGCTTGGGTGTAGATGTTTTACTCTGACTTGAAAGTGTCTGTTATTTAGGTATGAAATTAAAAGTTTAACAAGTGCGTCAGGGACTTTTAGAGTGATCAATTTGTAAGTTAATCCACAGTGCCACACTTTATCAAAGGTCTTTTGGATGTCAAGAAAAATCGCTGCTGTGGGTGTCTTATTATTAAAACCAGAAGAAATGTACTTTACCACTCTCAGCAATGGATGAGTGGTGGAGTGTTTTGGCCGAAATCCAAACTGCTCCGGAATGATAATGTCATTCTCACAAAGGTGCGTGTTCAGTCTCTTAAGAATTATTTTCTCAGTAATTTTACTAAGTGTCGGTAACAAACTGATTAGTCTGTAGTTGGCTGGAATTGAGGCATCCTCATCAGGTTTATGGACCGCTATAATTATCGCTTCCCTCCATTCTTTGGGGAAATAATTTAGTTCTAGTATTTTATTTATTAAGATGATCAAGTAAAATATTATATTTAAAGGTAGGTTTTTTACCGCGATATTCCTGATTTTGTCGTGCCCTGGGCTTTTCCGGTTCTTAAGGTTTTTGATAATCTCTACTATCTCTTGCGGGGTGGCTGGGTTAATCTCAGCTGTGACCGGGGAGTTCCTGAAATTGTTTAGAGTTTGCCTAACCATTCTTAGGGTGTCTTGACACATTAGATCGTGGTTTGGTTCAAATTGCTTTTCGTAATGCCTAGCAAGCGCCTCTGCCTTTTCTTCGCCTGAGTACGCGATATTAACGCCATCTATTAGTGACAGGAGTTTAATTTGAGGTTTTCTGAGTCTTTTAGCGAATTGCCAGAGCGATACGTCTTCCTGGCTAAGGGATTCGATTAATTCTTTATACTGTTGCTGCTTTTCTGCGACAATTTTTTCACTGACTTTACACGTGAGTCTATTAAGCTCCCTTTTAAGGGTAGGGTCTATGTTAGCCTCCCATGTCTTACGCATTCTATTTCTCTGTTTAACTAACTGTTTGACATGGTGGGAAAGTGTTGGCATTTTTGATGACTCACGATGTGTTGTTGCAGAGGCAATAGCTCTTCTGATTTCTGTTGTGAGTGTGTGCGTGGCAGAGTCAATATCCGCCGTGCTCATAATGTTGGGTACTGCTAAATGCGGCTCGAAAAGTGCTCTTTTGAATACGTTCCAGTTCACCCTTTCTTGTCCCAGAGAGGCTGGAAGGGGAGTGTTCAAATCGGATGTCACCAATACCGGTAGATGATCCGAGTCGAATTCATCCAGGGTATCAATTGTGTGAGCGTATTCTATGTTTCTCGTTAGGACAAAGTCTATGAATGAGCCATTGGCACCTGAGAAGCAGGTTGGTCTCGACGGTGCAATGATGTCAGTGTTTGTTGTGTTTAGCAATCTATGTATCTGTCTACCGCGTATGTTGGCTCTCCTGCTGCCCCACGCTCGGTGGTGTGCATTGAAATCGCCCGCGAGTATTGTGTTTGGATATCGCGAGAAAAGCAGTTCCAGCTGCGCAGCTACATTTATACCACTCATGTTTTTGACATATATTGAAGTTAGGATACATGGGTTTACATTATTTATTTTAATTTTTATACTAATATTTTCTATACCTTGAAGATTTATGTTGTTTATTTCCTCGTGGGTAATATTACTTTTAATACATATTGCTGTTCCTCCATGGGGATTTCTAGCAGTTATATTTGAGCTAAGGGTATGATAGCTATTATAGTTTGCTATATTTAGTTTTTTGTTTTCTCTAACCTTAGTTTCCTGGATTAGCAGGGCATCTACATCATTTTCATTTACGTAGCTCCTAAGTTCATTTATTCTTGGAGATATGCCGTTCGCATTCCAAAATATTATTTTAAAACTTTCTTTTTGGGACCTATTCATGGCGGGTTTGTTTCTCACTGTTTTTATTAAATTCCGTGATTATTTTAAAAGCCTCAAAGACCATTTGCATTGGATCGCTCTTTTTTTGAATTAACTCAGCGAGCTGCATCAACAGATGTTTTATATCGTCTAGGTTGAACATACTGATAAATCCTCTGACGAGGTTGAGGATTTCATCCATCTTTTCATCATTGGATTTGCCAACTGGTTCAGTCTCAGCTTCCATTTCCTCAGTCTCATCTACAATTTCCTCAGCCTCAACCGCGGTTTGATCTGTTTTGTGAGTATCCTTTCGGACCTCGGTAGTCTTTTGTTTTTTTCAGCCGATTTGTCTAACTGCTGTGTTTGCGCGAGCTCTTCTTCTCGGGCGCGTTTAGTTTTCTGCCATTTCTGAACTTTTTTTTCTAATCTTAGTTTTGCTTCTCTTGCCTCTTTGGCAGCTTTATCAATTGCTATCCTCTGTTTTATGTCTTCATGAGCTATTCTCACTTCCTCCACAGTCATTTCTCTGGAGGTCGACGGTTTAGGGGCCTGCTCTTGCACCGATCTGGTAGGTGCTGAAGTTTGAGTTCTTATAATCTGTGGCACAGAGTGCGAGGAGCCCTGATGAGGTGACTGAGGGTTTAGACCGAAGGCCTTTTGCCTCCAAGGGGGTATCTGATTTTGGGGGAGAGGGGGCATACCCCGGTGCCTTTCCTCTGTTCCAGGGGTTCTTCGGGCATTGCCTGAAGTTCGCCGGGTGGTCTACATTGCAGTTAGCACACGTTGCCTTCACCGTCCATGGTCTTTGGCAGTCCCGTGTGAAGTGTTCTTCAGCACACCTAAGGCACTTTGGTGGCATGCGGCAATTCTCAGAGGAATGATTGAACTGCTGGCACCGGTAGCAGATTTTTAAGCCCCGTGCTCTGAAGGCCTCTACCTTCACAGCCAAGTATCCTAATCTTGTCAGTCTGTATACCCTCTGCCAGTTTTCCGTAGGCCTAATGCTGACTAAGATCGGCAGGGGTAATCTCGTTTTTGTGTTTCTCAGTTGAGAAATCCGGACTACATCTAATCCTTCGGATGTTAGAGTGATTTTTATTTCCTCAATGTTATAGTTTGTTGGTAGCCCCTTCAAACCTACCTTTTTGGGCCTTTCCGTCTTTAAGTTTAAACTGTGGAAGGGGATTTTCTCACTAGCTAAATGGCGTTGTACAACCCTATAGGCGTCAGCGTCATTTGGAATCAATTTTAGCATGTCTCCTGTGAGCTTGCCAGATACTTTATTACCTGAGATTTCATTTAATTTTTTAAGGAGAGCCAGATAATTGTCATTAAACTTGATGAAAAAACATTCCGCTTTTGGGTCTTTTTTCTCAACCTCTACACTATTTTGAACCGTTTTTGGTTTTGGTGCACTTTTAAACACTACAGGTTGCGCGACAATTTCAGCATAACTCTTAGTTTTAACATTATCATTTACATCATTATCAATTTTTTCACTACAATCCATGTTATCCTGGTCATTAGATTTTAAGTGTAATTCTCCATTCTGGTTTTTAGTAGGAGCATCCATAGTAGATTGCCCCTCTATCTTCCTCTTTTTATTTGGATTTTCAACAGTTTTAAGTTTATCTTCATCTTTAATTTACTTAATTAAGCCTAGTTCTACCATTTTACATTTAATTACATCACTAGAATTACTTCCTTCACAGTTATAAATCCATTTAAATTACTAGCATAAAACCTATCCAAATTCTGGGCCAACAGAAAAGAATTTACAGAATGAAACGAACCCAGAATCCTGGAGACTTGGTCCTCGTCCTGTCCGAGTAGTCTATTCGTCAGTAGCTCCCTGATGTGTAGCGTCAGAGTGTAGATTGCCAGTGCACAGAAGTTCACGGCGTTTTTGACTTCTTCCTTCCAAGCGGGCATCAATCCATCCTTGGGCAGAGTATGACAATATTCAATCCTAGCATCCCTGAGACGCCGCAGTCCATCTTCGTCTAGCTCACCAGCAAGTCCGCGAGTAGCTTCCGTGTCGAATGCATCCAAATCCATGTCGTCAGCGTAGAAACGATCCAAGCAATAGCACTACCACGTGGGAAAAACACACGTGGCACTCCAAAGTTGAAAAATCACGAATCCAAAATGGCAAGAAATCCGCACACAACAAAGCTGTAATTGCTTAGCCTGACGTGCTCTACCGTAACTAGATATAACACGCCCCAACTTAAGCAAGGAAAGTCACCACAATCAAAAAGCAGCAGCTTCACAAAATCACAACCTCGTAGCTCGGAGTCTGGGCTCTGAATTGCAAAGACACTCCCGCCGGAATATCACGTGATACAAACGTCAGGCGGGAATTTAAGCAAACACAGCTGGTTTCTTTTTGTGTTTGTCTTTTTGTGTGACGTCATGTAGGTGTTTGGGCGCAGATGAATGAATGATAAGAGAATTGGTTTCTTCATGTGGAAATTTATAATTCAATTCGTGTGTTCGTTCAGTTTTGACACAAACATGTGTATATATTTATAATCCAATTCATGTGTTCGTTCAATTTTGATACACACATGTGTATATATATATATATATATATATATATATACATGTCACAAAAAAATTCTTAATCAGGATCCTCCTACTACAAATATCGAACTTTAACATTATCACATCCATGATTTTTCTAATATTGTGGTAACAATTTTGGATATAGTACCTCATCTTCAAGAACGTTTATGGTGGAAATGTACACATATTATGCAATTTGGTTCGGCATTCCCTTTTGGATTAAATACTGCCATATTCAAAGACAATTATAATATAGAACACTGTAAAAATGGAAATTCACTCCCTATTTCAAGCACATTATATCAACGAAAAACCTCTAGATGGAAACGTGGCGGAAGAAAAAGATGCATTAGCTATAAAGATACTCTTACAAACTTAAAAAATTTAATGGACTTATTCAACAATAATCCTTATATCAAATACAATTGGATTAAGAATATGGTGTATGGAATCAGACTTAAATACTTGCCTCGAATTTGGGAATTCATCATGAATCATATAACATCATTGGACCAAAGAACTAATAATGACTTAACTCATAATTTTGGCATATTGCTAGATTTTGTGAAATTGAGAGCTAAAAAATTTAATATTGCCTTGCAGAATCATCCCAAAAAAGAAGATCTTATAGAATATATATCTTATAGAATATATATCTTATAGAATTATATCTTATAGAATACTTCGTTACCACCTTCAAAAATAAAACTTATGAAAGTATACCTATTAAGCTAATATCAATTAAATAAATTGATACCTATAACTAACATCAAAGTTAAGCTTACATACCGATTCGTACGTCCCAATGGGAGGATGTTGTACAATTATAATCACTTAAGTAAAAATATATCTTTATACGATTCAATGGTATGTAACTGTCAAAACAGTACTTTTGGAGATGTGTACCATGATCATATAATTACAGGTAATCTTACAGTGATTGAAGATTTACAATTAAGAAAACTGTTTGAAAAAGGTACAAAATTCCGTAACCAGGAATATAACCACGTCAAAGAAGAATTCAATCAAGATCTGGATACTTTTATTTACAAAATGGCAATCAAATATAGTTTACCTACCACGGCCTTCGGAGAATGGAAATACAATATCCTAAATGGATTTATCAATGAATATCATAGAAAACTTAAAACTCAGCCAAGATCCCATGTTCCTAGTTCTATCAAGGACGTTCAAGATCGTTTCGTGATCACATATACGGATAAAGTGGTTTCAAATTACGCATTTACCTGCAAAACTTATTACCTTGAAACATTGCAGAAATCTTACATGGAACCTACTATGTATAAACCTTTACCATATAATATTGCAGTAATGTCAAATACGATCAAAGCATTATATAAAAGAATCGGCATTAATTTAAAATCAGTGTCTTTCCCATATCTGGTACTCATCCCAAAACTACATAAAAAACCTGTAAAATTCCGTACTGTAACAGTGGGATGTAATTCATATTTAACGTTAGCTAACCGGAAATTACTATATATCCTTAAACCTGTATTTAAAGCTTTATTACTACAAAACTCTATAATGATTAAAAACAGCAATGAAGTCATAAAACGTCTAAAATTCTGCAATAAAGATATCCAGTTCGCAAGTTATGACTTCCGTGACCTTTTTAACAACATCGACCTTTCAAAACTACATGCCATACTACTTTTGGTGCACGAGGAATACAATCTCAAAAATGTGATCACGTATCGTAGGTATTTGGATCTTATCAAATTGGTTTTATACGAAAACGTGCTGTATAATGGAAAATAATTTTATCAACAAATTAAAGGCATCCCTATGGGCGGGGGTTGCTCTTCAATCTTAGCAGACATATATTTATCATATTTTGAAAGAGGTAATCATATATTATATGAAATACCTTATTATAGATTCGTGGACGATGTGCTATTAGGACGATACTTGCATACTCCTGAATTTGATTTTAGCTTTTACCCCCAGAAACTGGAACTGATCAAGAACCTTAATACTAAAAAATACGAAGTTAATTTCCTCGACATCACCATAAGATACAACAATATAAAAGGAATTCATACGGTGTTATACAATAAACGAGAAAATTTTGATATGAAGATTAACCAAATCATAGAATGGAATTCAAATTTGACTAGGAATATTTTCCGTAATATCATTACAGGACACCTCAGAAGAAATCTCCAAAATAATACTTTCAAGGATGATTGTATCATAAGTAACAGAAGAATCATGCAAGAAGCACATAAAAAATATTATCCGTTTAATTTTCTTAAAATTCATTATAATTCCTTTTTTAAAGAAGAATACTCTTTTAGACAAGACATAGGTAATTTGACATCATAACAGTGAATAACGATGTACGCATGCGTTAGAATGTTTACTTAAGGATGCGTTATGCACATTCCGAATTGTAAGGTTGTCAGATAGACATTATGCGTTCTACCTCTCGTTATTCCATTTCTGTCTCCGTTCTAGTGCCTTCGATTATGCCCATATCGGGGACCTGTCATTATATTGCATTGGTTTCCGTGGGCGTTGTCTAGACATAAAAGTACTTTTAACGGGAATGATAGGTCGCTATCTCTCTCAGCCATTTATATGCAATTTATCTGGCATCCCCCTTTACATATCTTTACATACTTTTTCTTAGTTATTTCCTGCTTTGGATTATAGAGCTGCAATGCGCCTTATCCTGAGTGGTATCCTGGTAAAAAATTTTTTTGTATACATGATTTTGTATACATGGTTTGAGTTTTCGTTTTGAATATATATTATATATATATATATATATATATATATATATTAATATTTTATATTAATTATTTTCTATTTTTTTCTATTTAAATCTTTTCAAGGCTATCAAACTACTAGTATTAGGAGTTGCTCCTGCTTTTATTGTAAATATTACATATGAACTTTATTATGTTGTTGATTTTTTTTTATGCCCAAGTCGCACGAACAGCGCAAGAAAGTCTTGCATTTCCCCCCCCCCCCTCTTTTAATATGAATATATAATTTTCATTTTAACAATTTAGTCACGTATAAAATGCATTACCGTTTGAATTAGAATTAAATTAATTAACGTCTATGGGATGCCGTCTTCCTTGCCCTTCACTATGGGCGCCCATGTAACATTTACCAGGAAGGCAAACTCAAAGATAAGGAGTTCAATATCTAACAGATTGCAGACTACATTTGTAACCTTAAACGTTCATGAGAGCGAAAGTTTCCCTTGTGTTCTATTATGGGAGCTCATGGCAAGAACGCCCATAGAACAAATTCCAGGGGCGATAAACTTAAGGATGAGGCGTTCCATATTGACTTGCTTGTAATCTACATTTATATCTTTAAATGTACACGGTATGATAAGTTCTACCAAGCGTTCTTTTATGGGCTCCCATGGCAAGGACAACGGTAGAACTAATTTCATCGGCGGCAAACTCAAGGATGAGGCGTTCATTATCGACTAGATTGAGACTTACATGTCTAACCTTGAACGTCTATGGGACGGCAAGTGTCATCCTTTCCCTCCACCATGGGCGCCCATGTAACATTTTTCAGGAGGGAACTCAAGGATGAACACTATCAATATCGACTAGCTTGTAGCCTACATTTGTAACCTTGAATATCCAGTTCAGCTTAAGTGATCCCTTCCAGTCCTCTACGGGCTCCCATTGCATGATCTCCCTGCTTAATACTATTGCAATCAGGACAGAACCTAACGGAGCCGAAGTTTCGATTTCCTCAGGGGTAGTAAACAGTATTTCCAGACCCTCCAAAAGTCTCTGTGACATAAAAGGCTGAAACATTGCACATTTGCCATGGGGTGGGGTACGACAGTTCAGTGGTTAGCGTGCTGGAATTGATTGCCCTCAGTAGGCCCGGGTTCGATTCCTGACACTGCCAAAACTGCCGCAGTGTTCACGTGGAGTACGATCACGTTAAACATGTGCGTATGTAAGTCCTTCCGAGAGGTTGGTGGTACGAGGAGGAGGGTACAGTCCCTGTGGATGCCTCCTCCACTGGGTTCCGGTTTAAATTGGGTGGCACTTCCCGGTCGTCCAAACAGATACCTTACACGTTTCTGGTAGATTGAACGGTCTGGGTCTCAACAACAACACTTGCCATGGGCGCCCATAGGGATGTTGAACATCACGAATATCAAATTAATGAGTACTTACTGTACGTCTCGTCCGTGAGATTGTCCCCACTGGAAAAAGTTCTATTGACGTCCTTGCCATGGGCGCCCATAGGGGATCATAAGGGAGCACTTGCCTTCCCGTGAACATCAAGGTCCCAAATGTAGGTGCTAGTTAGATACTGCTAGTAGATAATGTGCATCTCATCCTTGTGTATGCTCTTGGAAGAAACTCTATGGACGTCCTTGCCATGGGAGCCCATACAAATTTTGAAAGCCACAAACGTAGGCATCAAGGTAATCGATATTGTACATTTCGTCCTTGAGTTCACCCCGTTTAAATACGTTCTATGGCCTCCTTGCTATGGGCGCCCATAGCAAGAGCACCCATATAACTTTTACAGGCGGAAAACTGAAGGGTGAGACATACATCGATTAGTTTGATATCTACATCTGTGAACTTGAACGTCGACGGGATAGCAAGTTCCCCCTCAAGACCCCTTATGGGCTGCCATGCCAAGAGCGTTTATAGAACTTATTCCAACGGGGCCACATTCAAGGGCGACAATATCGACTAGCTTGACACCCTGTGGGCAACATCTTATTATCAGCATCTCGTATGGGCGCCCATGGCAAAGGCGTCAATAGAAAATTTTCAAGGAGTGTATACTGAAAGATAAGTAGTGCAATGTCTACTAATTTGGTACCTACATTTGTGACCTTGAACGTTCACAGTAGGGCAAGTGACCCCTTGCGCTCCCCTACAGGCGCCCATGGTGAGGGCGCCAATAGAACTTTTACCAGCGGGATAAACACAAGGATGTGAAGTACAGTATTGATTATATTGACATACAGTATTGATATCTATATTCGAGTATTGTTAATATTATTGTATAAATATTGATAAATGTTATTGTCCCCTATGAGCGCCCATAGGAGAGCGTGAGGGGGAACTTACCATCTCGTGGATGTTCAAAGGTAGGTATCAAGCTAGTCGATATTGTACGTCTCATCCTTCAGTTTACCCCCTGAAAAAGTTCTATAGGTGCTCTTGCCATGGGCGCCCATAGGGGAGCGCGAGGGGCACTTGTTCTCCCGTGGACGTTCAAGGTCTCAAATGTAGGTATCAAGATACTAGATATATTTACCTCTCATCCTTGAATTTGGACATTCCAGGAAAAGTTTTATGAACGCCCTTGAATCCCATTCCTTTTGAACAAGGCGGATCCCCCTCCTGCAATTACAACACTATATTTTGACATTATTTCTCTCATCCGAGTTCTAATCACGTTAATTACAAAATGTTCTACCTAATTCCATTTTTTTACAGGATGCATATGCATAAAGAATTTCATAGCTGTATGTACTCTCTCTCTTAAAATATCTAATTTCAAATTATTCGTGTTTTAATTAACTGTTTCTAATATCCTACAGAATGGTAGAATATTTTGAAATCAATGCGATTAAAACACAGATTATTCAAAATTAGAGATTTTACAAAAGAGAGAGAGAGAGTACGTATAGCCATGAAATTCTATATGTAGATGCATTCTGAAAAAAAAATCAGAATTAGGTATAACATTTTATAATTAACGTGATTAGAGCACGAATAAGAGAGAGGGGGGGTGTGTGTGTGTCAAAAATAAAGTGCGCTCAAAATATAGTGTTATAACTGCAGAAAGGGGTCAACCTTGTTTCGAAAGAGTAGGATTCTAAGGCGAATATAAAACTTTTTCCCGGGATGGCTAAACTCAAGAATGAAACATAATTATGTACTAGCTTGATATCTGCATTTGCGACCTTAACCGTCCATGGGAGAGCAAGTGCCCCTCCCGCTCCTCTATGGGCGCCCATGCCAAGGGCACACATAGAATTTTTTTAAAGGGGAAAACTAAAATTCAAGGATGAGACTTATAATATCGACTAGCTTGATACTTACTTTGGGACCGTGAGCGTCCAAGGGAGAGCAAGTGCCCCCTTGCTCTCCCCTATGGGCGTCCATGGCAAATGCGACCCTAGAACTTAAAGCTGGGGCAAACTCAAGGACAAGACGTACAATATCGATTAGTTTGATACCGACATTTGTGGCTTTCAAAAGTTTTATGGACTCCCATGGCGAGGGTGTCCATAGCACTTTTTCTAAGAGCGTACTCAAAGATGAGACGTACAATATCTACTGGTTTGACACCTACATTTGTGATCTTGAATGTTTACGGGAAGACAAGTGCTCCCTTACATCTATGGACGCCTCCTTACGTCTCCCTTACGTATAGATGCTCCCTTACGTCTATGGACGCCCATGGCAAGGACGTCAATAGATCTTTTTCCAGCGGGGACAATCTCAAGGACGAGACTTACAGTATTCATTAGTTTGATATTCGTGACTTTCAACATCCCCTATGGGCGCCCATGGCAAGTGTGCAATGTTTCAATATGTCACAGAGACATTTGGAGGGTCTGGAAAGACTCTTTACCGTCCCTGAGGAAATCGAAATTTGGCTCCGTTAGGTTCTGTCCTCAGGGCTATAGTATAAGCAGGGAGCCCATAGAACACGGCAAGAGAGCACTTAATCCCAACAGGATATTCTAGGTTACAAATGTAGGTTACCAGCTAGTCGATATTGAATGCGTCGTCCTTGAGTTCCCTTCTGGAAAATGTTACATGGGCGCCCATAGTGAAAGGAAAGGATGCCGTCCCATAGACGTTCAAGGTTAGACATGCAAGTCTCAATTTAGTCGATGTGAAACGCCTCATCCTTGAGTTTGTCGCCGATAGAATTAGTTCTATGGGTGTCCTTGCCATGGGCGCCCATAAGGGAAAGCAATGTGAAACTTGCCCTACTGTGTACGTTTAAGGTTGCAAATGTAGATTACAAGCAAGTCGATATGAAACGCCTCATCCTTGAAATTGTCATCGATGGAATTAATTCTACGAGTGTCCTTGCCATGGGCGCCCATAAGGGAATGCAAGGGAAAACTTGCCCTACTGTGGACGTTTAATGTTGCAAATGTAGTCTTCAAACTAGTAGATATTGAACTCCTCCTCCTTGATTTTGCTCTATTGCAAAATGTTACATGGGCGCCCTAGTGGAGGGCAAGTAGGACACTTGTCCTCTCATAGATGACTCATTAGACTTGTTAGTTAATCGATGTTGAACGCCTCAACCTTCAGTTTGTCACCATGAAAAAAAGCTCTATGGGCGCCCATAGGAGAGGGCAAGGGGAGCACTTGTTCTTCCCTAGGACATTTAAGATCACAAATGTAGATTTCAAGTTAGTCGATATTGTAGGTATAATCATATAGTTTGCACCCCTAGAAAAATTCTATTTGCGCTTTGCCATGGGCGTCCATAGGGGAGCGCAAGGGGGCATTTACCCTCCCTTGGAAGTTTATAGGTCACAAATGTAAACATCAAGCTAGTCAATTTTTTACGTTTCATACTTTAGTTTGACCACCGCAGGAAAAAGTATTTCTAGCATTCTTTAATCCTACTTCTTTCAATCAAGGTCGATTCCGTCCTGCAATTACTACACTATGTTTTTGATCGTACAATATTTTTGACATATATATTTTTGACATTATATATATATATATATATATATATATATATATATATATATATTATAAATATTTTTTACATTAATATTTGACGTTATAAATATTTCTGACACACATACACACACACACACACCACACACACACACACACACACACACACACATATATATATATATATTTATATATATATATATGTATATGTATAGGACAAGTAGCAATGTACTCGTAAAATTTCTAGATAAG
Organism: Amaurobius ferox; assembly: GCA_951213105.1. Taxonomy (NCBI): domain Eukaryota; kingdom Metazoa; phylum Arthropoda; class Arachnida; order Araneae; family Amaurobiidae; genus Amaurobius; species Amaurobius ferox. The sequence goes on from OX578154.1 coordinate 38,108,798, forward strand.
TGACGGAAGTAACGGCCGGGGGGAGTTGCGACCCTCAACACTCCGGTTAAAGCTTTTTTCCGACATGGCAAACGCTCCCGGTAGCCGATACTCCCTACACTATTTTCTTCATGACTCTTATAAAACTGTAAAAAATTACATACATACTTATACACTTTCAATAACTTGTAAAAATCCAAATGTTTACTATTCTACGCTAAAACAAACCAAAAAGGACACACTATAAAAATATACAAAGGACACACTATAAAAATATAAAAATATCCGGTCGTCCATTCTGTTGCTCCAAGTCCTCTGGACGAGCCGGAAGGCCTGGGGCTTTCACACTATAAAAATATAACAATTAAGTTAAAATACTAATATATGAAATCACTTCGCACGTGGTTATTTAATATCTTAATATCAATATATTCAAAAAATAATGTTTGAAATCCAAGTCAGAGAGGTTATATTTAAAAATTTGGATACAAGACCAATTGGCAACACTATCGCCGTATAAATACTAATGTATGAATTTGCTTCACTCGGGGTTATTTAATATTTTAAAATCAATATATTCAAGACTAATGAAATCCAAGTCTGAGAGGTTATTTTAAAATTGGATATAAGACCTATTAACAACATTATTGCCATAAAAATACCAATGAATGAAATTATTTTACTCGTGGTTATTTAATCCTTTAAAAATTATATATTCAAAAACTAATGTTTGAAATACAAGTCAGAGTGGTTGTTTTATTAAATATGGATATAAGACCTATTGGCAGCATTATCGCCATATAAATACTGATGTATGAAATTACTTCACTCATGGTAATTTAATACTTTAAAAGCAATATATTCAAGACTAATGAAATCCAAGTCAGAGAAGTTATTTTTAAAAATTGGATACAAGACCTATTGGCATCATTATCGCCATATAAATCCTAATGTATGAAATTACTACACACGTGATTAATTAATACTTTAAAATCAATATATTCAAGACTAATGGCATCCCAGTCAGAGAGGTTATATTTAAATATTGGATACAAGTCCTATTGACAATATTATCACCATATAAATATTTAAACACATAAATACGCTATAGTCCAGACTCTTCGCAATACACCTTTCCATGGAACAACAAGCAACATATTGATTTAATACCACTTTCACGTATAATCTCCTTAACTTTAACACTAAAGTGAATATTAAAAGATCGTCCGATATTTCAGAAAACCCTTATAATCCCGAACATACAATCTGGATATCACTTGAAATGTATCTACAAAAATCAGCTCCATCCATAGAATACCTATGTTTAGCCATATAGAGCTATCAGATTTATGATCCTCAATTTCGCATAAAACCGCGTCAACTTCTACGTATTACAATACCGCCACTAGGCGATATCTGAAAAGCCGTATGTTGTTATTTTTCTGAAATATCTCTTTCTAGTCACGGCTGCAGTTAAACCATTATAATTGGAAACCAATCTAATTAGAAAAGCAGGTGGATAACCCTCCTTGATTGCCTCTTTCAGAAAACGGCAATCACAAATGTATCTATCGTTATTTGTAAAATTCAACAACTTATGTCGTTTCATTTGATTTATAATCAGATTTCTGAATATATTACGGTGTAGACAAGTTGTCCATGACGTCAAATATTTGATATCGAATTTAAAGGTGTTACGTTTATCGTACATACGAGAACACTGTAAGGTTGTAGGCTTCATAATAGTGAGATCTAAAAAATCCAGACTATTATCCTCATTACATGCTGTTTCTATTAAGCTTAAACATGGAGGATAAAAGTCAAATTTCATTGTATAACTACAATCCTCTAATCCGCATAGGAGATCGTCCACATAACGTAGGAATAATATCTCATTTAAAATATGTGTTCCCCTTTCATATTTATCTAAATAAATATCTGCCAGAATTGAAGAGCAGTTACCTCCCATTGGGATTCCCTTAATTTGTTTATAAAAGTTTTCTCCATTATATAGAACTGTCTCGAATAAAACCAATTCCACCAAAGCCTTGTACTTTCCAATTGTTACATTTAGTTGCAAATTTCAACTATAGTATGATTCTATGAGGATGTTATATAGATCCTTAATGTCTATATTATTGAAAAGGTCAGCAAAGTCATAACTCCTATATATTCTGATGTTAGGCAATTCTTTCAGCCTTTTAAACACTTCGAGGCTGTTTTTAATAAAATAGCTACCCTGGTCATATAGTTTCCGTAAAACCAATTTTAAATGATCCAATAATAATTTATTGGCCCTGGTTAAATAAGTTTTAAAACCGATGGTAACAGGTCGGAATTTAACGAGATTTTTATGTAGCTTAGGTATTAGCGTTAAATAGGGAAATCTAAAATTTCCCACACATATGCCAGATTTTTTGTATAATGCTTCTATGCGGTTACTGATTTCCAACTGAGATTGATTCAATAACGAGTACATACTTTTATCTTCGTATGCTTGTCTTAATAGACTAACATAATACCATTTACAAGTCATTGCAAAATTCTACGTTACCTTGTCTACATACGTAATTACATACAGATGTTGTAGTTCATCCAGCTCTTTTTACTTTCCTTATATACATAATGTATAAGGAAAGTATTGTGACGGGGTCGAAAATTCGAATTCGAGTTTTCGACGGGAGAGCACGCTTCAAGCATCCCTGATCACGAATCAAACATTTTTGAAGTGATGTCTTTGTGTGTGTGTGTGTGTGTGTGAAAGTATGTGTGTGTATGTGTCAGTGGGCCTGTGGAGACGATAACTGACGAACGAATGGACCGATTCGAACCAAATTTGGTACAAAAATCGCAATCTATAAACACTGGAAGCCTATTGCTTTTATACGCAATCGAATGTTCAGAACCCCCTAAATTTTCGAATGAAATTTTGAAAAAATCGTCAAAAAATCAAAACCAATAATAAAGTTACGTAAATAGACATTTCTTATGTAATTTTTCATTAGAAAACGATTGATATAAATTTTCGAACGCTAACATGAACCGTTCTCGAGATATTGCACATTTTTCAAAAAAATTACCAAAAAGTCATATAAAATAGAAAAAAAAATATTTCCTATTGAGAAACATGTTCACTTTTCATATATAATATCATGCGATAAATTGGGTGACATCATTCTCGTGGATCTAGCTCGTTTCATTCATGAAAAAAGATACTTTGAGTAATGCTTTTGCATTTGAACGCCAATTTATCTGCTGTAAAAATAACTTATTTCTTCGTCCATAACGCTTGGCGAGATTTTGGCGACGAAATTGGCGGAATGTCGCCAACTTGTTGAAATGTTGCCAAATTAACGAAAATCTCGCCAAATGGATAAAAATGACGACTAATTGTGGAAAATTCAATATCTAATAAGTTATATAATAAATAAATATATAATAATAGTTATATAATATATGTTGAAAATGCAATATCTAATAAGTTATATATATATATATATATATATAACTTATTTCTTCGTCCATAACGCTTGGCGAGATTTTGGGACGAAATTGGCGGAATCTCGCCAACTTGGCGACTTTTTGAAATGTTGCCAAATTAACGAAAATCTCGCCAAATGGATAAAAATGACGATGAATCAATGAAAATGACGACTAATTGTGAAAAATTCAATATCTAATAAGTTATATAATATATAAATATATAATAATAGTTATATAATATATGTCGAAAATTCAATATCTAATAAGTTATATATATATATATATATATATAACTTATTTCTTCGCCCATAACGCTTGGCGAGATTTTGACGACGAAATTGGCGGAATGTCGCCAACTTGGCGACTTTTTGAAATGTTGCCAAATTCACGAAAATCTCGCCAAATGGATAAAAATGACGATAAATCAATGAAAATGGCGACTAATTGTCGAAAATTCAATATCTTGGAAAGGATATTAGTATCTACTAGATGAAAAACCTATTTATTTTACTGTAAAAGTAGTAAATCCATTTCATTATATAAGGAAAGTCATGTGTTGCCCACATCAGATTTTTTATTATATTTTGGTTCAATCCCCGTTGTATTACTGCGTAAGTTCCTGCGATACCATGAAATGCACTCATTTATCACTGACACTTTCCATTCTTCAAAAGTCTCAGTGGGCAAACTGAATTTATTTCATGGTATCGCAGGAAGTTACGCAGTAATACAACGGGGATTGAACCAAAATATAATAAAAAGGAGCAGGATGAACTACAACATCTGGATGTAATTACGTATGTAGACAAGGTAACGTCGAATTTTGCAATGACTTGTAAATGGTACTATGTTAGTCTATTAAGACAAGCATACGAAGATAAAAGTATGTACTCGTTATTGAATCAATCTCAGTTGGAAATCAGTAACCGCATAGAAGCATTATACAAAAAATCTGGCATATGTGTGGGAAATTTTAGATTTCCCTATTTAACGCTAATACCTAAGCTACATAAAAATCTCGTTAAATTCCGACCTGTTACCATCGGTTTTAAAACTTATTTAACCAGGGCCAATAAATTATTATTGGATCATTTAAAATTGGTTTTACGGAAACTATATGACCAGGGTAGCTATTTTATTAAAAACAGCCTCGAAGTGGTTAAAAGGTTGAAAGAATTGCCTAACATCAGAATATATGGGAGTTATGACTTTGCTGACCTTTTCAATAATATAGACATTAAGGATCTATATAACATCCTCATAGAATCATACTATAGTTGTGATTTGCAACTATATATAACAATTGGAAAGTACAAGGCTTTGGTGGAATTGGTTTTATTCGAGACAGTTCTATATAATGGAGAAAACTTTTATAAACAAATTAAGGGAATCCCAATGGGAGGTAACTGCTCTTCAATTCTGGCAGATATTTATTTAGATAAATATGAAAGGGGAAAACATATTTTAAATGAGATATTATTCCTACGTTATGTGGACGATCTCCTATGCGGATTTGAGGATTGTAGTTATACAATGAAGTTTGACTTTTATCCTCCATGTTTAAGTCTAATGGAAACAACATGTAATGAGGATAATAGTCTGGATTTTTTGGATCTCAATATTATGAAGCCTAAAACCTTACAGTGTTATCGTATGTACGACAACTTGTCTACACCGTAATATATTTAGAAATCTGATTATAAATCAAATGAAACGACATAAGTTGTTGAATTTTACAAATAACGATAGATACATAACGATAGATTGCCGTTTTCTGAAAGAGGAAATCAAGGAGGGTTATCCATCCGCTTTTCTAATTAGATTGGTTTCCAATTATAATGGTTTAACTGCAGCCGTGACTAGAAAGAGATATTTTAGAAAAATAACAACATACGACTTTTCAGATATCGCCTAGTGGCGGTATTGTAATACGTAGAAGGTGACGCGGTTTTATGCGAAATTGAGGATCATAAATCTGATAGCTCTATATGGCTAAACATAGGTATTCTATGGATGGAGCTATTTTTTTAGATACATTTCAAGTGATATCCAGATTGTATGTTCGGGATTATAAGGGTTTTCTGAAATATCGGACGATCTTTTAATATTCACTTTAGTGTTAAAGTTAAGGAGATTATACGTGAAAGTGGTATTAAATCAATAAATTATCTGTTGTTCCATGGGAAGGTGTATTGCGAAGAGTCTGGACTATGGCGTATTTATGTGTTTAAATATTTATATGGTGATAATATTGCCAATAGGTCTTGTATCCAATATTTAAATATAACCTCTCTGACTGGGATGCCATTAGTCTTGAATATATTGATTTTAAAGTATTAAATAATCACGTGTGTAGTAATTTCATACATTAGGATTTATATGGCGATAATGATGCCAATAGGTCTTGTATCCAATTTTTAAAAATAACTTCTCTGACTTGGATTTCATTTGTCTTGAATATATTGTTTTTAAAGTATTAAATTACCATGAGTGAAGTAATTTCATACATCAGTATTTATATGGCGATAATGCTGCCAATAGGTCTTGTATCCATATTTTAAAAAAAAAACCACTCTGACTTGTATTTCAAACATTAGTTTTTGAATATATAGTTTTTAAAGGATTAAATAACCACGAGTGAAGTAATTTCATTCATTGGTTCTTTAATGGCAATAATGTTGTTAATAGGTCTTATATCCAATTTTAAAATAACTTTTCAGACTTGGATTTCATTAGTCTTGAATATATTGATTTTAAAGTATTAAATAACCACGAGTGAAGTAAATTAATACATTAGTATTTATATGGCGATGGTGTTGCCAATTGGTCTCGTATCCAAATTTTTAAATATAACCTCTCTGACTTGAATTTCAAACATTATTTTTTGAATATATTGATATTAAGATATTAAATAACCACGTGCGAAGTGATTTCATACATTAGTATTTTAAATTAATTGTTATATTTTTATAGTGTGTCCTTTTTGGTTTGTTTTAGCGTAGAATAGTAAACAGTTGGATTTTAACAAGTTATTGAAAGTGCATATGTATGTATGAAATTTTTTACGGTTTCATAAGTGTCATGAAGAAAATAGTGTAGGGAGTATCGGCTACCGGGAGCGTTTGCCATGGCGGAAAAATGCTTTAACCGGAGTGTTGGGGGTCGCAACTCCCCCCGGCCCTTACTTCCGTCACTTATCTAGTAATTTTACGAGTACATTGCTACTTGTCCTATTTGGGAATTTATATAGGTATACACATTTAAAATTGCAGCATAGCGCTTTACAAGTTGTATTAAAAATTATTTTTTTGCTTTTAGCTTTTTAATCAATCCACTAAAAATTGTAGCAATTTTTCAAGTTTTATATTACACACACACACACACACACACACATATATATATATATATATATATATATATATATATTTGTGTAATGAGAAATTTGATTGTTAATCATTTTGTAAGATATGGTAAATTAAACTCTACCAATGGACAGCGAAACATATGTGAAAGACATTTGATAAAGGAAGCATTAAAGAACGGTTTTCCTATAGGCTTTCTAAAAACTTATTACTTGGCATTTTGTAAAAAACTACGTAATGATGATGTAATTTATGCTAATTTCAAAGACTTGTTGCCATATGACTTGTTTGAATTTTTTCCTTCACTGTAACTTTGTGCTTTTAATTCTTATATGTGTATGGACTCTGGATCCCCTTTTCCATTAGGGAAGTCCTATGATTCTTATATAGTTTTTCTTTTGATTTTCCCTTAGGATTCTGTTTTTCCTGTACGCACGGATTGGTGCTGCTTCGGGCGATCGGTTGTTTCTGGGAGTGTTTCCCGGGAATAAAAGCACGCTTTAACCAGGTATAGGGGTCACAATCCCCCTAGACATTACTGATACCCCGTTTGCACTTCTTTATTTGTTTCAGTTGTTTCTTGTGTTTCATAATCTTCCGTGTACATTTCCTTGATCTTTCTTTTGTAACATTTTTGAGATGAGTGGTAAGAGCTGCAAATCGTGCCTATACTCATTTCACCTTTTATATTATACTTTGGATTGTGGTATTTTATAGGATATATATATATATATATATATATATATATATGTGTGTGTGTGTGTGTGTGTGTATTTTCAATATCAAAATCACGTACAAACTAATTGAACTGCACATTTCCTCATGAAGAAATCAAAGAACTCTATTCATTCACCGCGGCCACATATCTACGGACGTCACACAAAAAGACAAAAAGAAAAAAGAAACAATCAATCGGAAGAACTGAGTCTGCTAGTCTGCTGAAATTCGCGCCCTGACGTATGTATCACTTGATATTCTGGCGGGAGTGCCTTTGCAGTAAATAAGCTACGGTTTTGTTCATCCTAGGAGCGGATAAAAGAGCAAATGACCTAACAACTAAGCATTCAATGGCGATTAAGCATCCACAGCTGGTGGTATATATTGAGACAGGGTGTTCAAATTACTACTTACTACGGCTACGCCTAGGTCCACCCATACTGGGTTCGAGCATTGTGACGTAGACCCAAACCTCACTTCACTTCACGTATGCATTTATTGAAACAGAGTGTCTAAATTACTATATTCTATGTCCCCGCCTCCGTCCCAAGCCCTTATATTGAAAGGCTGTATAGAAATGACTACTTTCTATGACTACTCCTCGGTCCCACCCATACTGGGGGCGGGCCATTGTGACGTAATACCCCAACGTCACTTCTCTTCCCGTACATGTACATCCTATTTTATTTACTGCATTATATAGCAAGATATATTTTTTTAAACAATTAAAAGTTATCTGATGTATTTCAGAAAGAGGATTTTCATAAATTCCCATTTATGTGTTGTAAAACACAGAGATTTAATTTTTTTTGTCTTCACTGTATTACGGATGGATATCTTTTTCCATTTACGTATGTATAATTATCGAAACTCATTCAAACTACGATTCGTATTAATTTGAGCACATTATGCAATTTTGAAATATTTCAGCGAGCTCGGTATTTTTCTTTGCATCAGGTGGATATTAAAACATCTGATTCATTGTAAATTTATCTTGCTCGCATTTTTAAAATCGTTTTAATCATCAGTATTATTTTGTGTTGAATTTCAGTTCCTATTACTTTCAGGTTTTCTACAACATATTTAAAGCTTGAAAACATGAATGTCAAATATTTTTATTCTGTTTTTAATGCTTTCTTGCTACAATTACAAATGAAAATTAGTAAATACTACTGCATGATTCATGTATGTAGTTACAATATTTCACAACTGCCTAATATTTCACCAGAGGTGGGCAGTATCGAAAATACATGTATTTGAAATACATTTTCAAAATACCTTTGTATTTTGTATTTTAAACTGAAAAACTCATTTGGTAATGTATCGAAAATACATTTTCAGAGTATTTTGTATCCTCAAAATACATTTCTGCAGGCTTCAAACTATTGTGTTTAAACCGTAGATGAATGATTCGCAAAAGAGGAAACGGCTAATGTGTATTCTGTATTTCGTCTAGTCATTGAATGCATTTCTAGGAGTCAATCTAAACAGCCTTTTGCAATCTGTTGCCGAATTAATGAAATGTTTATTATCTGTGGTGGACTCTGAAAAGTATAGTTTCTGCAATGAACTTTACGTTCATATAGGAATCATATAATGATGTTGTTTGGTAGATATCTCTTTCCTGTCTATATAAAGAAAAGGGGCATTCTTTGTGAAAACAGAGGCACAGGCAATCCCAGATCTGCTGTGCATTGTATATATTTAAGTAAATTAAAGAGATGTAATGCAGTTAGTTATTGCAAAAATGTGAGAAAAGATGGAAAATACTGCTGCACGTGATGCAAATGTATTTTGGGAAGTATTAGATGAAAAATATTTCAAAGTTATATCATGATAATGGTGTAGTAAGGCGGAATGTCAATTATGCAAGCCAAAATGTATGGTTATGAATAGGACTTTCGAAGTCACAACAAATTTTAAACTAAAAGTAAGATTTTAGTTTTATGTAGGAGTCCCTCGATTTAACGAGTATGTATGCTAGGCCTTTGGCATTTGTTTAAATGAGGTAGTGCTATATTATGTAATAAGTTTTATTGCTGGCAAACATTTGCTATACTATATTTTTTCAGAAAAATGATTCCTTGAAACATCTCTTTTTTGGGATCTGCTATAGAAAGCTCAGATGATGACTGATTTGAAGTTAGAATAATATGTCGAAAGGATTGGAGGTTCACTATGGATTTCTACCCCCCTTCCAGTTCTTTTTTCATTTCCGATTCAAAAATTATTATTTTGCTTGAAATGTCTATATCTAAAAATTGGCTATAGATAGAGCTTAGATGATAACTGATGATATGGATTCTGCATCAAATTCTAGAGGGTGTAGGGTGGTTCACTAAGAATTTACACTTCCGGTTTTATTTCCACATCTGGTTCAAAAATTTTCCATGAAACATCTAGTTTTTAGAATTGGTTATAGATAGGGATAACAACTGATATGGATTCAGCATCAAATTCCGGAGCAGAACGGGGGTTTACTAAGAATATCCACCTTCAGTTCTTTTTCCACTTCCGGTTAAAAAATGTTTTTCGACACTTTATTTCTTAAGATTGGTTATAGATAGAACCGCGATGGTGACTGATATGCATTCAGCATTAAATTTGGGAGGTGATTGGGGATATACTAAAGATTTCTGCTTTTGTTTTCATTTCTTTTTAGTTTTATTTATTTATATTTTTTTTCACTTTCGATTCATAAAAATTTCTTTGAAACATCTATATCTAAGGACTGGCTATAGGTAGAGCTTATATAATGACTGATATGGATTCAGCGTCGGGGAGGGGGGATTCACTAAGAGTTTTGATTTCCATTTTTGGAGATGTCGATACCAGTTTTCCTGAAAATTCGTATGACTGTAAGAAATATGTATGCAAAAAGAGAATTAAAATGCTTAATAGTTATATCAAAAATGAAATATACAAAACTTTTGTCACTATATGACGGTTTCTTCATAAATTTCTTGTGTATTATTACATCTTTGTCTGTTATATAAAATGTGTTCTCCCATAGATTCATTTATTACTTTCCTTATATAGTACATAGTACAATGTATGAGAAAAGTATTGTGACGGGGTCAAAAATTCGAATTTGAGTTTTCGACGGTAGAGCAAGTTTCAAGCATCCTTGAACACGAATCAGACATTTTTGAGGTGTATATCTCTCTCTCCCTCTCTGTGTGTGTGTAGACTATATCTCACGAACCAATGGAGCGATTCGAAAAAAAAATTGTTACAAACATTACAATCCGTGAATACTGGAAGCATATTGTTTTTAAACGCAATCGAATGTTCATAACCCTCCTAAACTTTCGAATGAAATTTTGAAAAAATCAAACCCTTTAATAAAGTTATGTAAATAGTCATGTCATATGTACTTTTTCATTAGAAAACGATTGATACAGACTTTAGAATGCTAGTATGAACAGTTCTCGAGATATTGTACATTTTTCAAATACATTTATCAAAGATCCCATAAAATAAAAAAAAAATATTAACTATTGTAAAATATGTTCACTTTTCATGTAATATCATTCGATAAATTTGTTGACATTCTCATGGATCTAGCTCGTTCCATTCATGACAAAAGATTCCTTGCGGAATACTTTTGCAGTTGGACGCCAATAGTCATTTATCTGCTATAAGAATAAATTATTTCTCCGTCCATAATGCTTGGTCAGATTTTGGCAACGAATCTGCGGAACGTCACCCACTTGACGACTTTTTAAAATATTGCCAGATTAAAGAAAATGTTGCTAAATTGATAAAAATGATCTTAAATCAATGAAAATGATGACTAATTGACGAATATTCAATATCGTGGAAAGAATATATGAAACTACAAGTACTATGAGAATAAACTATATTTTCGTCCTTAACGTTTGGATAAGATTTTGGTGACGAATTTTTCGAAATATCTCTAACTTGATGACTTTTTAAATGCTGCCAAATTGATGAAAATGTCACCCAATTGATATAAATTATTCATCAAATTGATGAAACTGATGCTGAATCAATGAAATAACAACTAATTGATAAAAGTTCAATATCTTGGAAAGAACATAAGAATACACTATAAGATTAGCCCATTTCTCCATCTGTCCGTCCGTAAAGCTTGACGAGAAATTTAGTGGGACATCGCCAACTTGGCAAGTATAGTGCTAAATTAACGAAAATATCGCCAATTGATAAAAATGATGCCAAATGATAATAATGTTTAGCAAATTCTGGTTTCCGTCATATGATGGGCATACATTCTAATATGTAAGAAATGCTCTTCTCACCGTTTGTCTGTAACAATTGGTGATGTATTTGGCAAACTTGGTGGATAATGCAGTAAAGTATCATTTACTTGGCGATATTTTACCCCAGATTGACGAAAATTTCTTCAAAATTGCAAAAATGACACTAAATTAGTGAAAATGATGCCTAATTGAGGAATTAATTATTAAAATATTTTAATATATGGACTATATCTTTCATTGAGGATGCTATCAATATTGATAATTGCTAATTTAGAGTTGTGTGAAATATAAATTAATTAGGTACTTTGAAATAGCATTACACGTCATCCGGAAAATCGCCAAATGTGCAATTCAACGTCAAAAACACAGTATCATCGATCTTATAGTTCTTCCAAAAGATACAGTTCCTGTGGATACTGCCCCCACTGGGTTCTGGTCTAAATTGGATGGCACTTCCCGGCCATTTAAACATATGCCTTACACCTTCGGGTAGTTCAGATGGAATGAGTAAAAAAATTAAGGCTCCCAGGCCCCTATGCAAAGTATTATTTTGCCTTACCTATCAGTGCCTCTGTACTAGGCTGCGGTTTGAGAGGTATGTGATAATGTTTTATGTAATGTTTCCGAAGTAACTGAATTACAATTAAAATAAATTAATGATATTTACAATTTATTGAAGTGAAACCCCGGTTTAGTAATACAAACATTATATGCAGGAAAACAAATACAAGGAAAACTCCATTTTAATTAGAATATAAAAATCAAGGAAAATATATAAGTTGAAAATAAATAGACCACTTATCGAGCTTTACTTTTTCATTTGATAAAAATTTAATCAAGAATAATTTCAAATATATATTCGTATATTACATTAAAGATTGATTTGGTTTCCATAAAATTTTTTTACCTTGACCTTAATACACAGACTTATAAATTTCATTATTATAAACAAATATGTTACTTCTAATTTATACAAAAAAATTTAAGCAAATAATAAATAAATATCAAAGAATGTAAGGTGAATGTGAATAAATTAATACATCAGGATATTTGAAGTCAAATTTCCTATTAACTATTAAGAAACCAGCCACTTCCTTATAGCTTAGACATGTCTATCAAAGACTTACTGTAGGTCGAGTATAAATTGTGTGTATATTTTCTTTAAGTTCCATTTCCAATGGAATATCGTCTGATGAGGGTAGACAGATAGAGATTCGTCACTCCTGAAAATCCCGTTTGACGCTTAGCTTTACTAGATAAAGTAAACATACTTTGTTTATTTACAAATTATTTGGATAGATGTTATCACTCTTGTCAGCCATAAAACAAAAATAAATAAAATATTTCTACAAAATTAACTCTTTATAAAAACTTAAAACAAAATTTTAACATGTTACATATATAAAAGTACAAGGTTACCGAATTGATTTTTAAATGAAATTATAAAATCAGTGGTGTGCAGAAATATTTTGCTTCAGGCCAGCACAACATTTAATTCTGGTATATAAAAACAACAGAAAAAATATATTACACTCAACCCATCTATATCGTGGTACTTTCATAATGCGGATTCTATATAATGCAGAGCAAAAATTGGGAAAGCCCTGTCATAAGGCAATATTCATAAAATGCGATAGTCTTATAAAGCGGTTTCTCTATAATACCACTCAGTTTAAGCAGTCTCCCTATAGCATGATTTTTTCTATTACACTTTTACGGTTCGAAATTAATGGGGAATTTCCCTGTTTTTCATCCACATACATCACTATATTTCAATTTCAGTTATCAGGGAAATCATATGTAAAATAAATTAATAGTCTAGAATCGTGCAGAATAAACATGCTGTTTTTCCTGTGGTAAGTGACTTGATAACTGACAAATAATTGTTAACACTGATGACAATTCAGTTAATTTTTCAAACACACCCTTGTCATGTGCAAAAGTTATACAATAAAATCAATGCGTAACTCATTGATTCTTTCAAAGCTGGATCAAGCTTTGCTTAACATAAATGATAACAGAAACTGAATATCGCAACAAAATTACTTACTTCTACAAAAGAAAGCTTGTTGAATGAATGTTTATCCAAAAGTACATACAAAATTAGTTAAAATATATTTCTACATGTGTGTATGCCTGCATTCTGTAACTGTTTATAACCAGGCATGGGGTGGTTTGTATAAAAAGATGCTAGTATATGGCAAATAATTGATCAGTTACACATGCAATATAATTTTTACATATAGATATCTTTACAAATTCTTGGCGAGAAAAACACTAGACTGCTTGCTGATATATTATAAACAGCAGAAATTTCATTGTGTTCATCTAGCCTTGGGATTGATAAGAATTTGATATTTTTGTAAATAATACTTGAATTTGATATAAAACAATCTTGAAATAATGTTAGATTATTGTTAAAAGGAAATCTGCGTTGTTAAACATATTGAAATATAACACTTACTTGATTGATACTTCGTTAAAATATTATATCCAGCAAAATAACCATAATAACATTATAGCGATAGCGTAGAGAAAATAGGATGTACTGGAAGAGAAGTGACGTTTGGGTTCTATGTCACAATGGCCCCTCCCCAGTATGGGCGGGACGGAGATGGAGCAGTAATAAGTAGTAATTTGGATACACCAAATCAATATATGCGTCCCATCCATACTGGGGGCGGGCGATTGTGAAGGGGACCCCAAACGTCACTGCGCTTTCCGTACTGCGTATTCAGAATCGGTGGTGCGTACAGAACCCAGGATGATCGCCAGGTGACGCTGATATTTGTCCTTGGCGAAATTCCCAATAACGCTCCAATGCTCACTGATGCCCTTGCAGTTTAAAAATAATGCGGTAACCCTTACCAGCCGAATTTACTACGTTTTTTCTTCTGTGAAACAAACCAAACAAAATAGTACTTTTTGTAGTTCATTTTGCTACTAAATCAGGTTCAATTCAATAAAGTGAAGTTTAAGTATAAAGTGAGTACGAAGTCTAATTTTTTAATTTTAATCGTTCTGCTTACATTGTTTATATCTCGTGTGTGCTGTAAATGAAGAAATGTCTGGGATAACTTTTTCAGTATTTATGAAGAACAAATAACATTACATAAAATGTTACTAATTATACTAGCAAAATTTTTCCGTTATTATATATATGTACTTCAATTTTTTCTTTTGGAATAACGTTTTCAAAATTTCTTAATAGTTAGACGTAGGATAGATGCATTGCTAATTTAATATATTTATGATTTGATTTTTACACATTAGTTCTGTACTGAAATGATTACTTTTTAAAATTTGTTCATACTGTAAAATAATTTACATATACTTGCCAGCTGAGTTTTGTCTTTGTCCAGATATTATAATTGAATTCTTTGGCATAGAAGATAATTTTGCTAGCTTTTGATATGTTCAATGCTTGAAATTTAATGACATATTGTTAGTTTTTTAAATTTTGCTTAAATTTGTAAATATTATATTAATATTTACATTAAATATTAGGTTAAATTTGTAAATGTTAGGTTAATTTGTAAATTTTAAGTTATTTGGTTTTATCAACAATTCTCTATCAACATTATAGTTGTACTTGAAGTGTACTCCTTTTCATATTTGTAAACTGCATATTAGCAGAGGCGTAGCAAGGTCAGGTGGTACCCGGTGCGGAAAATTTCTTGTCACCCCCATCCCCATTGAAATTATTAAAAGAAGGAAAAATAGGATACTTACAGTTGCAAGTGTAATTTTCTGGTTTATTTACTGTGAGCACTTTGTGCTTGATTGTGTGTGTGTGATTTTTTACACTGTGAGCATATGCACTTAAAACCTTTTTCTCCTAACTTTGCTCTCTGCACATTTTGAAACCACATCATCAAAATCAATTCCTTTCGCTACATTGTTTTCAATTGACAAGATAGCTAAGTCAGAGAGCCGAGCTTGACTCATGATGGACCTAAGATAACTCTTCAATTTTAGTTTTGAAAAACTCCTCTCACATGATGTTAGTGAAACACATAACGTGAACAAGAATCTTAAGGCTAAAGTCAAATTTAGTACAGAATCTGAAAGTTCATATTCAACAACAAACTCTAAAAATCTTAAAGAAGACCATTCCAGAGAATCTTCTTTTGAAACTTCGGCAGCTTGTAGATGTCTTCTTAGTCGTGGAATCTCTCTAAGAATTCCATCTTCAGAAAGTTCATCATAGTTTACGACTAAGTTTTGTATTAACTGTGGAAGTTCGTCTTCTGAAGTTGTGATCAGTTTCTTGGGATCGAGAACTGCACACCGAGCTGATATACTTTCCATGTCTTTGCAGCGATTGTCGATTTTTTGTAAAACCTGTCAATGCACTCCAACATTGATCTTTTCAATTCTTCATTCAACGTGAGTGGTTCATCTTCAACCTTTTCTCCATGCATCATTTTCTTCTTACTGATGGTTCTTCTTTTCATTAAAGGAATGTTCATCTCTTCACAAGTGTTCTAGTGTTTCCCCTAGACTAAAAAAAGGGCAGGTGCTCATTCATAAAG
The DNA here is from genome assembly GCA_951213105.1 of Amaurobius ferox. Taxonomy (NCBI): domain Eukaryota; kingdom Metazoa; phylum Arthropoda; class Arachnida; order Araneae; family Amaurobiidae; genus Amaurobius; species Amaurobius ferox. The sequence goes on from OX578154.1 coordinate 38,125,118, forward strand.
AGGGCACTGTAGCTTCTTCGAAAGGGGCATTTTTTTAAAGCGAAAGGGGCAATTTTTAATGAACGGGGTCTTTTTACTTTCCCTGCAATACATGGTAATGTATAGGGAAAGTATTGGAATCATGCCGAAAATCGCAACTCGTGTTTTCGACGGATCTACACGTTTCGAGACCTCTTGAATACGAAAAAACCATTTTTAGCGCGACGTCTGTGTGTGTGTCTGTGTGTCTGTCTGTGTGTCTGTCTGTCTGTCTGTGCAGATTTTGTATCCACTCTAACTAAAAAACTAATGGACCGAATTTCACAAAATTTGGTAGGTAAGTTACTTGTGAGCGAGTCTGGTGCTGATTAGTTTTGGGTACGATTCGGGATAAAAGAACCCGCCCTTTTTTGTGAAATGGCCCGCAAAAGCTTGAATCCACTCTAACTGAAAAACTAACGGACCGAATTTCACAAAATTCGGTAGATGAGTCACTTATGGGTTACTCTGGTGCTGATTAGATTTTGGTACGATTCGGAAAAAAATGACCTGCCTTTTTTTGCAAAATGGCCCGCAAAAATCGTTCAAATCTAAACTAAGGAATTGGGTATACTCAAATATATCCATTAAAAGCTGATTTAATACGTAATTTTTAACGACGAAAAGAATAAGACCAACCCCATTACACTAGAACTAGCCGTTCTCGAGATATTTTAGTTTTTCGTACTTTCCCTGCGCCACCTTTGAAAATAAGCCCGGTTTACGAATGAGAACGAAAATTGAATTAAAAGTGAAATAAATTTAATTAAAATAAAGAGAACGTTAATATAAGTCTGCAGGGAAAGTCATGTGCTGCTCACATCAGATTTTTTTTGTTGGGATCACAGCCTAGGTCATTGAATTCAGCTTTTTATAATATATATTTAATAAACTAGTTCCAAATTATTCAAAGTAACTAAAATTGATTTTGTTAAACCAGATTTTATGAATATAGCCTACACAGATTCTAGCAGCAAAATCAGTGGTTAAAATAAAATCAAAATATGTCATATTACATGCACAAGTACTACCGTATATTCTCGTGTATAAGTCGAGAAATTTGTGACAAAAAAAAAGCTTCAAAGGGGGGGGGGAGGGTCGACTTATACGTGGTGTCTAAAAAAAAATCGTAAGTCTAAAAGTTATTTTTCGTCGCGAGACAATCCAATCTAAAACGATGCGGTAGTAATTACGCAATCGCGCACTCCGAATTTCTCTGCATTTCAAAACTCTCCTGTGAGTCACTGTCCCCCCGAATGCTCCCAACTACCAGTGTATCGCGTCACCAAAAAATATGCATGCATTTTCGTTCGAAGTTTATCACTCGCTTCTCGGATTACGACCGATCGTTTTCGACAAAAAATGGTTCTTTTCGGAAATAATTCTGTAACACGGATTGTTTAAACCTATAATGCAGGATTTTAAGTTGAAAGTGCTTTTTTGTTTTGTTTATTGAAGAGAGTTTCTAATTTCTACTGTGTTGCGGGTTAACAAAAAAATCAGCTCAAATAACGGACGGAAGCCAGATATTGTTTGATTGTGCGGTGGGTTAAAGGACGCTTGAGAGACAGGGATTGCGCGGTCTCACGTCCGTTTTGGGGACGCTGCGTGCAGGGAGTAAAAGAATGTCTAGAGCTTGTCACATGAGAATGAGCGTCTCCAAAACGGATGGGAAACAATGCTCATATGACATAGGCCTTTGGAATCGGACCGGGAGTTCCGATGAACTTTTTATTATGGAAATTAAATTTTATTATATATATATATATATATATATATATTTCGTTTCAAAATGTTTTTGAATAATTTATGGAAAATTTAATTTTTTCTTTTTGGGATCGATTTATACGCGAGTTTTGGATTTTTTTTTCTCTGAAAGTAAGGGTTCGACTTATACGTGAAGTCGATTTTACGCGAGTATATACGGCAATACTCGCATGCGTAACACAAATAGCATAGAGCCATATGGAAAACAAGGATTTCTTCGCACGTGTTCGGAGGAAGGCTGAGGTTTTATCAACTCGTTCATCAACAAAGGGATGGATGCAAAGGGGTCGTGGGGGCGTTCTTCTGTGTGAAGAATCCAGAAGGGATCGTCCGGGAGCCAGAAAATAATGAGTTATGCTCCTACGTATCAATAGCGGAAGGACGGAAATTTTCGCGGAGTCCTGAGTTTTTTTAAGTAAATGGGGGCAGGACGCATTTACCGCTATTAAAAAGCGGTAGGGACAGGGCGCATTTACTTTTGTACAAAAACGGGCAGGGCGCGTTTTACTACTGTAAAAAACGGGCAGGGCGCATTTATCACTATAAAAAACGGGCAGGGCGCTGCGCCCTCCTGAAAATGCCTAGGGGAAACACTAGTGTTCGTTGCAAACTTCAGTGCCATCTCCACGATCTCATTTCTTTTGTCTTTCAAAAAGGTTTTTAGACTTCTCATTTTGATAATACACTTCTCAAAACTGATTCCAATGATCTGCAGGTATTTTTATGTGTGGTTTACTTCTTCTAAGACATTACTCCAGAAATACAATAACATGAAAAAGAAAAATCACATACTGCTGACAAAAGCGTTTGCACTGCTTCTCTGCTTTCAACAGTTTCTGTAGGATCACATTCTTCTATAGCATTAACAATTTTCTTGAAATTAACATATACACGTTTTACAGCTTCGTAGTGAGCACTCCATCTTGTATCTGAAAGTCTCTTGACTGTAACTCCAAAATTAGTTACAAGGATCGTCCAGCTGTGTGCGGAAACCGAGAAAAAGCAGTACAGTCTTTCTAAGGTCCCAAAAAAAGGTTACACATTATGAAACGGTTGCAAAAGAATGCACTCCACACAGATTAATAGAGTGATTTGTACAAGGAACAAATAATGCTTTAGGATTAAATTTACGAATCCTCGCTTGGACTTCACAGTGCACTCCAGCCATTGTAGAGGCATTGTCATACCCCTGACCTCGACACAATGTGATATCCAGCCCGTCCTCTTCAATTGTCTTTATAATGTTTTCTATTATGTCAAGGGCTTTCTTTCCAGTTAACTGAAAATAGCCTAGAAATGTCTCCTTTATTTTTACGTTTTTATTCTCGATATGAAGATATCGAACTATTTCACACATCTGATCAATGTGCGAAATGTCTGGTGTGCTGTTAAAGATAATGCTATAATATTTTGCTTTCTTAATATCAAATAAAATCTTTTTCTTAACACTCTCGCTTAGAAGTGTGATAAACTCATTTTATGTGGTAGGAGACAGATAGCTTGTAAGTATTTTGCCTGTTTGTGACTGACCTGCATGCTCTAGTTTGATCAAGTATTCTCTTAGTACCGGATCATACTTTGATACCAGCTCAATTAGCTGTAGAAAATTTCCTCCTCTGTTTACTACTAACGTATTCTCTCTGTGGCCACGGAATGGTAAATTTTGTCGAGTCAAAAATAATGCTACATCTAAGAGACTTTTCGAAATATCCCTCCATTTCCTTTTTTCTGTTTCTGCAACAATCTGGCTAAATTTATCAATCATTTTGTTAGCAATTAGACTTTCTGGTAACGTTTTCCATTTTTCAAAACAAGTTCTCTTATATAACTCTTTCATAAATGCGCATTCTGCAGAGACAGACTTCGGCGGAAAGAAACACCCACTCCCCTTCCTTATTCATACGCTCTCCACTACACAGCATCGAATGCAACCGTGTTTTGTTGCATTTGTTGACTGAACTAAAAAATTCCAAACTTTCAATACGTATTATGTTGACTTGTTAAGGTTAATTAATTGTCGGACGAAGTTATTAAATTCGTTTTAGATAATATTACTTTAAAAAAAGTTTTGTGAGCCCTCCCAATTTTTTTTATTTTAAAAACACATATTTTTACCATTTTGTCACCCCCTCAGTGATGACACCCGGGGCGGTCCGCACCCACCGCACCCCCCTTCCTACGCCACTGCATACTGGCCAGATAAGTTATTGTCTGTATAGAGTTTTAAATTGAAATCTCTTGCTCGTAGTGGACAACTTTTCTGTTAAGCAAAGTAATTGCAGAAATATATCAGCATGGAAAGTTCCAAGTGACCATATTGCTTAGTGCATAATTGTAAACTTGAAACTTTAATTACTATCGCTTTGTGTTGTAGCATAAAAAGGCAATATTTTGAATAGCTGTCAGAAAATTTTATACACTAGATGTATCCATGCAGAACATCTACACTCTAGTGTCTTTTAATGCTCACTATCTGTTAATAACTTACTACACAATCTCTGGAGCGTGAGTCATTTTTAAACATTAATATTTCCTAGTATTTAGTTTTGTTTGTCTCACAATCAGTATAGCTCTTGCCTTTTTAATATCACCAGATATATGTGGATTCATTGTTATACGATCTTCTAATCAAATATAAACCATATATTTATTTAAATTAAATTAATTTTAGATCAAATAACATATAATTTCATTGTTGAACAAAAACTTGAATGAAATAATTTGTGTTTGAGATATCATTATGGAGGCAAAGGGACTACCTATCTAACTTCATGGATACTTTTGATAGGATGGAGTAAGAGTTTTCCTTTACTTTAATATTTTAAACAATGCAATTATGGTTAAACTTGTTATCATTTGGGAAAAGGTAAATAAGCCCTTTTCAACATAACGTAAATAAATGCATTATATAAGCAGGGTTAGAAAGGAGCATAAAGTCACGCAACAATGGCATCTAACCAATTTTCCCCAGTTACCAAAATGTCTTATTTGGGTGCAATTTTCAAATTATTTATTTTGTTTTCATTATTCGACTCAGAAAATAAATCATCTTTTATTAGCAGACCTGCTTTTGATCCGCTGTGCTGCATGGTTGCATGATATGAATTAGTTAGATTGTTAGAATGAAGAATAAATGGATCAAATGGAATTTGCATCATACATGCGAAGAAAGGCAAAACAGTTAGGTATCCAAAATCTCCATCAAAGTAAAATATATGGGTACAAAATTTAACGACCACTAATTTTGAACCCTTTATAGATTTAAATCAAGCATTGCAAACACAAATGAATTCCAATTAAAATTATTAACTATTAAAATATACAGTTACATATTTTAATATTTTTATAAAATAACATATTAAATTTTCTTTTGATACGATATATTGAAAATCTAAACATCAGCTTAAGATTTATTTTAATTACAACTTTTAATGTGAAAAGGTTAATAAAATTTCTTCCCACTCTAAAGCAAAGGTACTTTACGTATATACTGTCACATTTTATTTGAAAATGAATTTTATGTGTATACATCTTGCCCTTTTCTCTTTATAAATGAGGTCACATATTATTTCTTATTTTGATATTTTTGTATGCTTTTAAAAAAATTAAATGTTTAAACTTAAAATGTATTTAAAATAGTTAATTTAAATTTTGAAAATTTAAAATACTAAAAATTATTTAAAATTTTAAACGTTTGTTTACAAATGGTAATCTCCTATCTGGTCTCAAAACAACCGCATGGACAAATGCACATAAAAAAACAATGTGCATCCAATTTATGTATCCAAATATATATATTCGATATATGCTGCCATTCAAATAATGTAAACATTTTGTTATGTTCGATGTATACACTTGATAGGGATTTATTTTTCTTCATTATCATTCAATCCACTTTTGACAAAAGTGTTGAATAAACATTGATTTTGGTATTAAACATTATTTCAATTGCTGCACTAATACATAAACAAGAATAGAATCTGAAAATTTTGCACATTTATTTGTAACAGAGTTTAATTTTTTTCATTTTCTCGTATCACATTTCGAAAGTTCTATGATATTACAAGGCCATTGAACATTTGAAGAGTTTAATTCCGAAAGGGCCTAAGTCACTTTCACTCGTTTGTCTTGTATGATATAGTGCAATATTGCCACTTACTGCTACCTATCTAAAGTCACTCACTAGGAGCTGTAACGCAGCTGCCGCAATATGATACCCAAGCGAAAATGATTTAGGCCCTTTTGGAATTAAACTCTTCATTTAATGAATTGCACCTCCAATTTTATTGTGTACTTGCAGTATACTTGTTCTTCATATGAAATATACATTATAAAGAAACTTAAAATTCACAATCACGTGCAAATTCCTAAAGTAATCTAAATGACATTGTTATTCATTCTATTAAAATATTTAAATTGATGATCCTAAAAAGAAGTTTAAGAATATCCATTTCCAAATTTATCTAAGGGGGTCGTATAAAAATTCAAAAAGTGTTCAAAATATATATTCGTTCATATTCAAAAAGTGTAACTTTTTGAAAATTAATGGGAGGACTATTTCATTAACATAGTAATATTTCCTATCTTACATTCAACATTTTTGCAAGCCCACTTATGTCCAACAGGCAAAGAATTAAAGTGTGTTTCAATCCTTTTGGGACACTTTGTATAATACTCAGAGAAGCTACATTTTTTTCCTCTTTCAAAATATAATGGTAAGTTTTTAACAAAAGTAAAACAAACTTTTACAGATGAAAAATTTGAATACTTAACTTAATTTTCACAATAATGCCCCACTCTGTTACATACAAAAATACTTTAGTTAACAGCTTTTAATACATTGGTAATTTTGCTTATATTCAGGGACATATTTAAGGGAGTTTCAAGGAGTAAAGAAAGGGAGTAAAGAAGGGGGGGGGGAGCAAGGATTTTTTTGGCCGGGGGGGGATGAATGAAACTTAAGAGAAAGGCTAGTTTTTTATTTGCCTTATGTAAATAAATCTAAATGTTGTCACATAAATAGAAACTAGGTTAATATAAAATGCCCCTCTCAGATGTATGCCTGAAAAAAACAAAACAAAAACAAACAAACAAACAAAAAAAAACACTGGACCTAAGCTCACGGGTCAGGCCATAGCCCATAAAGGATTCAGCTCTAACTTAGACCCCTTGAGATTCATATGAGCTTAATTTGGAACTGAATTCCTCCAAAAATTGAATTTCAAAATATGCCTCTGCTTATATTGATGTAGAAGCTTTAAAACAATGTAGTAACAATTATTTTTTTATAAATCTGTATTATTCTGTAGATTCCCAAATTTTAAATTGGTGGGAAAACAATAGTGCATATTATGTTATTAATTATAGAAATCACTAGAAATCGGTAGGCTTATTGTTGTTACCGATTACATGATAACTAATAAACATAAACAATATTTTAGACCAAAAACATGCAATATCTGAAAATATCGTTTCAAAAGTTATATTGCATTCACTTTTAAACTAAAAAATACACATAAAATGATTTTTTTAATAAAGTGTAACATAAATATATTTTTATAGTAGTTTTTTGATCTAAAATGAATGTTCGAAATATTGAAAATATTTCTGTAGTTTGATGCCGATTGTTCTCAGATAATCGCTTAGGAATTGACATTTATTATTTCAAAAAATCCCACAAATTTTTATTCTATTTACTTTCTGTTTTAGAGATATAGGATTAATTGTAAAAAAATATATAAGTTTCATTGTATCTCGAGAACAGCTGCTGGTAATTTCTAAATAATGAAGAAATGTGTCCATTGATTTCTGGTTAAGACTATGTATGTACAAAATATTCATTCATTTAATAATATAGTGAGTTTAGTTTATTTTTTTCAATTAAGATAAAATTTTAAGAACATGCTAACGTCTTAAAAATGAGATGGCATTCACATGTAAACAAAAATCACATATTAAATACCTATTTTTGTTACATCTTTATATGTTATTATGTTTTTATATTGCTTATTCGATTTTCTAAAATAAATGTTCGAAAAATGGAGAGACTTCTCCGTGGTTTGTTCACTCCCAAAATTAATAGAACTCTGATGTGCATTGATTAAAATAATAGCACTAAATGTTATTCAGTTAGCTCAATTTGTTAGAGATATATAGTGCTGCTTGTAATAAAAAAATGAAGTTTTTTTTCTAAACAAGACTTGTTTGATGATGTCGACTCTAGTAAGAAAATAAATATGCACAGATATATTTAGCAAATGGTTGCTTTGAATGAAAATTTCCTAATTAATCCAAAGCAATTAATTCTGATATGCTAGGATAAATCATTTGCAAAGTTTTCTTAACCTCTTACCTTTACAACTCCTGAGAAAGTGAACCTAATGCTCATATATGTAATCCTTTCTCTCATCCATAATGAAATCAATTAGAATAAATTAATTTGAAACAGAACTCGAAATAGAAAATTTTATGAACCGGAATGCCAAATCACTTGTTTCGTATTTCCAATAAAAACAAAAACAAGAAAGATCAATCGTGTTTAAAGCATTGAATATGAAACACTTTCCAACTTCAATGCAATTTTATTTAAACATGTCTAAATTGCAATACATTCCTCGGTAATATTTTAAAACTTATCACAATACTACATTAATTTATTATATTTGAAAACTTAAACCTTCATCGAAAAAAATGAACTTCATTCAAATGACGGCATTGAAGTATAAATTGCCTGGTTTAAACATCTCTAAAATGCGATATATTCCTCGGTAATAATTTTAGAAATATCATAATACTACGATAATTTATTATATTTGAAAACTTCATCGAAAACAACTGAAATTCATTCAAATGACGTCATAGAAAAAATAACACGCCTGGCTCTCTCTATAAAAGCAGCATTTCATTCATAAACAATTTCCCATTCATTTCATTCATCACAATACTATAATAATTTATTTTATTTAAGAATTAAGACCAAGGAGCTACAAGTAATTAAACTCTATGCGTAAAACTTCATCGAAAAAAATCGTCCTTCTCTTTGTAAAATCAATGAATATTTCATTCATATCAGCTATGCAGACTCCATGAATTAAATGATTTTGTGTTAAAGAAATACAGCAATTCTAATACAACTCATTCTATATATTTTGCTGTTTACATTTTGCATAAGTGAAAAATAGGCTTCGTTGTAGAAATAATCAAATTTGGATGAGCATTTAAACTCAAATATATTGTAATTGCGTTGTTTCAGTATGTAGATGCACAGAATTTAAGCAAAAATAAAGCGGTTTTAGGACGGATACAAAACTCAATATGAATTAAAAAGAACTTTAAAAATCACGATTTTGAGACAAGATGGATGCCATATATCATTTTGAAGTGGGTCACGTGATCTTTTCACATCATGGTCACCTGAACGCTTCATATAAGAAATGTAATTATTATTTTAATTTTTATTTAAAAAGCTACTGAATATATTTCGCTGAATTCTTTTTTATATATCTTATGGAACAATTTGAATATTACCTAAAATTTTCGAAGCAATTTGTGAATTTTAAATCCTCTTAAAAAATGTTTGAAAAATTAGGTCCCATAGGGCTCAATGTATTTCATTTTTTCAACCTGGGTTCAATCCAAAACTAATTCGGTGATATTATTCATTTATATTCCCATAGGTCCTACAGACCGTCTGAACAACATACTAAAATTTCATTTTGATTAATTCATTTTTACGGCAGTTATCGTGCTAACGGACAGACAGACAGAATGAACAAAGTCATAAACATTTTTCAACTTTGTTGTAAAGTGTTAAAAAACTGAAATCTGAAGCACTTGACTGTCCCTCTATAATGATATGAATTTACTTCTTTCACAGTGTAATATGCATGTATATGTATAATGTATAGGATCTATGTCAAAATATTTTGAGCTGAATTGTACATTAGCCACTTTTCCTGCTGACAACATCTATAACTATTTCGAAGTACCCAATTTACTTATATTTCATGCAACTTTAAATTGGCAATTATCAATATTGATAGCATCCGCAATAGTCCATATATTAAAATATTTTAATAATTAATTTATCAAGTTGGCAACACTTTTGTAATTCTAATGATATTTTCATCAATCTGGGGGTTGTTGTTGTTGAGACCAAGACATTCTGACCTACCAGAAAGGCGTAAGGTAACTCTTCGGACGGCCGGGAAGTGCCACCCAATTTAGACCGGAACCCAGTGGAGGAGGCATCCACAGGGACTGTACCCTCCTTCCCCTACCACCAACCTCTCAGAAGGACTTATGGACCCGCATGTTTAACGTGATCTTACTCCGCGTGAACACAGCAGCAGTTTTGGCAGTGGCGGGAATCGAACCCGGGCCAACGAGTGCAACTCCCACCCGCTAACCACTGGGCTACCGCGCCCAATCAATCTGAGGGTAAAATATAGCAAAGTAGGCGCTGTTTTATTAAATGAGTAGCCAACTTTGCCAAAAGTTATCATCAAGCGTTACAGATAACCAGAGAGAAGAACATTTCTTATATATATAAATGACTGTTGGCAAATTATTTGGTGTCAAAATACAAAACAATTACACGAAGTACCTTCTTTCGAGAATAGAATGAACTAGATCCACGAGAATGATGTTAACAGATTTAACACATAATATATATAAGAAAAGTGAACATATTTCACAACAGTTAATACGTTTTTTAATTTTATATGATTTTTTGATAAATTTATTTTAAAAAGTATAACATCATACGAATGATTCATGCTAGCATTCTTAAATTTGTGTCACTAGTTTTTAATGAAAAATTACATACGAAATGACTATTTGTGTAACATTATTGAAAGTTCTGATTTTTTAAAAATTTCATTCGAAAATTTTGGGGTCTTCCAAACATTTGATTGCATTTAAAATCAATAGGCTTCTAGTGTTCACCCATTGTAATTTTTATACAAATATGTAATTTTTGGTATAAAAAATGTAAACTTTATACCAAATTTTGTCCAACATACTCTTATTTATTTGTGAGGTATCTCCATTCACCCAAACACGCAAATCACTTTAAAAACAGATGATTCGATTTCACGATTGCTTAAAACATGCTCTTCCATCAAAAACTCTAATTTTTGACTCCGGCACAATACTTTCCTTATATATTATACTATGCACATAGGGGAAGTAAATAAAAAACAAACTGACAACAAATGGATAAAAATTTCATTTATTTTCAAACAATATAAAAACATACAGAGCATAGAAAAAAATTTGCTGTGGTATTACATTAATAGAGCACAGCAAAATGTTACAAACATAATCACAAAAAATCTGATGTGGGCAGCACATGACTTTCCCTGCAGACTCAAATTCATATTTTTTTTTCTTTAATAATTCATTAAATTGAGTTTAATTGCACAAAATAAAACTAAATTTGCATTTTTAATTCAATTTCTGTTTTTATTTGGTAATAAGACATTTTTCTAAAAGTGGCATAACTAAATGCGAAAATCTCAAATATCTCGAGAATGGTTAGTTCTAGAGTAATATAGCTGTTCTTATTATTTTCCTCATCAAAAATTACGTATAAAACAAGCATTTAATTGATATATTTGAACATACGTAGCTTTTTATAGATTTTGCGATTTTTGAGGGCCATTTCGTAAAAAAAGGCAAGTTGTTCTTCTCCGAAAAATACCAAAATCTAATCAGCACCAGAGTATCCCCCAAGTAACTTATCTATCAAATTTTGTGAAATTTGGTCAATTAATATTTTAGTTAGAGTGGATACATGACATTTTTGCTGGCTATTTCGTAAAAAAAGGCAGGTTGTTCTCTTCCGATTAATACCAAAATCTAATCAGCACCAGAGTATCGTACAAGTAACTTATCTAACTAAATTTTGTGAAATTTGGCCAATTAGTATTTTAGCTAGAATGGATACATGAAATTTTTACGGGCCATTTCGCAAAAAAAGGCGGGTTCTGTTTTTACGAATCGTACCAAAAACTAATCAGCACCAGGATCATACCCAAGTGACTTACCTACCAAATTTTATGAAATTCGGTCCATTAGTTTTTCAGTTAGAGTGGATACATACATTGCACAGACAGACATACACACATACAGACAGACAGACAGACAGATCGACACACACACACAGACGCCACGTTAAAAATGGTTTTTTTGTATTCTAGAGGTCTCGAAACGTGTAGATCCGTCGAAAACTCGAGTTGTGATTTTCGGCATGATTCCAATACTTTCCCTATACATTACCATGTATTGCAGGGAAAGTAAAAATCTGATGTGGGCAGCACATGACTTTCCCTGCAGACTTATATTCACGTTCTATTTATTTAAATTAAATTTAATTAATTTTTAATTCAATTTTCGTTCTCATTTGAAAACTGGATTTATTTTCAAAAATGGTGTAGGAAAAATACGATAAATTAAAATATCTCGAGAACGGCTAGTCCTAGTGTAATGGGGTTGGTCTTATTCTTTTCTTCGCTAAAAATTACGTATTAAACAAGCATTTAATGGCTATATTTGAGCATACGTAGTTCTTAAGTTTAGATTTTGATGATTTTTGCGGGCCATTTTGCAAAAAAAAGCAGGTTATTTTTTTTCGAATTATACCAAAATCAAAACAGCACCAGTGTGGTCTACAAGCGACTTATCTACCAAATCTTGTGAAATTCGGTCCATTAGTTTTTCAGTTAGAGTGGATACAAGCTTTTGCGGGCCATTTCGCCAAAAAAGGCAGTTATTTTAACCCGAGTCATACCCAAAACTAATCAGCACCAGATTCGTGCACAAGTGACTTACCTACCAAATTTTATGAAATTCGGTCAATTAGTTTTTTAGTTAGAGTGGATACAAAATCTGCACAGACAGACACACAGACAGACAGACAGACACACAGACAGACAGACACACAGACACACAGACAGACGTCATGATAAAAATAGTTTTTTCGTATTCTAGAGGTCTCGAAACGTGTAGATCCGTCGAAAACTCGAGTTGCGATTTTCGACATGATTCCAATACTTTCCCTATACATTACCATGTATTGCAGGGAAAGTAAAAATTATAATATCGAATATAAAAAATCTGATGTGGGCAACACATGACTTTCCTTATATAATGTAATGAATTTACTACTTTTACAGTAAAAAAATAGGTTTTTCTTATAGTAGATACTAATATTCTTTCCTAGGTATTGAATTTTAGACAATTAGTCGTTATTTTCATTGATTTAGCATCATTTTTATCCATTTGGCGAGATTTTCATTAATTTGGCAACATTTCAAAAAAGTCGCCAAGTTGGCGACATTCCGCCAAATTCGTCGCCAAAATCTCGCCAAGCGTTATGCACTAAGAAAAAAGTTATTCTTACAGCAGATAAATGACTATTGGCGTTCAAATACAAAAGTATTATTCAAAGTATATTTTTTCATGAATGGAACGAGAATGATGTCACTCAATTTATTGCATGGTATTACATATGAAAAGTGAACATGTTTCTCAATAGGAATTTTTTTTTTTATGTGACTTTTTCATAATTTTTTTGAAAAATGCACAATATCTCGAGAACGGTTCATGTTAGCGTTCTAAAATTTATGCCAATCGTTTTCTAATGAAAAATTACATAAGAAATGTCTATTTGCGTAACTTTATTAGCGGTTTTGATTTTTTGACGATTTTTTCAAAATTTCATTCAAAAATTTAGGGGGGTTCTGAACATTCGATTACGTATAGAAACAATAGGCTTCCAGTGTTTGCGGATTGTGATTTTTGTACCAAATTTGGTTCGAATCGGTCCATTCGTTCGTCAGTTATCGTCTCCAAAGACTCACTGACACACACACACACATACTTTCACACACACACACACACACACACACACACACACACACACACACACACACACACACACAAACACACACACAGACATCACTTCAAAAATGTTTGATTCGTGATCAGGGATGCTTGAAACGTGCTCTCCCGTCGAAAACTCGAATTCGAATTTTCGACCCCGTCACAATACTTTCCTTATACATTATGTATATAAGGAAAGTAAAAATACTCACAGGAAAAGTGCACAAGGCGGATTTCATTTATTTTTGATGAACCAGCTGCTATCTTAGACATATGATTGTATGTAATGCATTGCAAGTTGTATTGAAATATATTTTTTACTTTCCCTGCAATACATGGTAATGTATAGGGAAAGTATTGGAATCATGCCGAAAATCGCAACTCGAGTTTTCGACGGATCTACACGTTTCGAGACCTCTAGAATATGAGAAAACCATTTTTAACGTGACGTCTGTGTGTGTGTCTGTGTGTCTGTCTGTCTGTGTGTCTGTCCGTTTGTGTGTCTGTCTGTCTGTGTGTCTGTGTGTCTGTCTGTCTGTCTGTGCATATTTTGTATCCACTCTAACTAAAAAACTAATGGACCGAATTTCACAAAATTTTGTAGGTAAGTCACTTGTGGGTGGGGCTGGTGCTGATTAGTTTTGGGTACGATTCGGAATAAAAGAACCCGCCTTTTTTTGCGAAATGGCCCGCAAAAGCTTGTATCCACTCTAGCTGAAAAACAAATGGACCGAATTTCACAAAATTCGGTAATTGAGTCACGTATAGGGCATCCTGATGCTGATTAGATTTTGGTACGATTCAGAAAAAGTAACCTGCCTTTTTTTGCAGAATGGCCCGCAAAAATTGTCAAAATCTAAACTAAAAAGCCACGTATGCTCAAATATATCCATTAAATGCTTGTTTAATGCGTAATTTTTAACGAAGAAAAGAATAAGACCAACCCCATTAGACTAGGACTAGCCGTTCTCGAGATATTTTAGTTTTTCGTACTTTCCCTACACACCTTTGAAAATAAGCCCGATTACCGAATGAGAACGAAAATTGAATAAAAGTGAAATACATTTAATTAAAATAAAGAGAACGTTAATATAAGTCTGCAGGGAAAGTCATGTGCTGCCCACATCAGATTTTTACTTTCCCTGCAATACATGGTAATGTATAGGGAAAGTATTGGAATCATGCCGAAAATCGCAACTCGAGTTTTCGACGGATCTACACGTTTCAAGACCTCTAGAATACGAAAAAACCATTTTTAGCGTGACGTCTGTGTGTGTGTCTGTGTGTCTGTCTGTCTGTCTGTGTGTCTGTCTGTGTGTCTGTCTGTCTGTCTGTCTGTGCAGATTTTGTATCCACTCTAACTAAAAAACTAATGGACCGAATTTCACAAGATTTTGTAGGTAAGTCACTTGTGGGCGGGGCTGGTGCTGATTAGTTTTGGGTACGATGCGGAATAAAAGAACCCGCCTTTTTTTGCAAAATGGCCCGCAAAAGCTTGTATCCACTCTAACTGAAAAACTAATGGACCGAATTTCACAAAATTCGGTAGATGAGTCACGTATAGGTCACCCTGGTGTTGATTAGATTTTGGTACGATTCAGAAAAAAATAACCTGCCTTTTTTTGTAGAATGGCCCGCAAAAATTGCCAAAATCTAAACTAAAAAGCTACGTATGCTCAAATATATCCATTAAATCCTTGTTTAATGCGTAATTTTTAACGAAGAAAAGAATAAGACCAACCCCATTACATTAGGACTAGCCGTTCTCGAGATATATTAGTTTTTTTCGTATTTTTCCACCCCACCTTTGAAAATAAGTCCAGTTATCAAATGAGAACGAAAATTGAATTAAAAGTGAATTACATTTAATTGAAATAAATAGAACGTGGATATAAGTTTGCAGGGAAAGTCATGTGCTGCCTACATCAGATTTTTTTTATCCTACGCCAGACCTTGGTTTTTCAACTATCAGTCTCTGTCGGGCAGCCCATTAATGTCTTAAACGAAACGAAAAGTCATCCTCGGCAGAACTTCTATCTGCGACGTCACTAAGCCCAGGGCAATTGTAGAGGTGGTCACCAGTCATGTCACCAAGGCCACAAAGTGGGCATGTCGAAGAATCCGACAAGCCAAAACGATGTAAATGTTTCTGTAGAAAGTCGTGGCCAGTCTTGAGCCGGAAGGTATTAAAACAAAAATTTATCAAATATTAAAATATGACTCTGTGCGAAGCACAATAGGCTCATGTAGGTATTAGATACAATCTTGTGAAGAGTAAAGAAAGCTCGAGTTGTGAAAAAGAAGTTGCTTTATTGCACAAGGCCAAATGACTGCTTAGTGTGGCAAGCAGTTTAAGTTTACAAATCATATAACATAACTACAATGGAATTTCAATATATTTCATGAACTGGAGCACCATTTTGGTTTGTTCTGGTACATTTCGGCCCCTGATTTGAAAACATGCCGTACCTCTCCTGCATATTATTCATGCTTTCTGTGAAGTGACAAATTTGTAAACTGATGCTATAAAGTATCATTTCATTCCGAAAATATGAATTTTAATTATAATTGGAGACAATCAAAGCATTATTTTAACGTTGCATGCTGTACTTAATATTATCAAACTGTTCTTAATATTATCAAAGTTGTACATATTATCAAACTTACTAAACTTATCCTTGAAATTAGTTTTTTAACGTGAATAATTTAATTTCAAAGGAGGGATAATGGATAAAAAGTGAAAAGCACCAGAAATGCAGCAGATTTCTCTAATAATTAATTGCTTTAATTAATTTTAAATTTCAACAGATTCATATATATATATATATATATAGTGTGTGTTATTAGTAGAAGCGTGAAGTTTGAACTTGAGAGACTGCTACCAGTCCTTAACTAAATAGTAAGACAATTTTATGAATATTGAAGGTCATTAAATATTTATATAACAAAAAATAAAATTTCCGAAAATTTTGATTTTAGTGTTCGTTTTAGTGACATTATACACTTAGTGCTCCTTTTAGTGACATTTTACGAGCACTCTAACGAGCACTAAATACAGGTCCATAAGCATTGTAGTGCTCGTGAGCAATATGCTCAGGACCTCTGGTCTATGGGAACTGACAACTTTAGTCCTACCACGTTTCCAACTTCAAATTTGAATAATATTTAATTTGAGTTACATAAAAATATTTAATGAAACACGAACAAAATGTAAAAACTTCTGGATCATCAATAGTAAGAAGTTATTAGAAATGCAATTTATTAAATCAGCTTTAACTTTCTTGAAATTAAGAAACATATAAATTCAATTAAGCCTTGCAATTTAATCAACTTTAGCCATCATAGGAGTTCAAAAATTATTTTTAATTGTTTGAGAAGTAACTCGTTTTCCACATTTGGCATTATTTCGCTCTATAAAAATAAATATGTCAAAAGGACTTTTTACACCAAATTTAGTGTAGCTTCTGTAAATATGCAATTTTGCATGCATATGTGAAGATACTCAGTTTTTATGTACAACTACTAAATTATCACACTGGATATAAATATAGAGAGTATCATTTATTCTACAGAATGAACATGTCCTTAAAGGTTGTATCTAAATAAACACGGAAAAGTTTACCAACATTTTATAAAAAGCATAACTCTTTAGCGATCATTTAATTTTCTATTACCCTCAGTGGTAGATTGGGGGAGGGAGTTGCAGCCATGAACACCAAATTGTGCAAATTAAAAAATATACCATAATTTTACATTACATTCTAATTTATACATTTGTACGACTGCACTTACTGCTATCGAGCTTAATATATAGTTGCTGATATAGTCAGTCATATAGTTGCTCAAATAGTCAGTGCTTATGATATGTATATCAAATACGCCTTTTAAAAATACAATATTTCTTTTAGTTCTCCAATTAACACTCTGTATGGTGATAATTTGTGGTTTTAAAATGGCTTGAAAAGGCAAATTTTTGATTTAGTTGTGTTTGTGTTTCTGGTAAAAATTGGGCTGTAATTATACTAGTTTACTTAATTTTTAGTAATTGCAATTTATGAAATACAATAATACCGAAAGTACAATGACAACAATTATGTATGTAAATTGTTTCTGAATAAATAACTAGTATACTTTAAACCTTTTTGGATCTTAGTTATTTTCTACAGAAATATAAATGTATTTTTACACAGTTCAGGTTAGCAAAATAATAGTTTATGAAACAAAATCATGCATTTCTTTCTCATTAATTTTTAGCATGTTCATTGTAATCATATTAAATGTAAATATATCTAAATACAATAGTTTGAAGGATATCAGAGTAAAATATATGTATATTTATATAAAGCGCCCACACAAATAACAAATAATTGTGGGAAAAAATAAAAATTCAACACCGTTTGTTTCTCATACTTTTCATTTCGAATATTAAGTAGTATGATTTTTGGAAATTGAACTTCTGTAAAATGAGTAAATGAGTCATTTACTATTTTTAACAAGTCTTAAAAATTTATGTCATTTAAAATGATAAATTTTTAATTTCATTTAAATTCCCAACTAAATGTTTTAGGTCTATATCATCAAGTTGTATTTGGTTGACTATGTTCATATATCAATAGCGACCCCTTTTTACTAATAAACAGAAATCAATTTGTTGCAAGAGCCCTATTAATATTTTAAGCCAGGGACCCCATGCAAGCTTGAGCCACCTCTGATGACTGTGTGTTTGGGTTCGAGAGTATAACCGGGAATGTTATTAGTAGCAGAGAGCGACGGTAAAAACCAGCCAACAAAACTGTAATGTATGATGAAAACAGACTGTGCACCTTGAAATCAATCCTATTATAGATACTCTTATTGTTGTTGCTGTTGTTGCTGCTCAGGACTTCCTGTTCCGGTCGAACCACAAACAGGACCAGTGATGCCAGAAGAAGGACAAATAATGACACAAGACGAGATCACAAAGTTTTTAATAACACAAACAAGCATCACTGTCGAAGGTCTGGGGGGGGGGGGGGGTGCAGCTTCACATTTGGCGAGGACCCAGAAGGCGGAAGACTGACTTCATCCTCAAGAAAACGCCCATGCCTTACTCGGGATTCGAACCCAAGCCCACTAGACAGCAGTCGGAGACGCTATCCACTTCACTGCCTGGGCGGCATAGATACTCTTATTACTGAAATAAAAAGTTCCACAAAATGCTACTTGACAAACTGAAATTCATTGAAAATATTAACTTCAGTGTGGCTCATCTCGACATTCTCATTCTAGATTCCATTGTTAAGTAGCTTGTTTCTTGTTTGCAAATTTTACAAGAAAAAAAATTTCAAAAACTGCTGGTTCAAATGATCATAATTAAAGCATGTTACCTTTCACTTTAAAATCTTGAAAATATCTTTCGACTGATACTAAGCTTGACAGTGTATCCCATCGGGAGAGGAGGGGGGGGGGGGAATCTTTCGATTGATACCATACTTGGCAATGAACCCTGTTGGGGTAACTTGCTCATCAAGGGGGGGGGGTGCTAATGATGTTATGAATACAAAAATTGTATCACAACTATTTTTCAATACGGTTGAAACTGTTAGGTTGCATGATCATTGCGCCATAAACAACCTCTTTTATGCATAATTATGTTAAATTTTGCCCTATGCTACCAATAAAATATAAAATTTCACAGTTTTTACTTGATTTAAAAAGTTCTATCTAGTTCTAGATCTTTTAATAATAAACTGGATATAAAGTATCGTGAAAATCCATTAATATTTATGGAAGCTATCGTGTACACAAGAAATTGACCGCAAACAGAGAGACATCACTCTAAATATAGTCGAAACGTGCTCAAGAGGCACTAAAACACATATTGTCAAAATTTTTCATTAAAACAATAATTTCTTTATACTATATTCTACAGAATGAAATACAATTGAAATAAAAATTAAATACTGTTATAGGGGAGGAGGTTCTTGAGGAGAATAAAGTACTTTAAGAAAATAATAAAGTGGAGAATAAAGTGCTGTTCAGCGTTAAGAAAAATACATGGAATGAAAATTCACTGAACTCATTGCAGGGTTAGATTCAAATGTGTTACTTTCAAAACACGCATGACTGCATATGAAGAAAGTGTACAGTGTATGTTAAAATTCAAACCTTAACTTCTATTATTGAAATGTAAAGATACACAGAATGGTGCTGGACAAAATCATGATTTCATCGCAGCATAACACATTTAAATCAACAAATTCTGTTACTTTTATTCTAAAACATGCAATCGAAACTTCACATATCAAAGGAAAAACTCAATACAATACTTTATATAGTACAAGTGATTTCTAATGCCATGTCAAACAAATAAATAATACATTAAACATGCAATATATGGCAATACTACATTTTTACATGCAATTAATTTGTTATACTTTACATAAACAATTACTACCCCAGGTAATTTCCGAGATGCAAATATCTTTTCAGATTCCAAGCTAAAAAACACTTAGAAAGTTCGCTGAGATATTATAAACAGCATAACTCATCTAGTGCTCATTTAGCATTTTTGTAACATACAAACGCCTTTTAAAAGCATTATGTAAAATAAAAATATAATCAAGCAAGTATATATGAAGCGTAGATAACATAAAAGCAAGAAAGATCAATCATGCTTAAAGCATTGATTATGAAACACTTTTCAACTTCAATGCAATTTTATTTAAACATGTCTAAAATACAATACATTCCTCGGTAATATTTTAAAACTTATCACAATACTACATTAATTTATTATATTTGAAAACTTAAACCTTCATCGAAAAAAATGAACTTCATTCAAATGATGGCATTGACATATAAATTGCCTGGTTTAAACATCTCTAAAATGTGATACATTCCTCGGTAATAATTTCAGAATTATTATAATACAACGATAATTTATTATATTTGAAAACTTCATCGAAAACAACTGAAATTAATTCAAATGACGTCATAGAAAAAATAACACGCCTGGATCTCTCTATAAAAGCAGAATTTCATTCATAAATAATTTCCCATTCATGTCATTCATCAGAATACTATAATAATTTATTTTATGTAAAAATTCAGATCATGGAGCTACACGTAATTAAACTCTATGCGTAAAACTTCATCGAAAAAAATCGTCCTTCTCTTTATAAAATCAATGAATATTTGATTCATATCAGCTATGCAGACTCCATGATCTAAATGATTTTGTGTTAAAGAAATACAACAAATGTAATACAACTCATTCTACATATTTTGCTGTTTACATTTTACATAGGTGAAAAATAGGCTTCGTTGTAGAAATAATCAAATTTGGATGAGCATTTAAACTCAAATATATTGTAATTGCGTTGTTTCAGTGTGTAGATGCTCAGAATTTATGCAAAAGTAAAGTGGTTCTAGGGCGGATACAACACTCGATATGAATTAAAAAGAACTTTTAAAATCACGATTTTGAGGCAAGATGGATGCCATATATCGTTTTGAAATGGGTCACGTGATTTTTTCATATCATGGTCACGTGATCGCTTCATATAAGAGGTGTTATTATTATTTTAATTTTTATTTAAAAAACTACTGAATATATTTCGCTAAATTTTTTTTTATATATTTTATGGAACAATTTGAATATTACCTAAAATTTTCGAAGCAATTTGTGAATTTTAAATCCGCTTAAAAAATGTTTGAAAAATTAGGTCCCATAGGGCTCAATGTATTTCATTTTTTCAACCCGGGTTCAATCCAAAACTAATTGGGTGATATTATTCATTTATATTCCCATAGGTCCTACAGACCGTCTGAACAACATACTAAACTTTCATTTTGATTAAGTCATTTTTACGGCAGTTATCGTGCCTAGGACAGACAGACAGACAGACAGAATGAACAAAGTCATAAACACTTTTCAACTTTGTTGTAAAGTGTTAATAAAGGGAACAAATCTTAAAAGTCAATGCATAATCAACAATGATGCGTTTTAGGCTTATAAAACACCGGCAAGAAAGAAATGATATTTTAAGAAAAAAATTGTTAAATGTTGCCAGATTAATGTTTAAGCATAAGGTCAACATAATATTTAATTTTATAAGAAAACTTACTTCAATTCTCTCCGAAAAAGCTTCATATCCATAGCATAGCATTCAAATATTCAATGCAGGAATCTTCCGAATCGTGTCAGATCACGCGACTTTCTCGCCACAATTTATGATTTAGCGCTCAAGCTTGGCTTTCTAGTCAGCCCTGGCGTCGTGATTCACCGTTCTCGCCAAAGATCACCTGGCGGCCATCATGGGTTCTGTACGCACCACCGATTCTGAATACACGCTTGGGAGGCTTTATTTTTTTTACCCACACCATGCAAGGCTATCTAAAACAAGGCTCGGACATCTAGGAATCATGGGATACGTGACGTCAGACGCGGGGGGGGGGATCTGCAATCACTCCGAATGTACGAAAGTGTATGGAAGTTACAGAAGTGACTTTCAAAAATTCATATTTTTAAATAAAAAAAATAATTTAAATACGTGCCCACTTGGATTACAGTGACTACTGAAAACAGGGCTTCATAAATGGTGAGTTATTTCTTATTTTGTATTATTTTATGCATGCAGTTTTAACATTTTTGTAACACATAGCACGTGTAGCACCGAATGTTGCTATATCTGTACGAATAGTCCTGTATCTTGAGAAAAGTACTCTTAATTCATGCTTAATATTGCCTGAATGACTAGTTATTCAACACTGAATCTTGTATTTTAAGTATAATTTTATTACAGACTTTTGTGAAGTAAATATTTGCCTTTTTTGTTGAGATCGTGAATCGTACATTTTTTAAACGTTAGAAAGATAAAATCTGTTACAAATTACTTGCATCATGATATGTTATTTTAAGTTAATCTAAAGTATCAGTGAATTAAATATTGCAGCCTTGCTAAATCATAGAATTATCGAAATAGCCATAATAGATCATAGAATTATCGAAATAGCCTTGATAAATCATAGAACATAGAAACTGTATTACAAATGAAATATACGCAATATGCTTTTGTATAATTGTTTAAGAAAATAAAACATGGGGGGGGGGGGGGGGTCTGTGAGCATAGCATAATGCATTCAAACTTAAATTTTCATATTGATGTTTGTGTTTATTGTTGAATTGTCA
Organism: Amaurobius ferox; assembly: GCA_951213105.1. Taxonomy (NCBI): domain Eukaryota; kingdom Metazoa; phylum Arthropoda; class Arachnida; order Araneae; family Amaurobiidae; genus Amaurobius; species Amaurobius ferox. The sequence continues at coordinate 38,147,961 of OX578154.1, forward strand.
GGCTTTTGTTAAAAATAATTACTTTTGTGCTGTGTTTACTAGTTATAACTTAATATTTTACCGTTCTTAATTTAACTACGGTACCCTTTGAGTATCCAGAGTTGCTAAACTAGTGCTCAAAAGTCTAAACTATAAATTTAAATTTCATAGAATTTTTTATTTTATTTTGAGAAAATTTTCTGTTGATTTATAACTGTGTAATGTTTCTCGCATGTGTGGCGCTGAAAGTTTCAATTTCTGTATGAATTGCCTTATATCTTCTGAAGAAAAATACTTTTAATTCATTTTTAATATAGCCTGAATAACTTATTTATTGATGAGCTTTGTATTATAGGTCATCTAAGACAAACAAGAGTCTATGGTATAGAGTAAAATTGTTTTTCAGAACTCAATTGGGGGGGGGGGGGGTACAAATGTCAAATTTCTTCGGATTTGATATAAATGCTTTTACTGTAAAATCAGTAGTATTTATTTATAATCCATACTTTATGTACATCATTTAATATATATCAGGTTGGTATTCAGTACTAGAAGGGGGGCGGGGTAACTTTTGTTTCTCATTGGTTAGCGCGCTGGAGTTGCACTCGGTAGGCCCGGGTTCGATTCCAGCCACTGCCAAAACTGCCGCCGTGTTCACGCGGAGTACGATCACGTTAAACATGTGGGTCCGTAAGTCCTTCCGAGAGGTTGGTGGTAGGGGAAGGAGGGTACGGTCCCTGTGGATGCCTCCCCCACTGGGTTCCGGTCTAAATTGGGTGGCACTTCCCGGCTGTCCAAACAGTTACCTTACACCTTTCTGGTAGGTCGGACGGTCTGGGTCTCAACAACAACAACATGATATGCAGATACTTTTCAGACAAAATATGGATCTAGCTTTTGCGGCAGATACATTTTATTTTTATGTAACTTTGTTAACTCCAACTACTTGGATTTATAAATTTGTTGTAATAAAGTTTTTATATGCTCATAAAAAGCTCTTCTTTTTTGTATTTTATTTACTTGCTTCAAGAAAAACCTAATAACTTCGCATTTCAACAAGAATAATAAATAATTTCACATTTCAACACAATATTAATGATGTGTACTAGTTAAAACATACACCAGATACTCAGCAAATTTGAGTTAATTTTTAATATACATTTTTGAGACAAAATACAAATCTAGCTATTTATTGCTGCATATACAGTATGATACATTTTATTAATATAAATTTGATGTCACTTAATCAGATGATTTGTAAGATAAAAAGTTTTTATAACTCATAAAAGCCCTTTTTTTGTATTTTTCTTTACTTTTAAATTTTTTGCTTAATTTAATAATTTAAATAGTTTCATTTCATGTAGAAAGACAACGATTTTCCACAATAAACCTGAGAACCTTACGATCGAGAAGAAAAGAAGAAAGGAAGGTAAACATAAGGGCTAGGTGCAATAAAATGGCCAATGAGGGATATATATATACATATTATTATTATATTTTTTAATATTTTATATATATACTTATATTTTTAATTTTTGCTTTTAACTAGGTGTTACAATATATCTCTATTATTTCTTTAGATTGTCATAAACTACTTTTATAATATACATATAATTTAGAGAACAATAATGGCGAAAGGAAATTACGAACTTTAATTAATTATGCAAAATACTAAATTATACTTCCAGCAGTACTTATCCTTAATGCTCTTCGACATTAAAATTGAATAATTACCGACAATTTATTCAAATGCAGAGGTTTATCAGCATCGTATCTTTTGTACTTCGGTTTGACCTGGGTCAGATGTTTCAGTTACTGTTACGAATGCGATTAATCCTTATTATTTTCCCTAGATGCGTAGTAAAATGTGAAGGGAAGTCATCGTAACGGGATCGGAAATTCGAATTCATGCTTTCGAAGGAAGAGCACGTTTCAAGTATTCTTAAACTCGTATCGAGCATTTTCGAGTCGATGTCTGTGTGTGTGATGATATGTGTGCATGTTAATGTATGTGTATATTAGTGTGTGTGTGTTGTATTAGTGTGCGTATATAAATGTGTGTGTGTATTAGTGTGTGTATATTAGTGTGTGTGTGTCGAAAGCCCAGGCCAACCGACTCATCCGAAGACATAGAGCAACAAGATGGATGGCCGGTAGTGTGTGCGTGTGTATTAGTGTGTGTGTACATTAGTGTGTGTGTATACTAGTGTATGGGATAATGTCTGTACATGTTAGTGTGTGTATATATGTGTATGTGTATAAGTGCGTGTGCGTATGTATAAGTTTGTGTGCATGTATTAGTGTGTGTGCACATTAGTGTGTGTGATAATGTCTGTACATGTTAGTGTGTGTATTAGTGTGCGTGTGTATAAGTGTGTGTATGTATGTGTATAAGTGCGTGTACGTTTGTTTGTATGTAAAAGTTTGTGTGTATGTATAAGTGTGTGTTTGTATAAGTGAGTGTGTGTGCATGTATACGTTTGTGTGTGTGTGTATAAGTGTGTGTGTATAAGTGAGTGTAAGTTTTTGTGTGTGTGTATGTATAAGTTTGTGTGTATGTGTATATATAAGTTTGTGTGTTTTTATAAATTTGTGTGTGTGCATAAGTTTGTGAGTGTGTGTATGTATGAGTTTGTGGGTATGTATAAGTTTGTGTGTATGTATATATATGAGTGTGTGTGTGTACATATATGTCAGTGTGTGTGTATAAGTTTGTGTGTGTGTATAAATGATTGTGTGTGTATATAACTTTGTGTGTTTTTATAAATTTGTGTGTGTGTATAAGTTTGTGAGTGTATGTATGAGTTTGTGGGTGTGTATAAGTTTGTGTGTGTATGTATATATATGAGTGTGTGTGCATATATATAAGTGAGTGTGTGTGTGTGGATAAGTTTGTGTGTGTGTGTAAGTGAGTGTGTGTGTGTGTGTATAAGTGAGTGTGTGTGTGTGTATTAGTGTGTGTGAACTCGATATCTTACGAACGAATGATGTGTTTTGAAAACAATTTGGTACGATTTATACAATGAGTTTTTACATTACGAATTTATGCAATGACATTTATACAATGAGATACAATCGAATGTTCGGAGTGCACCCAAATGTTCGAATGAATGAGTGTTTGAAAAAAAAAAGAAAATTATTGAGAGAAATCATGTCTTCAATGATGAAAAATAAATAATCATTTGATACGCAATTTATTATTAGAAAACGAATGGCACTAACTTTAAAACTCTAAGATGAACCGTTCTTGAGATATTGCACGTTTTCCAAATGAATGTTTGAAAAATTAATTAAAAAATCGAGGCTTATAATACCGCTAAATGAATATTCATCTATATACCGTTTAATAAGTATTTTGCAGCCTATTTTTAAAAAATTTTTGTTTTAGAATATTTTTTTAAACTAAATTTTCAATGCACATGTTATGGCTTTTCTGTATAAAACTGTAGTTTCAATATATGTAGTTTCAATTTATGGCATTTATGTGTTTTTAAGCGCTGAAATGAAGCCTGCTCGTGCACTTTGGAAGCATTCCCGTCTTGAAGAAGGAACCTGCTTAATGTGGAATCAGAATCAGTGTATTAGGGTCCAACACCCAGACCACTCGACTGACCCTAGGGTTTATAGCCTCTATTTGAGAGGCCGGCAGTGTATTAGGGTGTATCACGCTCACTGTTCGGGTATACTTAGATTGCATAAGTGGAATAAGCGGCTTATGCGATCGCTAAACGGGTGCTTATTGTTATGAACTCGCAATATTTTCTTTGGTGCCTTCTTTTTCGTCTGTCTTGAAAGCCAGGTGAAGAAAACATAATCCATGATGTCAACATGACGTGAGAATTATGTGAGTCCAGGGTTGCCTGGATTTCCCAGTTAGAAGAAGGGTTTCCAGATTTGGCGATTCATCTCCAATTTGGCGACTTCCGGAATGTTCCAGAAATTTCTCGATAGAACGATTATTCTTTGAGATAGAGATTTCCAGAGGTTTCTATGGATAGACTATAAAAATGATTCCCCCTTCTGTTGTAGGGGAGTTGACGGGTTGACAATATACGAGCTACAGTGAGCTGTGACTTTTGTCAATGTTTTGAGAACAGTAACGGTTGTTTAGTGAAATTATTCTCGCCGTTATTTTGAGAATATTATTGTTCATTCTGTGAAATTAGTGGAGCATTTAAGTGTTGTTTAATTGTATACTGTTCCTGTTTACTTTGTGCTTGTGAATAAACGTAAGTTATCCAGAAACCTGGACTCGTTCTTGTATCCTGTGTATACACCCACGATTCTTCTAGTATTCGTAACATTATTAACAAATGCCGTGTTGTGTCCAAAGCGCCCTACTCTCGCCCAGTGGTACATTTTATTCCACAAACTTTATTCTTATGCATTTCCACGCCGTCCTTTTATTACTTCTTAACCCATTAACTTTTCAAATTTGTCTCTATTATACTGGTTGTCAAAGAACTCTTGCAATGAAAAGGAGGGGTGGTAGTACACAGCAAGACGAACAATATTCGCCAAAGGATCGCAACCCACTCATAGTGGCAGAAAAAAGAAACGTGACTCGCCCACATTGATTCTTTATTAGAGAAAAAAGATATTCAACTAACAGATGTATGGCACAATGCCACTCGTGCCATAAAATCACTTTAAGGAGCTGTTCAAAGTGGTGTCCATGGGCTTAGTTACACAGTCGACACCGGCGAAGGAAGGATTCTTACATCCTCTTAAAAACCCCTGGTGTGGTGTTGATTTTGTTTGCAGAAACAGAGATTTGCACGACGAGATCTTCGACGGAGTCTACCGGTGTCTCGTACACCAACTTTTTCGTGTGTCCCCAGAAGAGGGTCAGTGGATTCAGATCCGGGGAGTGTTGAGGCCAATCCACAGGCGCACCCCTCAATCCACCACTGGGTGTTGAAAACCCAGACCGTCCGACTCATCCAGTGGACTTGAGCAACTATTTGGACGGCCGGTATCCACCACTGGGTATACGTCTTGTTTCGAAAATGTCGGACGGCGGTGGAATAGTCTGCCGGGACTCCGTCATGTACAAATCACATGTCACGTTGTATGGTGAGCGGTACACCCTGCAGCAGAACAGGTAGCACATGCTCCAGGAACACACTGTACACGGTGCCTGTTAGGCTTTCTGGCAGAAAGTTAAGTCCTATCAGCCGATCACCAGAATGCTTGCCCAGACGTTGCTGGCAAAACTCTGCTGATGTTTAGAAGGGGTAGTGACATGGGGTTTTCCCTCAGCCCAAGCGTGACTAGCTCTCGGTTTCGTTTCGAAAGAATAACCGTCAACGTTGTTTCAGTAGCTGATCTGCTTTGCATGCTGTATTTCTACCACTATGAGTGGATTGCACTTGTAGATTCTATGGCAAACATTGTTCATCTTGCTGTGTACTATCACCCCTTTTTTGTTGCAAGAGTTCGCGTATACCCTGTATGGTAACATCTTCTGACAAACTAATGACTCTTCTTTTCTCATCAGTTCATATGTTGTACAACATTTCCTGTCAACTCCGCTACGGTTGCGCATTGGATCACAGGCATCTATGAGGGGCCTCGACCAGGTTTCTATTGGACTAAGAGATTGTCCAATAGAAGCCCGCGGAGTTGACTCCTCATTGGTCGGCCACCTTCACCGCCTCGAGTCCACAAACACCATATGACGTGATATCATAAATCGTTGTCTGCCCATAAAATCAAGACTGTCGTCTTCTTCTCGCCTTGGTATATATTATCAAAATATATCACCTTTTAAAATCTATATCACAGAAATTTGAATGAATAAATTCAAATAATCGCTGCTTTAAACACAGGGCAACGACGGATATATTTTCTAGCAAACTATATATGCAGGGAGAGAGAGAAAGAAATCAAATAATTTTAAAATCAATTCTAGAGATTCACATAGTTTATGAATAATTAAAGTTTCAGAGACGAATTCATCAAAATATTTTTTCTGTGTTACTAAAAAGTATGTAATTCCTTTTTTACATGTCACAAATTTTATTAAAGTTCTTAATTGAAACCTTGAGTAAACATCATATACTGTCGTCTTTCTTTGAATTAATTATAAGTTTATTTTATTAAATATTCTTGATATTTACATTTTAGAAAATGTGGATCCAATGCAAACTTTAGTTCAACATGTGTTTAGCATATTTACTTGGCGTAATTTTATAACGTTTAATTTAAACCCTTTTTTGAAGAGGTTTTTTAATGCCAAGTAAAGAATTCTTATTTGAAGTTGCGATTTGAAAGTATGAGAAATTTAAATTCCATTTAAAGTTATTTTTACATTCTCTGCAATACATGGTAATGCATAGGGAAAGCATTGGAATCGCGTTAAAAATTGCAACTCTAGTTTTTGACTGATCCTAAATTTTGGACCTTCAGAATTCGAAAAAATGATTTTTAGCGTGACGCCTGTGTGTATGCGTGTGTGTATCTGTCTGTGTGTGTGTGTGCGTGTGAGTGCGTGTGCGTGTGACTGTCTGTTCAATATATTTATCCATTCTAACTCAAAAATAAATTAACCAAATCTCATAAAGTTTGTCATAAAGTCATTTGTGGCTTTTCCTGGTGTTGAGTAGATTTTGGAACAATTTGGGATCAAAGTACTTGCCATTCTTTGCAAAATGGCCCGAAAAAATCGCATGTATACACTCTAGCTAAAATTTTAATGGACCAAATTTCACAAAATTTGGTAGATAAGTCACTTGTATGTTACCTTGGTGCTGATTAGATTTTAGTACGATTTGGGAAAAAGAACATGTTTTTTTTTAAGAATTGGCCAACAAAAATTGTGAAAATCTAAAATAAAACACTACGTATTTTCTAATGTATCAATTAAATGCTTGTTTAATATGTAATTTTTGACGATATAAAGACTAAGACCGATCTCATTATTCTAGGACTAACTGTTATCCAGATATTTCAGTTTTTTTGAATTTTTTTGAAGTCGCCTTTCAAAATGCGTTCAATTACCAAATGAAAACGATAATTGAATTAAAAATACAAATTAAGTCTCATTTAAAATAATTATGAATGTTATTTTGTGCAATTATACTCAATTTAATGAATTATTAAAGAAATGAAGTGAAAATGAGTTTAAATCTGTAGGGAAAGTCATGTGCTGTCTACATAAGATACTTTATCTTTTAAAGATACTTATAAAATATGTTGCGCAATGCCGCATGTTATTGTAGCTGTATAAGTGTTCTTCGTTACGGAATGTAAAATGCAAAGATACTTAATTCAGAATTCGGGGTTAAATTTTAATTGATCAACTTATATAACAGAATGACAATTCAATAGATCACAAAAGTAATTTTATTAAAAACATCCTTCAGACGTACATACAATCTTTAAACAAGAAAGATCAATCATGCTTAAAGCATTGATTATGATACGGTTGAATGCAAAGATACTTAATTCAGAATTTGGGGTTAAATTTTAATTGATCAACTTATATAACAGAATGACAATTCAATAGATCACAAAAGTAATTTTATTAAAAACATCCTTCAGACGCACATACAATCTTTAAACAAGAAAGATCAATCATGCTTAAAGCATTGATTATGATACGGTTGAATGCAAAGATACTTAATTCAGAATTTGGGGTTCAATTTTAATTGATCAACTTATATAACAGAATGATAATTCAATAGATCACAAAAGTAATTTTATTAAAAACATCCTTCAGACGTACATACAATCTTTAAACAAGAAAGATCAATCATGCTTAAAGCATTGATTATGAAAAACTTTAAAACTTCAATGCAATTTTATTTAAACATGTCTAAAATGCAATACATTCCTCGGTAATATTTTAAAACTTATCACAATGCTACATTAATTTATTATATTTGAAAACTTAAACCTTCATCGAAAAAAATGAACTTCATTCAAATGACGGCATTGAAATATAGATTGCCTGGTTTAAACATCTCTAAAATATGATACATTCCTCGGTAATAATTTTAGAATTATCATAATACTACGATAATTTATTATATTTGAAAACTTCATCGAAAACAATTGAAATTCATTCAAATGACGTCATAGAAAAAATAACACGCCTGGCTCGCTCTATGAAAGCAGCATTTTATTCATAAATAATTTCCCATTCATGTCATTCATCAGAATACTATAATAATTTATTTTATTTAAAAATTAAGACCATGGAGCTACAAGTAATTAAACTCTATGCGTTAAACTTCATCGAAAAAATCGTCCTTCTCTTTGTAAAATCAATGAATATTGTGTTGTATGATTCGTAAAAACAGAACTCGCCCTTTTTTGCGAAATGGCCAGTAAAATTTTCATGTATCCACTCTAGCTAAAATACAAATTGACCAAATTTCATAAAATTTGGTAGATAGGTTACTTGTATGACACTCTGGTGCTGATTAGATTTTGGTATTAATCGGAAAAGAACAACCTTCCTTTTTTTACAAAATGGCCCGCAAAAATGTCATGTATTCACTCTAGCTAAAATACTAATTGACCAAATTTCACAAAATTTGGTAGATCAGTTATTTGTGGGATACTCTGGTGTTAATTAGAGTTTGGTATTAATCGGAAAAGAACAACCTGCCTTTTTTACAAAATGGCCTTCAAAAATCGTCAAAATCTGAAAAAAAAAGCTACGTATGTTCAAATATATCAAATAAATGCTTGCTTCATACGTAATTTTTGATGAGGAAAAGAATAACTCTATTACTTCAGGACTAACCGTTCTCGAGATATTTGAGATTTTTCTCATTTAGTTATGCCACTTTTGGAAAAATATCCAATTACCAAATAAAAACATAAATTGAATTAAAAATGCAAATTTAGTGTTATTTTGTGCAATTAAAGCAATTTAACGAATTATTAAAGAAATAAAGAAAAAATGAATTTGAGTCTGCAGGGAAAGTCATCTGCTGCCAAGATTAGATTTTTTTTATTAAGAGCTGATAAAATGAAAGATCTTTTATTTATGATATTATTTATGACATTTCAGATTAAAAGGTTTATTTTTTTTTCGTTAATGTATAAAGTTTCTATAATTTTAGAGATAGAAACACAAGTAATGACCGGGTCATGTTATCGGATTTTGACATGAATTTATTGTAGAGAGGCTTAAAATACGATTAGGTCACGTTAGTTTGAAGGTTTTGATCCACGCGACTGGGTCACTCTCATAGTAAAGAAACAGTCAGGACAAAAAGACGGAAGGTCAGGGATTCCTAAATTTTAAACGGGACATAAAATGGCTGATCATCAAAATATCATGAAATTAGGTACAGTTATTCTCGGATGAGACAAATGGTCAGACGAACAGATGGCTTTTAAATTTTTTTTATATAGTTTGTATTTTATAAAAAATATATTATCTTTCCTAAATTTTGAAAATACATATATAAATGTATAATTCGTTTACTAAAAACACTGTGCATTATAAATAATTGTATGTTATAATAATTGCCTCTTGTTAGCAAAGGAAAATCTATAAGGAAATTTTATGAAAGGAAAAATGAAATTTTAAGAAGAAATTATATTGGTTGTATTAAGAGAATAAGATATGTTTAGTGAAGTTTTGAAAATATGCACAAACTTATATGCAGCATTTTATAAAGTTAAAAAAATATCGAGTAAGTTACTGGTAATTCTAGCTTAATAAAAGTAGATGTCTGTTTGTCTATTGTCGAGCAAACGAAACATCTGAGCAATCCACAGTTACGAAATTAGGTAGAGTTGTAAAGTTTAAATGTCTCTTTATCCTTTTTAGAGGATTTTTTAGAAGAAAAATGACTACATTTAAAAGTGGAAACACTTGCATTCGCAAGCACGTGCAATAGTCCACAATGTTACAGCATTTTTTACGGCAGCGATGCTTGAATGGTTGGAAGAAAAGAAAATTTCCCATGACTCAACAATGCGAAAGGCAGAACTATTTCATATCATTTCATAACATGCGCCCAAATCCGCCACATACAGGGCTGACCGAATTTTAAAAGAAGCAGGGCACGACATTGCAAGATTACCTCCCTATCATTGTGATCTCAACCCCATTGAATACATATGGTCATCTGTCAAACGTTGTATCCGAGAAAAAAATGTAGCAGGTGACTTAAGTTTGAACAATTTACAATTATTGCTTAAAGAAGCTTTTTTAAAAGTAACACAAAATGAATGAAAAAAACACTGTGAATACATTGAAAAAATAGAGAATATTTATTGGAAGTAAGATGGACTGATAGAAGATATTGTGGATGAATTAGAGATAAATCTGTCGGATAGGGATTTAGACTTTTCTTCAAGTAAAGACATATCAAGTGATCCGGACATAGTAGATAATAGTTATTCCAATGAATGTGAATGAATATTTTATAATTGATTGAAAAATATGAAAAGAATGAATATTTTAATATCATAATTTTGCTTATTTATCATTTATTTTTTTCCTTTTTGCTGACTAATAATTGTGTAACTTGCTGATTGAAAACTGTAATAATTTTCATCTAATTCGAAATTTAGTTTTAAACAAAATGATATAAATTCTAGTTTTAAATTGTAAGCTTTTCTCTCCCCTAACCGTCCGAATCTAAAAGAAAATGTCTAAAACTACTTTGTTCAAATAGATTGACGGCTTCCCTTAGCCGCTGTCGGCTATAATAACAAATTATTTTATGAGTTTAAATGATGAGAAATTTTTAAATTAATCTATAATTTAATGCCATTTAATACGAAAATTTTGTTTAACTGTCGGATAAAATACATCTACTTTTTTTTTTCAGTACATCATGATAGACGAAACGGATTCCTCGCTTAACGAAGTGCGCTTGATTCACCAAATGTTGCAGTCGATTTCAAATCCTTCTCCTTCCTTTCTTCGACTCGTCTAATTGCGGCAATCCTGTTCAGAAACATTCTCGTGGCGGTATGACTGTACACCATTGAACATCTTTGATGCGGGCACAGTCACAGCACAGCGTTATAGGGTTGAGGTCCTTGAACCTCATGTGAGGCTTTTCCGGGGAGCTGTCAAAGAGAATATTTTTTATGGACGATAACGCAAGGATACACAGAGCTTAACTTGTCGACAATTTTCTGGAGGAAGAGGATATTCGCCTTATGGTGTGGACAGCAAAATCACCGGACTTAAATCCTATACAGCATGCTTGGGATGCTCTAGAACGAGACATTTTATGATGTCAACCCCCTACCGGGACCCTTCAGGCGTTAAAATCCTCGTTTTCAGAAGAATGATATTTGTTGCCAAAAATTTGTTGCCTTGTAAAGCTGTGCGGGGTGGCTACACTTCTTATTAGCCGGACCATTCAGGAGATATGATGTATCAAGTTATAGCGGATTTTGGTCTCATTTGCATAAAAATATACCTCTCGATTATTTTGTGTTACTATTGGCTGTCTCATAGTATGGGGTATCTGTGCAGAAAATTTCATTACAATAAATCAATTATTTTTAGAGATATCAGATGTTCTGTGTTCGTAAGCTGAATTTTAGACACTAGTGTACACACACACACACACATACATATAAATAAGAATTGAAATTTTTTAATCGAAGACTATGCATAAACTACAGTAAGTACAAAAAACCCATCTCTAAAATATCTGTTACAAATAATATATATATATATATATATATATATTTAATTACTCTATTTCTGAATTTTCGATGAATTTTTTTCCTGTGGGTCCTAAACAGTTGTGATTTTCAATGGGGGAAGAGAGTTGTGCAAGTGCCTTATGGATTGAGGGCGAAAGGGTATCATGAAGAAGGGGGGGGGGATACGTCCTTTGTAGTCGTGACGCCCCATCATGTTTTTTATGTTGTTCTAAGTGGGTATGCTTTTACAGCGTTCTCCGGTTGTCGTATCGCTGTGAGCTCCTATGAAATTTTAATTAAAGCTTTGCATCTTGAATTCCGGGCAACTTCGAGTAATCATTTATTCTAGACATAAATAAAAAATTGAAGTATTGTGAGGGTATTGTACAGAACCTTGCGGCCCCAACCGGGAATCGAACAACGAATCCTAGTACTAGCCAGCCGATGCTCTACTGTTGAGCTATGGGGACGGAATTGCATGCTTTTATCGTCAAAACGGACTCTGAATTCTTCACTCTTTAATGTTAGATTAACGCGCGATTGACAATTTGACTGGCCACCTGCTATTTTCACCTCAGGTTTGTTTTTATCCTCCAGGTTAACTTTATGTGTGGTCGTTGGCATTCCGATTTGAAATCCGTGCTCAATATATCTTTCCCTTGACAATTTGACTGGCCACCGTTTGATATTTTTACCTCAGGTAAGCTTCCTGGTGTTGTTTTTATCTTCCAGATTAACTTTATGCATGGTCGTTGTGCTTCCGATTTGAAATCCTCGCTCAATCCATTGAATCAGTGCTAGTTGTACTAGGCAATTTTCAGACCTCCGATATCTTTACACTAACCTACAGGGTTGATTTATTCGGACGGTCTTGTAAAGAACCTTGTTGCTCCAACCACGAAATGAACTATGGATCTTTGAAGTGGCCTGCCAACGCTTTATCGTTGAGATAATGGAACGAAATTGCAATCGCTTATCGTTGAAGTGGACCTTGCAGTATATTACCCTCCAATTGATAAAAAATCTACTCTTTAAATTCCTCGGTATATCATCTGAATACAAATTTGATGAGCTCGAATTTTTGTTCCCTTGTATAATACAGAACATTACAAATGTAATACAATTCTTAAGTCTTAAATATTGAGGTCATAACAGTGACTTACAATATTAATATATCATTTTGTATTTGAAGGAAGTAAGTTATACGTTCATAATTTGTCTGTTTGATCAGCTAATTGGTTTTACTTTAGAATTGCAGTTTTAAATGTTTAATATATATCAGAAGTAATTAATGCATTCATTAACCACCCTGCAAATATCAAGAAGGCTGTTTCAGTGTTACACGTATGCATCAATTATTTCTAATGGCGAACAGTTTGAGTGTGTATTTAAATTAGTTATATGCATAATCTACATATTACAGAAAGCGCCTTTGAGAATTAACTTTTGAAATATGGCAAGAGTATCGGATGTATGTTATGTTTCGCGGCATTAAATTAAATTAACTTAATTGAATTTAAATTATGAGTTTTTTAGTACTTTGTAATTAGTGTATTACTTACTCTACATGCATAGTATAATATATAGGGAAAGTATTGTGACGGAAAAGTATATTTCAAGCCAACGTGAACTTGAGTCGAAAGTTTTTGAGGTGGTGTGTGCGCGTGTCTGTGTGTATGTTAGTGTTTCTAGGTATGTGAGTATATACTTGTTAGTGTATTTATGTATGTAAGTGTGTGTATATTAGTGTATATATGTATGTTAGTGTATTTATGCATGTTAGTGTGTGTATTAGTGTTTATATGTATGTTAGTATGTGTGTATGTATGTTAGTGTATTTAGGTATGTTAATGTGTGTATGTTAGTGTATTTATGTATGTTAGTGTGTATATGTTAGTGTATATATGTATGTTAGTTAGTGCATGCATGTTAGTGTGTGTATGTATGTTAGTGTATGTATGTATGTTAGTGTATTTAATCATGTTAGTGTGTGTATGTATGCGTGTATGTATGTATGTATGTGTATGTGTATATGTATGTGAGTGTGTGTGTATGTGTGTGGTAACGTGCGTGTTCTTTGAGCCTGTGGATTCAATATTTCACGAACGAATGAAGCGTTTCGAAAAATAAATAAATCAATGCAAATATTATTATCAGTGCATACCGGAACTTTATTGACTTTAAACGTGATCGAATGTTTGGACCTCCCCCAAATTTTCGAATAACATTTTGAAAAGAATCAGCAAAATAACAGGACATCCGATAATGATGAAATTATAAATATTTCAGATGTAATTTTTTCGTAGAAATCGAATGATACAAGTTTAAGAACACTAGCATAAACCGTTTTTGAGATATTGTAGAGATTTTCGAATGAATTTTTGAAAAAATCCATAAAAATCGACATTTTTTATACTGCTAAATAAATAATCATTGCAAACGAAAATTTTCATTAAAAATGAATGAAATAAACTTTAGAACTTTAGCATGAACCGTTCCCGAGATATTGTGATTTTTTCAAAAAAATTTATAAAAAAGTACGTGAAATTAATAAAGAGTATTATCACCATCAAATAAATTCTGTTTCCATGTGCAGTATAATGCAACAAATCTGATAATACGAGTATCAGTTTCATGGTGCTAGTTAATTTTATTTAGGAGAAAAGCTACTTTTTGTAATAGTTTCGCATTTTGACTCCAGTATCTTAAAAAATTGCATTTTCTGAACGAACGCAAACCAATACTTTATTTTAATTTATTACCGAAAGTGAAAGTTTTAGATTGTAGGTATCAAATGAAGAAAAAATCTTTCTCTACTGGTTCCTGGTTAAAAATAAATGAGTTACGGCTTGAAAAGGAGAAAAAAGTGCGTTCGGTAAAACAATAAAAAAGTTTAATCTTAGAAAAAGTACATTGAAAAATATCTGTAAATCCTTATTTTTGTCCTGAGTTACCATTATAAACCTTTTAGTTCTTTTGCTCAGGCAATATGGTTTCCATTGTGCAATTTTTTGCCTTGCCCTTTTTTTAAGGTTTCTGTGTTTAGTTGCAAACATCGGTCTCAGGAAATTTTTTTTGATATCACTGGAATTTTTTTTATATATATGGCATGTGTGTTATTGGAAAGAATTGAGCTCACCTAGTTGTTTAAGCTCTTTTTTTCCCCTTCGAGATGTGATGGAATATATGGTGTTTGTTTTTCACCTTCCTTACATCCGTAGTATAACTTACACTGTTAAAACTTCATGAAGAATTACTTTTTGAGAAGGAAGTGTTAGATTGTGTTAATTATTTTAAGGAAACACTAAACTTTCAGTCGCCATCTTGGTCGGAGCGATATGGTAGTTGCTTTGTGTTGACAACAGTGGATCAGAGAAAGCACATTTAACCCTTGCAGAGGTTCAGGGCGCCCCAAACAAGCAACTCTTTCAGAGTATAGTGTAGGCAGAAGAGGAACCACGTCCACACCAATAGCGTCGTTATCAGTCATTCGAAGGCGTCCGACATTCTCCATGAATTCTGTATTAAGGGATACTATTCGGAGACGACTGGCAGAAGGTGGGATTAGGTGTCGACGTCCGTTAAGGCGTCTACCACTGATCCCTCAACATAGGCAGAACCGTCTAGATTGGTGCTGAGCTCGCTTAGCCTGAACAGTGACCGATGGGAAGCATGTTGTCTCCAGTCGGACGAATCCCGCTTATCTTTTAGTGTTGATGACCGCCTCATATGTGTGTGGAGGTGAACTATTCAGCATTCTGATCCTGCATTTATTGTCGAGTGGCACATGGCCATCCCACATGGTATGGCAGTCTGGGGAGCTGTCTCGTGGGACATTCGATCTCCCCTAGTTGTGCCACAAGCTGATCTCCTCTAGTTCTGCCTCAAGCCGATTTGACGGATCGCTTGTACGTAGACGATTTTCTGCAGTCGATTGTTCTGTCTATGCTGTTAAGCCGTCTAAGATCTATTTTCCAACAAGACAACGCTTGAATACATACTGCACGACTTTCTCAACAATGTCTTAGAGGATTTAATACCCTCTCATGGTCATCCAGGTTCGCCGACCTATTACCAATTGAGCACGTCTGGGACATGCTGGACGGCAATTGCAGATTTTTCAGAACACCACTGAATTATCGGACAGTTTGCAACATTTGTGGTAGAATTTGCCGCAAAGGGACATAATCAACTTAATTGACTCTATACCGCATCTAATACTGGCTTGTATAGCTGCCAGGGGAGGATTTACTACTTATTTAAAAGTCATCGTCTTGATGTCACCATTTCTTAATAAAACTTTTTTTCCCTTCTAAATTCTAATCATTTGCATATCTCCTCAAACGATATGTACCTGCTGAGTTTTGAGGTTGTAGTTCAATTTCTTATGGGCGTATATACTTTTTTTAGAACAGAGTGTATGTGTTCCCAATTTGTAGCAGTCTTGGATATATTACATGGTAATGTATAGGAAAAATATTGGAATCTGTGGGACACATTTAGAAAATATTAGAACTTTTAATATTAAGCTCATTTAAGATTGACATGGCCGTTAATTCATACATAGTGGATTTATTATTTAATCGTACATTGCTAGTTGTGCCGCTATATAAAACCCTCCAATTATTTAACTTTCGCGTGAGTCCTGTAAAGGAATTATTAATTATTATAATACTCATTGACTGCACCATTTAAACTTTAACCCTAAAACATTTACTAACAACATAAATCTTAATTAAATTCAATTACACTATTTAATTATATTATTTCAGCGGAGGGGGACATATGTTGACCAGTACGGAAAATCCTAAATAGTGGTTATGACTAGATATCATTTTCAATGGGCACATACCTTCAAGTCTGTCTTGGACTTTGTCAGCATCTGTATTTAATGTCGTTCATTTACCGCATTAACTCTTGGTGTAATGCTCCGACACGTAAATTCGTTGAACATATTGTATTGCTGTAACTCTGCACTCGCACTTATTTCATTCTCTTAGTATATCAAGTCATCGCTGTACAAGTCATAATGTCGAAGTTATCTGTTCCAAGTCATGTTAGTATCTCTGTACAAGTGTCCTGTTGAAAGTCTTTGTGCACAAGTTCTGTTAATATTTCTTTCTGATTCTCGGGTCACAGGCTTTGGGTCCCTCAGGGGGGGGGGGGGGGGGGAACTCCCCCTTTTCTTCAATTTGCCGCATTGAGTTTGACGTAAAAATCTTCTTTTCCCATTAGTTACTCCTTTAACCAATGGAACCATTCCACATCTCGTAAGGCCCAGCTCGCCCCCCCCCCCCCCCCTCTCTGTCATGACACCCCTAAATTTATGGTCTTCTGACTTTTAGGTTCACGGGGTGATAAACCTCGGTGCCAGCCAGACTCCAAATATTGTTCGCCGTTTTGGCTACCATAAATTTGTACATAAAAGTGTTTCATCAAATGTGAGATCCATTTCTGGTCTCACAGAATCATACCGAAAATCGCAACTCGAGATTTTGACGAATCTACACTTTTCGAGACTTCTAGAATACGAAAAAACTATTTTTAGCGTGACGTCTGTGTGTGTCTGTCTGTGCAATGTAGTAGGTATTTGATAGGTAGGTCAATTGGAAGTGACCCTGGTGCTGATTAGAT
Source organism: Amaurobius ferox (assembly GCA_951213105.1). Lineage (NCBI taxonomy): Eukaryota > Metazoa > Arthropoda > Arachnida > Araneae > Amaurobiidae > Amaurobius > Amaurobius ferox. The sequence goes on from OX578154.1 coordinate 38,165,211, forward strand.
TTTGGTACGATTCGGGAAAAACGAACCTGCTTCCTTTTGCGAAATGGCCCGCAAAACTCGTATGCATCCACTTTAGCTGGCAAACTAATTGACCAAATTATTAAACTAATTGACCAATTATTATTTTTTACTTCTATTCCGGGCATTTTGTGTATGTAACCTATTTTGGAAACAGTAGTCTGTATATCGTTCCTCTCCATTTGAAACGATTCTGCATGTAAGTGTTTATATATGGGAGATATTTGTATATTTCATTTATATTTAGTATGGACACAAATATTTTACTTCCCTGCAATACATGGTAATGTATAGGGAAAGTATTGGAATCATACAGAAAATTACAACTCAAGTTTTCGACGGATCTACACGTTTAAAGACCTCTAGAATACGAAATAACTATTTTTAGCGTGACGTCTGTGTGTGTGTCTGTCTGTGCAGATTTTGTATCCACGTTAACTAAAAAACTAATGGACCGAATTTCATAAAATTTGGTAGGTAAGTCACTTGTGGGCGAATCTGGTGCTGATTAGATTTGGGTACGATTCGTGATAAAAAAACCCGCCTTTTTTTTGCGAAATGGCAAGTAAAAACTTGTATCCACTCTAGCTGAAAAACTAATGGACTGAATTTCTCCAAGATTCGGTAAATAAGTCGCTTATGGGTTACCCTGGTGTTGATTAGATTTTGGTACGATTCGGAAAAAAATAACTTGCTTTGTTTTTGCAAAATGGCCCTCAAAAATCGTCAACATCTAAAATAAAAAATTACGCATGCTCAAATATATCCATTAAACGCTTGTTTTATACGCAATTTTCGAAAAAAGATTAAGACCAATCCCGTTACACTAGGAATAGCCGTTCTCGAGATATTTTAGTATTTTCGTATTTTATCTACTCCACCTTTGTAAATAAGTCCAGTTAGCAAATTTGTAGAAAATAACATGGATATTTTTCGGATGTTATATCCAATATATATTTTTAATGCGTCTTCGTTTCATTAGGCAAGTTAATGCATTTTGAAGTTTTCAGCTCCTCAAAATTTCAAAAAACTAAAATATCTCGTGAAAGGTTCATCTTAGAGTCATGCGGTTAGTCTTATTCGTTTTGCTGTCAAAATTTACATGAAGAATCTATATAAATAAAATTGAAAATCTGTCTGTCTGCATGTTTGTCTCATTATGACTGGAGAACGGCTGAACCGAATTTAATAAAATTTTGTGGGCAGCCTTGAAATAGCCCCACTTAAAATTTAGTCTATATTTCGAGTTTCTAAGATCAAGGGTTGTCTAGATATTAATTAAAAACGAACAATTAAACCTTCTATAAAGATAGCATTATGCAGACGATATCTTTTCCGCCGATTTATTTGTAGAAAATGATATCATGTCGCTTAGCAACGGATTTAAATCCAATGTGTTTATGCGGTAGATTATTTTTATTAAATTTTTTCCGATTTAAACAATAAAGAAATGTATATAAAATAAATTTCCCCGATATTGCATTTTTGACTGGATTATATCAATTACGGTCTTCAGGTTTAAACATTATTATTATTGATATGTTCAAACATTATTATTATTGTTTAAACATTATTAAACATTATTATTATTGATCGGGTATTATTGATATTTTTAATTTACGAGTATTATGTCATTGTTTTATTTTGGTAAAAATCGCTGAAACTCATATATTATACATAGTACGGATAATCTTCTACAAATGCATGATTTATCTTCTAATCTACGAGAATATAAGTAATACAGGTATATTGACATATATTTTGACATATATTGGCATATATTGGAATGAATTACAACCTCTAGGTTTAAAGATCACGGGATTATTGATATTTCTAATTTATTAAGTCATCTGTTTTATTTTTACAAAGATTTTAGAAACTCATATGTTATAGTACGTCTAATCTTCTACTAATACACGGGTATAGTTTCTAATATTCATGAATATAAGTAGTACGGTCCCATACAATTTCAGCGCTTTTGTTTTACATATATTGGTTCAATTTCACATTTTTTGTACTTTTGTTTACAAACGGGGCCAGGATGCTTTATTCTACAGATCTGCTGTGAGGATAATTTTGTATAGAGAGAACAGATATTCTCAAACTTTTTTTCCGGAGTATTAAATTAAATATTTTAATGGAAAATTTTGATTAACAATATCATTTAGTTTACTATAGGAATTTACACATGATCGTGAATTTTAAGAATGTTTATAATATATACGAAGGCATACTGCTAGTAAGTAATATATTTCAGCATTTTTAGTCATTTTATCAGATTTTCACTATCTTTGCTGGCCATTTTGCAAAAGCGGGTGAGTAATATTTTTTTCGAATCATGCGAAAATATAATCAGGATTAGGATATACCTCAAGAGACCTAACTACTAAATATTAAGAAATTTCTCAATAGTTTTTTAATTAAGGTGGACCTCCTCCACGTCTTCAGTTCCTCAAAATGAAAAAACTTGAATGTTTCGAGAATGGGTCATCTTAGAGTAATGCGGTTGGTATTATCGCTTTCGTCGTCAAAAATTACGTGTAAAACAAGCATTAAATTGATACTGTGGGAAAGGAAAAGAAACACAAAGAATACTTATTATTATTATTAATACTTTTGTTAAATTAAACCTAATATATATGGTTGTAAATTACTCGTATTCGTGGACTCATTATTGTTGTAGTACATTGCGTTTTGTGTGCCGCTAATAACCCTCCAATTATTATCTTTCGCGCGTGTTCTGTAAAAGAATAATTAATTATTATAATACTAAATGGATCACACAATTTTTTAGCTTTAACAATAAAACATCTATTAACAACATAAAATTCTTAATTATTTAATTACAACAGTTATTCTTCTCATTATATATTTCGGCGGAGGGACCATGTGAGACCAGTATGAAATGTCTAAAATGTGGTGAGGACCAGATATCATATTTGGGAAACACATACACCTTCAAGTCTGTCTTGGACATTGTTAGCAGCACGTACTTGATGTCATCCTTATTACTAGCATTAACTCGTGGTTTAATGCATCGACATGTAAATTCGTCGATCATATTGTACTGCTGACTTAAACACTCGCACTTATCTCATTCTCGTAGTCATATCTGTATTCCCAAATCATACGTATATATCTTTAACTGAGTATCATCATCGTTATATCATCATGTCGCACAAGTACTGTCGTTCATATTAACCAAGTCATCGTGCTTCTATATCGCTATCGAACTGTTATTCCAGAAGTGTCGTTATCAAGTTATCAGGTTGTGGCTCTTCTGCATCGGGACTGTCACTCCCCCTTTTCTCTGATTTGCAGCATTCAATGTGGCGCAACAAGCACTTTCTCCATTGGCTTGCTTTTCCATTCAATGTCGTTACTTCACATTTTCGTAAGAGTTCGCTCGGCCCCCCCTCTGTCTCAACGCCCCTAAATTTATGGTTTTCTGACCTCTGGGTTCACGTGTCATAAACCTTGGCGTCATTCAGACGGGAGGTATTGTCTTAAGTTTCAGATCAATAAATAATTGGCATAAAACTGTCTCACTAAAACACGTGTGAGATCTATTTCTGGTCTCACAGATACATTATAATATTTCATTTTTGATATTGACGATTTTTGCTAGACATTTCGCAAATAAGGGCAGATTCGTTCCTCATCGAATTATACTGAAATCCAACCAGTACCACTATAACCCATAAGAGACGTATCTACCAAATTTAGTGAAATTTGGCCAATTAGTTTCTTAGCTAGAGTGGATTCATACGATTTTTTTGCGTATCATTTAGCAATAAAAGGCAGGTTCTTTTTCAGCGAATTGCATCAAAATCTAATCCAGGGTATCCCACAATTGATTTATCGACTGAATTTAGTAAAATCAAATTTAGTCAATTAGATTTTCAGCTAGAGTAGATACATGCAGTTTTTTCGGAACATATATTAATAAAAATCTGATGTGGGCAGAACATGACTTTCCTTATATAATGCTATGAATTTATTACTTTTACAGTAAAAAAATTGATTATTTTTATAGTAGATATTTATATTCTTTCCAAGATATTGAATTTTCATCAATGAGTCGCCATTTTCATTTATTTAGCGTCCTTTTTATCTATTTGGCGAGTTTTTCGTTAATTTAGCAACATTTAAAAAGTTGCCAAGTTGAGGATATTCCACCAGATTTGTCGCCGAAATCTCGCCAAGAATTATGGACGGAGAAATAAGTTATTCTTCGTTTGTTCGTTACTAATTCCCCCGTGGTGAAGGGGCGCCTACGCACCACGTCCACAAGACCTCACAGGGTATCCCATGGCGAAGGGAAGAATATTTCCAGCTTCACATTTATAGAGGCTCTCTGAAGGGCAGAAGTCTGACATGGCCTCGACATGATAATATCCATGCCCCCTGGCGGGATTCGAACCCGCAACCCGGCAATCCAGCGATCAGATGGAAGCGCATGCCCCTGACCGCTCGACCACCGGATCGGCATAAGTTATTCTTACAGCATATAAATGGTTATTGGCGTTCAAATACAAAAATATTACTCAAAGTATCTTTTTTCATGAATGGAACAAGTTTGTTCCACGAGAATGATGTCACCCAATTTATCGCATGATATTAGATATGAAAAATGAACATGTTTCTCAATAGGAAATATATTTTTTTTATTTTATATGATTTTTCAATAATTTTTTTAAACTGTGCGATATCTGGAGAACGGTTCATGCTAGCGTTCTAAAATTTATGTCAATCGTTTTCTAATGAAAAATTATATAAGAAATGTCTATTTGCGCAACTTTATTAGAGGTTTTGATTTTTTGACGATATTTTCCAAATGTCACCCAAAAATTTAGGGGGGGGGGGGTTCTGAACATTCGATTACGTATAAAAACAACAGGCTTCCAGTATTCACGGATTGCAATTTTTGTATCAAATTTCGTTCAAATCGGTTAATTCGTTCGTCAGTTATCGTCTCCACAGACTCACTGACACACACACACACACACACTCACACTCACACACACACACATACAGGCATTACATCAAAAATGCTCGATTCGTGATCAGGAATGCTTGAAACGTGCTCTCCCGTCGAAAACTTGAATTCGAATTTTCGTTCCTGTCACAATATTTTCTATTTCACACACAATATATAAGGAAAGTAATAAGTAGGTTTCTTTTATACGAATCGCACCAAAATCTAGTCAGTACCAGGAAGTGACTTACAAGTGACTTACATATAAAATTTTACGAAATAGATTTAATAGATTTTTCGTGTCTAGGGTATACTTATTCTGTTTGGTCTTATTCTTTTTGTAGTCAAAAACTACGTTTAACACATGCATATATTAAGCATATGTAGTCTTTTAGTTTAGAGTTTTACAATTTTTGTGGGCCACTTCGTAAAAAAAAACAGGTTCCTTTTTCACAATAGTACAAAAATCTAATTAGCACCAGGGTCACCTATAAGTGATTTACCTACCAAATTTCACGAAATTTGGTCAATTAGTTTGTGAGTTAGAGTGAATGCTTACATTGCACAGACAGACACATAGACACAGACAAACAGTCAGACACACACACACACACACACACACACATAGTATATTCAATGAGTGTAGATCCATCGAAAACTCGAGTTGCGATTTTCGACACGATTCCAATACTTTCTTTATACACAACCATGTATTACAGGGAAGTAAAAAAATACATTTAAGCCTGTATGGAAAGTCATGTGCTGATCATATCATATTTATTAATTTCCATTGCTTATATGAAATACTTTCCTGTTGGAAACAACGTTTGTTTGCAACATATCCACAGGTTTTAGCCATAATCTTTTTCTTTCCCAAGATATGAGTTTGTACGGATATGTCAAGTAAAGCAATTTACTGTTTTAAGCTTCGTTCCTATTTCCAGAGGGTGTTTGTTCTCCGTGAAGAAACGACAGCAATGATTTATTTTACAGCCTCCAGGGTAGAAAGCGTTGTTTTATGGGCAGAAAAGTCTTCTACGGAAAACTTAAATGGGAAACAAATTTCTTTCCTTGGTAAGTGCGAGCCTCGGTTACTATACGTTAGTTGTTAACTGTTATTGGAATTGCTTTGTTTTGTTTCAGAAACTTTCACCTTTCTCAGCATTTTTCGTGTTTATATTACGGTATAGAATAAATATTGTATTTTCGAAAATTTATGATATCTGGATGTTGACAGAAAATGCGAGTTTTATAACTTTCTGTGACTCATATCAAGGCTTTTGGAATGATATTGTGCTGTTACTCATTGGAAGAGTTTAACACAGAGCTGATGTTCTCTGAAGAAAATGAATACAATGCAGACTGCTTTTTGAAAAAATAGAAGAATTGGAATCGTGTCAAGAAACAAGTGTCTTAACTGTTTTACTTTCCTTACTATACATATAATGTAAATAGAAAGTATTGGAATCATGTAAAAAATTGCAACTTAAGTTTTCGACGGATCTACATGTTTCATACACTCTAGAATACCAAAAATCTAATTTTAGAGTTTATGTCTCTTTCTCTCTGTCTGTCTCTCTCCCCCTCTCTCCTCCCCTCTTTCCCTCTCTCTCTTCCCTCTCTCCCCTCTCTCTCGGTAAATAAGACAGTTGTGAGTTATCTTAATGCTGATTTGATTTTGGTACGATTAAAAAAAATAGAATCCGTCCTTTTTCACAAAATTCTATAAAATATTTTAAAAATAAATTGCAATAAAATATTTATTTCATTAGTTTCTTTGGATTATAGAATATGCATTTTTATTACTACTAGGGGACTCTGCCCCCCACTCGCTTCGCTCACGCAACCCCCTTCGAGAGGATTCGCCTCCTACTCACTACGCTCGCTTCATATCTATCTTCCCAAAAATTCTACTTTCAAAAATCCCTTTTCTATTCCTGCCTATTTTCCGCAGGAGGGAAAAGCAGGGATTTTTCTTAGCCCAGGGAATCCTGAAACTGAATTTCTTGTTCATGAACTCGCTTCGTGAGCTATTTTATGCCAAACTAAAGTTTAAATCGATAAAAGGTTTATTTCAACGTGTTACCCTATTATTTCTCTATAAATGTACCAAATTTCACATTTCTGTGTGCTATAGTTTTTACAGTACGAGACAGAGAATTCGCTAGACGTGCCGATACAAAAAAAAAGTTCAGTTCAGAAGTGCATTAAAAGTAAAATATCTCAAAAACTACATCAAATTAAAAAAAGGGGATATTATCCTGCAAAAATTCACCCATGTAGGTACCTGCCTACAAAATTCGTGGTCCTGCTATTGTTAGTCTATCCAGGACTTGAACTTGCAGCTCAAATATTTTGTCTTTGAATTTGACATTAAATATTTCTTAAACTGCAATATATATATAAAACAACTGTTATTTTAGCGTATTTTTCAAACCTTTCTCTACAATTGTACCTAATTTCATATTTTTACATGCAATAGTTTTTGCGGCACGAAGCAAAGAATCTCGAGAAACGAGAAATTTGTCAAACAGCGGCGGCGACGGTGGCTATTTTTTTTTAATATAGAGAGATTGCATAGAGAAAGAATATTTTCGATTTCTTGAAAATTTTCGATTTCGACATTTTGATGCATAAACACGTTTTAAGAATTGCTGAACCTATTTCATCTCTTTTATAATCTAAATAGGTCATTGGATAAAGCAATTTGTTTTCTAAACATACACTATCATTGTTGGACGATGCATTTCCCTATCAAAATATTTGGAAGCAGCGGTCGTCGAGTACGATCATGGGGGGGGGGGGGCAGCCCCATGCTGCCGGGGGCCAAACGAAGCTGTGGCCCCCTGCAAGGGGGAAGCAGTCTCCCAGTAACTTTATAAATATAACGAGATATTGTGAGACCAGAAATTGATCTCACACTTTGGTGAGACAGCTTTATGCCGTTTATTTATTATTTTCAAAACGGCAAACAATACTGCCAGTCTGGATGGCGCCGAGTTTTACGACACGTGAACTCAAAGGTCACAAAATCATAAATTTAGGGGCGCCATGACAGAGGAGGCCGGTCTGGTCCTTACGAGGATGTGGAATGGTTTCATTGGTTAAATAAGTAACCAATGGAAAAGGGGCTTGTTGCGTCACTCTCAATTCTGAAAATGAAAGCAAGGGGGAAAATGATACCCCCGCGAAAGAGGGAACCCCAACCTGGACCTAAGAAGAACGACTAGAAGAGATATTAAGGATGACTTAAGAACAGGAGTTGAGACTTGTGCTAAGACTCGTGCAAGTGTAGACATGTGCAGATAACTTAATTATGACATAACAACGATGACTTGTTCTGATACTTGCCCGACATTATGATAGAACGACAATACTTGAGATGCAGAGTGTGGCGTAGAGGTTCCCGAATAATGTAGATCTATTGGTGTGTGCAGTTCAACCAAGTATGTGCTAGCATTATGGTCTACGGTAAAGGCCAAAACTGAAGGTATGTGTTAGTCAAATATTCACAGGTTATCAAAATACGTTAGGCATATGATTACTGGTCTCACATGCTATCTCACATGCTATCTTCCTAAATAATTAGTAAGCAGAGTAAATAATGTAATTAAATCTAATAAGTATTTTATGTTTTTAATAAATGTGTTATTGTTAATGTTAAATTGGTGTAATCCTTTTGTTAACATATTAATTAAATATTCCTTTACAGGACTCACGCAAAGGTAAAATAATTGGAGGGATATTGCGAACACAACGTAGTAGTATAATAATGTTAATTATAACTTTAAAGTTAAATATTTTTCTCGGTTACCACAGATATAATTGTTCTAATTGTTGAAAATCGCTTGACAATAACCAAATAATTTTGTAGCGTGGAAATGATATTCAAGTTATTCACGAGTCCGAACAAATAAAAACACAATTTTATATCCTTTCGCCCATGGAGGTAAAAGTAAGAAGTTAAAATTTCATATTAAACGCCAATATCGTTTGATTCAGGTGGCGCTGGAATAAGATAAGTTCGGAATTGTATGTATTTCCACGGCAAAAGGCCCAAAATATTTATTTAAACCGTCAATTTTTAAATAAATTATTAGCGGAATGCAAATTATAACTGAAATAATAAAGATTATTTCTACGTATTCAAAATTATTTTACCTTTCAATTTGTTTTTATCTTCATATATTCTGTACTCTATCTTACAACTACGAAAAGATACTGTTTAATTATACTCATAATTAGGGAAACCTTAATTTAAAAATGATCAAAAATATATATACTGAATACTTCGCCTTTCTGTAAGATCAACTAATAATAGCGACTACTTTACTAACACGAGCGACATCTAGATATAGTTATCAAAGTATTATGGCATTTTCAACAGTTTCATTCATAGGAGTTTTATCTCCTTCTTTCAAACTCTACGCTTTCCACGTCTGCCAATTAGAAAAATCTAATGTGGGCAGTCATTAGATTGAGTTTAATTGCACCAAATATCACTAAATTTGCATTTTTAATTCAATTTTTGTTTTTATTTGGTAATTGGACATTTTTTCGATAGCGGCGTTACAAAAATGCAAGAAATCTCAAATATCTTGAGAACGGTTAGCCCTAAAGTGTAATGGAGTGTGTTATATTCTGTTTCTCGTCAAAAATTTGATTTAATTGATACATTTTAGCATACGTAGTCTTTTTTTTTAGATTTTGGCAATTTTTGCGGGCCATTTTGTAATAAAAGGCAGGTTGTTATTTTCCGAATCGTACCAAAATCTAATCAGCATCAGAGTGTCCCACAAATAACTTATTTACCAAATATTGTGAAATTTGGTCAATTAGTATTTTACCTAGGGTGGATACATGAAATTTTTGCGGGCCATTTCGTAAAAAAAGGCGGGTTATTCTTTTACGAATTATACTAACTTCTAATCAACACCAGGGTATGTAACAAGTAACTTATCTACCAAATTTTGTGAAATTTGGTAAATTAGTATTTTAGCTAGAGCGGATAAATGAAATTTTTAAGGGCCATTTCGGAAAAAAAGGCGGGTTTTGTTTTTGCGAATCATACCAAAAACTAATCAGCACCAGGGTCACATCCAGGAGACTTTCCTACCAAATTTTATGAAATTCGGTCCGTTAGTTTTTGAGTTAGAGTGGATACATACATTGCACAGACACACAGACAGACAGACGCACACACAAATGTCACGCTAAAAACAGTTTTTTCGTATTCTAGAGGTCTCAAAACGTGTAAATTTTTTTGCAAAAAAAATATCAGATTATGTTTTTCCAAATCGTACCATAATTTAATTAACAATAGGGTAACCTACAAGTGACTGAGCTATCAAATTTTGCGAAATTTGATCAATTAGTTCTTTGCCTAGAGTGGATACATGCGATTTTTGCTGACCATTTCGCAACAAAAAACAGGCGGGTTCTTTTATCCCAAATTGGACCCAAATCTAATCAGCACCAGGGTCACCCATATGGAACTTACTTACCAAATGTTATGACATTTCGTCAATTAGTTTTTCAGTTAGAGTGGATACATACATTGCACACACACACACACACACACACACACACACATACGTCACGCTAAAAATAGTTTTTTCGTGTTTTATAGGTCTTAAAATGTGTAGATCCGTCGAAAACTTGAGTTGCGATTTTCGACATGATTCCAATACTTTGCCTACACATAACCATGTATTACAGGGAACGTAAAAACTATTTTTAGCTGGACATCTGTGTGTGTGCCTGTCTGTGTAATGTATATACCCACTCTAACTGAAAACTAATTGACCAAATTTTATAAAATTTGGTAGGTAAGTCACTTGTGGGTGACCCTGGTGCTGATTAGATTTTGGTCCGATTCGTGATAAAAGAATCCGCCTTTTTTTTGCGAAATGTATGTATCCACTCTAGATAAAGAACTAATTGACCAAATTTCACAAAATATGGTAGATCAGTCCCTTGTAGGTTACGCTGGTGTTGATTAGGTTTTGGTACGATTCTGGAAAGCAGAATCTGCTTTTCTTGCAAAATGGTCCCCGAAAATTATTAAAATCTAAAATTAAAGACGATGTATGCTAAAATGTATTAATTAAATACTTGTTTCTTACGCAATTTTTGACGATAAAAAAAAATAAGACCAACCCCATTACTCTAGGATTAGCCGTTCTCGAGATATTTTAGTTTTCTCGCGTTTTTGCTGCGCCGCCTTTAAAAATACGCGCGGTTTCCGAATGGAAACAGAAATTGAATTCAAGTTGCATATTCAGCGTCATTGCAAATAAGTATGCATGTTATCTTCTGCAATAAAACTTAATTTAATGAATTACTAAAGAAATAAGGAGAAAATGAATTTAAGTCTGTACGGAAAGTCATGTGCTGCCCACATTTTTAAATTCAAATTTGTATTTAAATTCCTTGCAAATATCATTGTATGTTGTTGTTGTTGAGACCCAGACCGTCCGACCTATCAGAAAGGTGTAAGGTAAATATCATTGTATGTATCAATGTAGCAAAGCCATGGTAAACCTTGAGATTTGTTTGTGTATGTTGTAAATATAGTGGTGCATGTTTATAAATGTAGTTTTGTATATATATATTTAATTTGTGGCAATTTTATATAACAAATAATCTATATTAGAAATATATATATACATATATATATATATATATATATATATATATATATATATATATATATATATATATATATATATATATATATATATATATATATATATATATATATATATATATATATATATATACTATATATATATATATATATATATATATATATATATATATATATATATATATATATATATATATATATATATATATATATATATATATATATATATATATATATATTATATATATATATATATATATATATATATATATATATATATATATATATATATATATATATATATATATATATATATATATATATATATATATATATATATATATATATATATATATATATATATATATATATATATACATATATATATATATATATATATTATATATATATATATATATATATATATATATATATATATATATATATATATATATATATTTAAGACTTTTATATATCTTTCAATTCTATTCGTGACATTTTTGTATATGAAATAACCTATTTTAGAAATATTTTACACATATCTTTACAGTTTTGAATAATTATTTGTGGATGGTAAATATTTGTATATTTCTACTGTATTTAATTTGGGCAAACATTTTGCATATAATTGTTTATTATTTTTATCTTTATGTTTTATTATGTTTTATTTTCTGGTCAGATATTCCTCCACCACAGGTTTTGGGCAGATATTTCTCAATGTAAACACTGTAAACCTAGGGGTCGGTGCCGATAGGCGGTAATTCTGTTAATCTGACACATTTGGTGAAAGTGAAAGTGAAAGTCACTAATTTTTTTCCATCCTCTCCTTAGATACTGCCGATTTTTTTCATGCGCTTGTTACATATTGATCTCATTTGTCAGCATTCATGGCATGAGCAGGAACTGATGTCCGGAAGTAATGCCGGACACTTGTCACATCTGGATGCGTTTCCGGACGATGTCTTCCTTCTTCCTCATCCTTAAGGGATTGGGTTGATTTTTGATGGAGATCCCTACAGAGAGTGTATGGAATATATTTTCGTAGATATTGCGTTAATGATGAAATGTTTTAATGTTATACTCCGTCTACAAAAGCAAAAAAAGTAAAAAAAAAATCTGACGTGGACAGAATATGACTTTTGTTACAGATATAAATCCAATTTCTCTTTCTTTCACAATTCTTTAAATTGAGTATAATAGCACAAAATAACAAGAACAATTGCTTTAAATTACATTGGATTTGCACTTTCAATTCAACTTTTTCTTTCCCTATGCATATGGTAATGCATACGGAAAATATTGGAATCTAGCCGAGTTTTCGACGGATCTACATGTTTCGAGACCTCTAGAATACGAAAACACTATTTTTAGAGTGACGTCTGTATGTGCGTCTGTCTGTCTATGTGTCAGAGTGTCTGTGTGTCTGTGTGTCTGTCTGTGCAATGTATGTACTCACTCTAACTCAAAAACTAATTGATCCAAGTTCATAAAATGTGATAGGTGAGTCACTTGGGTGTGACCATAGTGCTGATTAGTTTTTGGTACGATTCGGAAAATATGAATCCGCCTTTTTTTGCAAAATGACCCTCAAAAATCTCATGTATCCACTCGAGCTGAAACACTAATTTGGCAGATAAGTTACTTGTAGGATATTCTGGTGCTGATTAGATTTTGGTACAATTCGGAAAAAATGAACTCGCCTTTTTTTGCAAATAACCCTCAAAAATCTCATGCATCCATTTTAGCTGAAACACTAATTGACCAAATTTTACAAAATTTGGTAGATAAGTTGCTTGTGGGACATTCTGGTGCTGATTAGATTTTGGTACGATTTGGAAAAGAACAACCTGCCTGTTTTACGAAATGGTCCCCAAAAATCGCCAAAATAAAAAAAAATCTGATGTGGGCAACACATGACTTTCCTTATATAATGTAATGAATTTACTACTTTTACAGTGAAAACATAGGTTTTTCTTATAGTAGATACTAATATTCTTTCCAAGATATTGAATTTTTGACAATTAGTCGTCATTTTCATTGATTTAGCGTCATTTTTATCCATTTGGCGAGATTTTCGTTAATTTGACAACATTTCAAAAAGTCGCCAAGTTGGCAACATTCCACCAGATTTGTCGCCAAAATCTCGCCAAGCGTTATGGATGAAGAAATAAGTTATTATTACAGCAGACAAATGACTATTGGCGTTCAAAAAAAAAAGTATTACTCAAAGTGTCTTTTTCCATGAATGGAACGAGCTAAATCCACGAGAATGATGTCACCCAATTTATCGTATGGTATTACATATGAAAGTGAACATGTTTTTCAATAGGAAATATTTTTCTTTTGATTTTATATGACTTTTTCATAATTTTTTTGAAAAATGTGCAATATCTCGAGAACGGTTCATGTTAGAGTTCTAAAATTTATGTTAATCGTTTTCTAATGAAAAATTACATTGTCTATTTGCGTAACTTTATTAGTGGTTTTGATTTTTTGACGATTTTTTCAAAATTTTATTCGAAAATTTAGGTGGGTTCTGAACATTCGATTACACATAAAAGCAATAGGCTTCCAGTGTTTATGGATTGTGATTTTTGTACCAAATTTGGTTCGAATCGGTCCATTCGTTCGTCAGTTATCGTCTCCACAGATCCACTGGCACACACACACAGACATCACTTCAAAAATGTTTGATTCGTGATCAGGGATGCTTGAAACGTGCTCTCCCGTCGAAAACTCGAATTCGAATTTTCGACCCCGTCTCAATACTTTCCTTATACATTATGTATATAAGGAAAGAGAAAAGACTTCGTATGTTCAAATGTACCGATTATATGCTTGTTTTATACGTAATTTTTGACGAGGAAAAGAATAAGAACAACTCCATTACTCTAGGACTAACCTTCTCCAGATATTTGAGATTTTTCGCATTTTTGTTGTACCGCCTTTGGAAAAATGTCCATTTACCAAATAGAGACAGAAATTGGATTGAAAATGCAAATTTACTATTATTTTGCGTAATTAAATTCAATTTAATGAATTATTAAAGAAATAAAGAAAACGTGAATTTGATTCTGCAGGGAAATTCATGTGCTGCCTGCCCACATCCGATTTTTGTGTTTACTTGGCGAGTGGATGAATGGAAAGGCGACGTGGTAACAATGCGAAAATCTAAAATATCTCGAGAACTAATCCTAGAATAATGGAGTTGGTCTTATTTTTTTCGTCGTCAAATATTACGTATAAAACCCGCATTTAAGTGATACATTTGAGCAAACGCAGTCTTTTATTTTCGATTTAACAATTTTTCCAGTACATTTCGCAAAGAAGGTAGGTTTTTTTTCGAATCGGACGAAAATCTAATCATCACTAAGATAACCCACGAGTGACATATTTAACGAATTTTGTAAAATTTGGTTAAATATTTTTTCTGATAGAGTGGATACAAACAATTTTTGAAGGCTATTTCGGAGAAAAGACTAATTTTTTTTGTCCGGATTGTACCAAAATCTAATAAGCACCGGGGTAGCCGACAAATGGCTTATCTACCAAATTTTGTAAACTTTAGTCAATTAGTTTTACAGCTAGAGTGGATACATACATTGCAGAGACAGACGCACAGACGTCAAGTTAAAAATAGTTTTTTCGAATTACGAAGAGCTCGAAACGCGTAGATCCGTCGAAAACTCGAGTTACGATTTTCGACATGATTCCAATACTGAAAATGTATTATACATTACCATGCATTATACGGAAATTAATCGAAGATATTAAGTATCAAATTATAAAATATATTGAACATGGAGGTAAAGGTAAGGAGTTAAAACTTATTTAGAAAGCGCTAATGTCGTTTGAGACAATAATTCAAGTGACACTGGGATAAGATAATTGCACCTGAATTATATTTATTTCTATGGAGAAAGACTTATTGAAACTTAAACTTATTAATATTTATTGAAACTGTCAATTTTGTAGAAATAAAAAATCTGATGTGGACAGCACATGACTTTCCTTTTATAATGTAATGTATTTACTTCTTTTACAGTAAAAGCAAAATAGGTTATACTTATAGTATATATATTATATGTTTTCCAAGATATTGAATTTTCGTCAAATATTCGTTATTTTCATTGATTTAGCTTCATTTTTTTCCATTTGGCGAGATTTTTTTTGATTTGGTAGCATTTTAAAAGTCGCCAAGTTGGCGACATTCCACTAAATTTGTCGCAAAAATCTCGCCAAACGTTATGGACGGAGAAATAATTGATTCTTATAGCAGATAATTGACTATTAGAGTTCAAATATAAAAGTATTACTCAAAGTATCTTTTTTCACGAATGGAACGAGCTCGATCCACAAGAATGATGCCACTAAATTTATCGCCTGATATTACATATGAAAAGTGAACATGTTTCTCAATAGAAAATAGTTTTTTTTAATTTTATATAATTTTTTGATGACTTTTTTGAAAAATGTGCAATATCTCGAGAACGGTTTATGCTAGCGTTCTAAAATTTATGTTCATCGTTTTCAAATGAAAAATTACATAAGAAATGTCTATTTGCGTAACTTTATTTGATGTTTTGATTTTTTGATGATTTTTTCAAAATTTCACTCGAAAATTTAGGGGGGTTGTGAACATTCGATTGCGTTTAAAAACAATAGGCTTCCAGTATTTATGGATTGTAATTTTTGTACCAAATTTCGTTCGAATCGGTCAGTTCGTTCGTCAGTTATCGTCTCCACAGATCACCGACACACAAACACAGCCACACCCACCCACACACACACACACACACACACACACACATCACCTCAAAAATGTTCGATTCGTGATCAGGGATGCTTGAAAAGTGCTCTTATGACGAAAACTCGAATTCGAATTTTCGACCCCGTCACAATACTTTCCTTATACATTATTGTATATAAGGAAAGTAATAAGTAGAACAATGCAAATTAGAGCTGAAACAATAAGGAATGTTGACTAAAACTTTCATAAAACGGTGACATAAACCGCTAACTGTATGCTGTTTCGTCATAAACATCAAAAACTGCATATGATGCCTCCTGGTCTCAGAGTAATATACAGTCAATAGTAGAGAAATAAATATATACATTGTATAGCAGAGAAAATAATATGCAATATATTGTAGGGAAAGTAAACTACATGCTGTGAGTGACAAAAGAAAAATCGTCTGCTTGAATATCCGTGCGCAGTTAACCATGGAGGTAAAAGTAAGTCGTTAAACATCATATTAACATCAGAAGGAAACAAAGGGCGCTTTACTAACACTAGTGCCACCTAGATAAAATTCTCAAAGCATTATGGCATTTTCAAGCGTTTCATCCATAGGAGTTTTATCTCTTTCTTTCTATCTATATACAGTTTTCACTCAAATATATATTTTATCTATTTCCAGATACATCCCACCAAAATAATTTATGAATGTTTTTAGTGCACACAATTAGCAATTCTTTTTGAACTATTTCTTTTAAATTAGCAATACCCGTAAATGTGTTTCACTCAAAATTTTAACAATTTTTGTGCTAAAATAATTTGTATACGTTTATGTAAACACCGCATATTTTCTCGTTAATTAATTTCTCTGCTTTTAATTAACATTTTTTTGTCATGGCATATTTATAAATACACCAAATGGGCATATAAGAATGTTTAATTTATCTAAAACTTAATTAGCGTGAGTAAATTTAATTAGTCGATTTTAATAAGTTTTTCTCCATCTAACAGCATGAAATAGAAATTAGTATGAAGGAACCATAACATTGCTTTTCTTTAACTTCTGTGTCTGGAGAACAAAATAAGTATCTCAATAAAGAGGCTTCATATCTAATGAAATTTAAAAACCAATTATGGCAACATGTACTCTCATCCCTCTGATTGATGCCATACTCGACAAACCCGCGCCTATATATATATATATATATATATATATATATATATATATATATATATATATATATATATATATATATATATATATATATATATATATATGTATATATATGTATATATATATATATATATATATATATATACATTATGTATATATATATATATATATGTATATATATATATATATATACATTAGAAAAATGAAATAATACAAAATTCAAGTAATATTAACATCTCCATAGAAGCAAAATCACGGCCATAATGCCGATAAGAGAAAAGAGCAGCACCGGCCCAAATTCGGTGATTAATCAGAATAAAATTCATCTTCTGGTCTGAGTATTTAATTCTCTAATTAACCCAAACAAATGCCTGTTTCAGATTGAGCAATAGTACATTACTATAAATGCTCAAACTCAGGCTACAGGCATCAAAAGATGAAAAAATGAATATAAGAAATTTGTATTACCATATGGCATGAACCCCTCTCCTTTCACCACGTGTTAAGCGATCAAACTCAGCAACTTAAATGATCTAGAAGCACCGGAATGGACAAGTCGAAATGCAACCAGGGAGGCAGTACGAATGTCCACAGCTACACTCCCAGACCCGTCCAGTGAGTCAGAGCAGGCGACAGGACTATTACCCGTATAAGCAAAAAGGAATATGAACATGAAGCAAAGATGAAAATTCTTACTAAACAAGCGATTCATTGAAGAAATGGATATTCGAGGATGCCACTATACATCATTATAAGGGCTCTCAAATCGTAGTTTCAAACTGGTTAAAATAACAATATTTTTAGCGAAAATAAAATTGTAAACATTAATATTAAGGTATCTTGTTTTCCTATTTTTCGATTTTTCTAAATTTTTATAGCTTATTTTATTATTTTTCATTTTTATTTATTTATATAATTAATAAATAATTATATATATATATATTTTTTTTGTTAGCCACTATAATTGGGAAAGTTTTCTTTGATGATATCGAGTGGAAGTTGATACACTGAGCTAATAATTTTAATAACGAATTTGGATCACAAATTTTCTAATCATCACAAATCATCACAAATTTTATTGATTCTAAGAACCTGGTATATTATAATAGAGAGAATAGAGAGGAGTTTCAACTCAAAAAACCATATACATGTATATATATATATATATATATGTACATACATACATATATATATATATATATATATATATATATATATATATATATATATATATATATATATATATATATATATATATATATATATATATATTCAAAATGAAAAGAGGTATGGATGGAAGCAATGTACCAAAAGATGGCCGGGGGGGGGGGTTGTGACCCCCTCACCCCGGTTAAGCATACTTTGCGTCGCGACAACACTCCCGGAGAGCCGGTATATTTCAAAAAAAGAATACGAATGTATTCTTTTTTTGCAAACATTCGTATTCTTTTTTTGCAATGTACCGGCTCTCCGGGAGTGTTGTCGCGACGCAAAGTATGCTTAACCGGGGTGAGGGGGTCACAACCCCCCCCCGCCATCTTTTGGTACATTGCTTCCATCCATACCTCTTTTCATTTTGAAAATATTTTTAATCCTCTTTTTAGTGCAGCTTTGCGCCTTTTAAGTGTGATTTCTGATAAATTTATCATATTTTATTTCACCGTATTTTCATATTATATATATATATATATATATATATATATATATATATATATATATATATATGTACATACATGTACATATACTTGTATATTTTTATTACCTGTGACTTATCCTTTATTGAAAGTTGTATGAAGAGCCCGTGTAGAAAACATAAAAATAAAATAAACCCGATGTTTGGCATGGGAATAAATCCTTTATAAATAAAAAATTTATTAAACAGGTACTAAATACCCCTCTTTCCTGTCCCATATATAAGGTAAGTATTTGAAATCAGTATATCGTGTTGAGAAAGCCATGATATAGGTCACCCACATACACACACACACACACACACACAGGGGCGCGCTGACTTTCTCCGCACACACTTTCTCAGCAGCGTATGAAGGGCTATCTCACTTCCTTTTAGAGATAGAGAGGAAAAATCAATTACAAACCTGTAGAGCGTCGCAAAACGAGTATTAAGTATGTCATCTCCCCCATAAAAGATGGAAAATAACTCTCCAAATAATGATTTTAAACGAGACAGCTTCATTAATCTGCATGTAACAGTGCAAACGAAAAGAAATTGGAAAACAATCGAAGATATATTACTCTACGTTTGCAAGCCTGCATCATTTCTGAAGGTGAACATTCTGTAATTTGTATATAATGAAGTCACACTTTCCCTGCTGCAATATCTAAATGTCCGATTTGCGGGGTAGGGGGGGGGGGTAGGTTAAATTGTATACACTGATTTTCAGGATACTTTTTATTTTAATAACATACGTGTCTTCAAGTTTCAAATATGTAAATCCCATCGATGTAAACTCTGCCCAGTGGCAGACCTCTTCAAGTATCTACTACCAACCCCACATATGGTATATTCTGCAAAACTTTTAATGTCATCTGCTGTATTACATGCCTAACGTGCCAAGTTACATATATTGGCCAAACCAAAAATCGCCTCCACTTACGCATTAACTTACATCGCAGTCAAATTGGTAAATCTCTTATAACGGATGCACATATAACTAATTTGGATCTTCGTCATTTTTGATACTATGATTTCTCACAAATATCTGTTACTATCATCGATGTTGTACCCAAACTGCAAGAAAGATTGTGGTGGGAAAATACCCACATCCACCAATATGGAACTGCTTACCCATATGGACTAAATACTATCATATTTCGTGATAATTATAACTTCAAATCTTGCAATAATGAAAAACGAATCTCTGTATTGCAAGATATCCCTTGTCCTTAAAAAAAACGATGGCAAAGAGGAGGTAAAAAGAAACATATCAGTTATAAAGCAACTCTCGAAAAGATAGAACAGTTCATAAATAAGGTGAGAACACAAATAGTAATTAAACCCGGATGGATTAAAAATCTATAATTCGGTATCAAAAAACAATATCTTCAACGCATCTGGTATTATTTACAAGAGTATCAATTCGAAAAGAGACCAATGAAAAATAAAGAAATTGCATGTACTAATTTTGCAATAATGCTGGTTTCACTGAAACTAAAGGCCAGTTTGTTAAAATGGAATTAAATTCACCTACCAAGGAGAAAATTGCATCAGAACTATTTATAACTACCTTTAAAAACAAAAATTTTGACGACATGCCAATCAAATCTTACATCAAAAACTTAGCACATCTCATGCCAATACCTAATATGGATGTTAAACTGATTTATAAATTTGTACAAACCAATTTAAGAAAAATCTTTAATTACAACCGAGTAAGTAAAAACATCAATGAATTCAAACGTAATATATGTGAATGCCAAAATAGCCCATATCTCAATTCTCATCATGGACATATTATCACAGGAGACCTCAATATTGTAGATAATCCACAATTAAAATCCATGCTTCAACTTGGTACTAAATTCAGAATACAGGAATATAAAAATATTGAAAACGAATTTTTCAAGATCTGAAGAAGTTTACATACAAACTAGCCGTCACATACAGTCTGTCTATACAAGCATTTACGGAATGGAAATATCACCTGACCAAAATGTTCAATTTTCACTATAAAAAATTACGTAAAAAAACGTATTATCCATCTATTAAAAATGCAGTAAAAAGTATGAAGATAAATATGCTATAACTTACACAGATAAAGTCGTCTCTAATTACTCATTTACCTGCCGTAAATATTATATCGATACTTTAAGTAACAGTTATCGAGACACCCAAATATATACCCAGTTACATCAAACAGGAAAATGTTTAGAAAATAAAATAAAAGCTTTGTATAAACGAATTGGTCTTGATATAAAAAAAAGTTAATTTTCCTTATCTTGTACTTATACCGAAGCTTCACAAAAATCCTGTCAAGTTCCGTCCTGTTACAGTGGGATGTGGATCCTACTTAACAATAGCCAATGCAAAACTTTTAACACTTCTCAAAAATGTAATGACGCAACTCAAAAAACATGGCACAGTAATGATAAATAATAGTTACGATCTAATCAACAGACTACAATTTTATAATAAGGATATACGTTTTAAAAATTTTGATTTCCGGGATTTACTTAACAATATAAATCTAGAAAATTTATATGAGATATTGAAGGAGATATATGCAATATATGACTTAAAGGAGGTCATTATTATAAGAAAATATCAAGACTTATTGCGCATCGTGCTGTTTGAAAATATTTTATTTGATGGAACAAACTATTTTCAACAAATAAATATCCCCATGGGAGGGGGATGCTCCTCCCTGCTTGCCGACCTTTATTTGAATAAATTTGAAGAGGGCACTCACATCTTACACGAAATACCATACTTTCGTTACGTTGACGATGTTCTAATTGGACAATATACGAATATGCCAACGTTGGATTTTAGTTTTTATCCTAAAGAACAGGATTTGATTGAAACTATAGGAACGGAAGAAAACAGTGTTGATTTTTTAGATATCACACTAAAGCAAGATAGTAATTAAATATGGTACATATACTGTTTTATATGACAAAAGAAACAACTTCAATATTAAAATTAACCACATTATTGACTGGGAATCCAAAATATTTTAAAATGTTGTCATCAATCACTTCAAGAGAAATCAACGTATTAATACTTTCAGACTGATTGCATCGTTCATAACAGAAATATCATAAAAGAAGCAATAAGAAGAAATTATCCTGAAAGCTTCCTGAAATATTATTATAATTCAATTTTCAATATAGAAAAGGAAGAAAATGCATACTTTAGAGATATAGTGGATGTTCGCAGTAACACTTTAAGTTCTTAGTGGGACTTTGCGCATGCGTGGACAGCACACCCTGGCGCACATTGATACAAGATTTCTGATTTAAGCGTCAGCATGCACTTAATACGGATTACATTCCATCCCTTTCTTTTGCAATTGTGGTTGCTTCTAGATGGTTTGCTTTGCACTTTTTTCAGTGTCTTTGACTTAGCATATATCGGGAAGATAGGCCACTGCATGGCATTGATTCCGAGAGTGTTTCCTGGGCTTAAAAGCACGCTTCTAACCGGGGAAGAGGGGTCGCAATCCCCCCTCTGCCATTTTTGCTATGCATTTGGTCGTTTCCCTCTTTCATTTGAATCTTATATGATACTTCTTTTGTATGTGCTGCATTGCGACAACACTTAAAGTATAAGAATTTCCGTAGTATAAACGTTTTCACTTCGTTTTGTCTGATATATATATATATATATATATATATATATATATATAGAATCATACAAAAATGAAGGATACGAACAAATGTATTATTATACCACTCAGAAAAAGGCGCAAATGCAGCTCTATATACTGATGCAGGATATAACTAATATAAACGATTTGAAAAAAGGAAGGGGGGAAAAACCATATGAATTGCATAAAAATGGCTGAGAGGGATAGCGACCTCTCATTCCCGTTTTAAGTACTTTTACGTCTAGACAACGCCCACGGATACCAATGCAATTCAACGACAGATCCCCGTAGCATGTGCAAAAATGAAAGCTCCAGAATGCAGAAATGGAGGCTTCAGAATGTAGACAGAATGGAGACAGAAATGGAACGACGAAAACCTACTGCCAACGATACTACCGACTAAAATGTAACGCCCGTTTCGCCACATGAAGTATGTACCCATACGCATGCGTACTTCGATAATTCAAATATGATGTCATATTCTCAAATCATTACTGAATGAATAATCCTCTTCTTTAAAGAAAGAATTGTAAATATCTTTAAGGAAATTCCGTGGGTAATGATTTTTAAGCGCTTCCTGTAAAATGAGTTTGTTGCAATTGAGACAATCCTTTTTGAAAGTATTATTATTACGATTTCTTCTCAGATGTCCTGTTATGATGTTACGGAAAATATTCCTAGTCAAATTCGACTTCCATCCAATTATTTGGTTAATCTTCATATCATAATTATTACGTTTATTGTACAAAACTGTATGAATTCCATTTTTATGCTTGTATCTTATGGTTATGTCAAGGAAATTAACTTCGTTTTTGACACTATTAGGGTTCTTAATAAGATCCAATTCCGGAGGATAAAAGTCAAATTCAAATTCAGGAGTATTTGAGTAATGACCTAAAATCACATCGTCCACATATCTGTAATATGGCATCTCATATAATACATGATTATTCCTTTCAAAATATGTTAAATATATGTCAGCCAGGACTGATGAACAGCCCCCGCCCATAGGAATACCCTTAATTTGTTGATAAAATACTCCTCCGCTACATAAAATGTTCTCAAACAATACGAGCTGAATTAAATCCATATACCTTCGCAAAGTGATTACTTTTTTAAGATTGTATTCAGTATGCACCAGTAAAAGTATTGCATGTAATTTTTTAAGATCAATGTTGTTGAAAAGATCCCGGAAGTCATAGCTGGTGAACTGTATATCTTTATTGCAAAATTTCAATCGTTTAATGACTTCAGAGCTGTTTTTTATGATTATTGGATTTTGTACTAATAAAGCTTTATATGCAGGTTTAAGTATATTCATAAGTTTTTTATTAACCAATGTAATATATGTATTACATCCTACTGTTACCGTACGAAATTTCACGGGTGTTTTATGCAGTTTTGGAATGAGTACCAAATAAGGAAAGGAGACAGTTTTTAAATTGATGCCGATTCTTTTATATAGAGCCTTGATCTTATTTGTCATCACAGCTAAATTATATGGTAAAGGTTTGTACATAGTGGGTTCCATGTAAGATTTCTGTAAGGTTTCTATGTAAAAAGGTTTGCAGGTAAATGCGTAATTAGATACCACCTTGTCAGTATATGTGATCACAAAACGTTCTTGTACTTCCCTGATAGAAGTGGGGATGACTGAATTCCGTTGATTATTGAGTTTGCTATGATATTGGTTGACAAAACAGTTTAGGATATTGTATTTCCATTCTTCAGAGGCTTTGATGGGTAATCCATATTTAGTAGCTAATTTGTATGTGAAAGAATCCAAATCTAGATTAAAATCTTCTTTCACGTGGTCAAATTCTTGTCTGCGGAATTTTGTACTTTTTTCAAAAAGTTTTCTTAAAGGCAAGTCATCAATCACTTCAAGATTACCTGTAATTATATGATTATGGTGTTTGTCTCGTAAATTACTAAGATGGCATTTACATACTTTACTGTTCATCATAGATATATTTTTACTTAATTGGTTATAATTGTATAACTTTCTTCCGTAGGGACGTACATAACGGTATGTAAGCTTAACTTTGATGTTAGCTATAGGAATCATCTCATTCAGTTGATTGAACAATAGTTTGTAAGATATTCTGTCAAATGTCTTATTTTTAAAGGTTGTAACGAAGTACTCATTATGGATTTCTTTATTGGGCTGACACTTCAAAAAGACATTAGATTTCTGAGCCTTCATTTTTATAAAATCGAGTAAAATGGCAAAATAAAAGTGTTGTTTGTTATTAGGATCTATAGATGCCAGATGATCAATAATGTATTCCCATATTCTACGTAAGTATTTCCGTCTGATTCCAAATACAATATTTTTTATCCAATTATTGTTGATCGGAGTATTATTGTTAAACGAGACCATGAGATTTTCCAATTTTGCGTGAGTGTCTTTAAAGCTAATATATCTTTTGTTCCTGCCTCGCTTCCATCTAGATGTTTTATGCAAATGACACATACTGCATACCGGGATTGAATCTACATTTTTACAGTGATCTAGATTATAATTTTCACTGAAAATTGCTGTGTTAAGGCCAAAGGGAAATGCTGTGTTTCCTGGGCTTAAAAGCACGCTTCTAACCGGGAAAGAGGGGTCGCAATCCCCCTCTGCCATTTTTGCTATGCATTTGGTCGTTTCCCTCTTTCATTCGAATCTTATATGATACTTCTTTTGTATGTGCTACATTGCGCCAACATTTAAAGTATAAGAATTTCCGTAGTATAAACGTTTTCACATCGTTTTGTCTGATATATATATATATATATATATATATATATATATATATATATATATATATATATATATATATATATATATACATACATATACATATACTTGTATATTTTTATTACCTGTGACTTATCCCTTATTGAAAGTTGTATGAAGAGCCCGTGTAAAAAAAATAAAAGTAAAATATACCCGATGTTTAGCTTGGGAATAAATCCTTTATAAATAAAACATTTACTAAACAGGTACTAAATACCCCTCGTTCCCTGTTCCATATATAAGGTAAGTATTTGAAATCAGTATATCGTGTTGAGAAAGTCATGATATAGGTCACACACACACACACACACATGCACACACACAACCCGCGCACAAGCACACACACACACACATACACACACATACGGGCGCTGATTTTCGCCGCACACACTTTCTCAGCAGCGTATGAAGGGCTATCTCACTTCTTTTTAGAGATAGAAAGGAAAAATCAATTACAAACCTGTAGAGCGGCGCAAAACGAGTATTAAGTATGTCATCTCCCCCATAAAAGATGGAAAATAACTCTCCAAATAACGATTTTAAACGAGACAGTTTCATTAATCTGCATGTAACAGTGCAAACGAAAAGAAGTTGGAAAACAGTCGAAGATATATTACTCTACGTTTGCAAGCCTGCATCATTTCTGAAGGTGAACATTCTGTAATTTGTATATAATGAAGTCACACTTTCCCTGCTGCAATATCTAAATGTTCGATTTGCGGGGGAGGGGGGGGAGGTTAAATTGTATACACTGATTTTCAGGGTACCATTTCATCTTTTAAGGCGCAAAGAGTCATGACATTTTGAAGCGTTTCATTCATAGGCGTTTTACCTCCTTCTCTCTAATTCCATGGTATTGAAAATCAGATGTGGGCAGCAGCTGACATTCTCTACATGATGCAATGACTTCCCTTCTGTCAATGCGCAAAAATTCGATGTGGACAGCGCATGACTTTCCCTGCAGACTCGTATTCAAGTTCTCTATATTTCTTTAATACTACATTAAATTGAGTCTAATTGCACAAAATTGCACAGAATTTGCACTTTTAATTTGTTTTTTGTTTTTATTTGGAAACTGAAAAAATTTTAAAGGCGGCGTGCAAAAACGCGGAAAAACAAAAATTACTCAAGAACTGTTTGTCCTAGAGTAATGGGTTTGTTCTCATTTTTTTTCTCGTCAAAAATTATGTATAAAACAAGCATTTAATTGATACATTTGATTGATACCTTTGATACATTTAATTGATAAATTTAATCGACACCTTGATTGTAATATTCGTACCACATTACGTTTGAAACCCTCAATTTATTCGTGAGATATCGCATACACACACACACATACACACACCACACACACACACACACACTCACACACACACTCACACACATTCACACGCACACTCACATCACTTCAAGAACTTTCGATTAGAGTTCAGAGATGCTTAAAACGTTCTCTTCCGTCGAATACCCGAATTATTAATTTCGACCTCGTCACAATATTGTCTTTATACATTATACTGTGTGTGTAGAGAAACTAGTAATTTATTATTAAACAAAACTTTTTAAGTTGCGTTGTTTTGGTTAAATGCACTAAAAAGTAAAAAATAATTTTTTGCTATCACAACATTCTTGATCGTAAGCGATTGAAAAAAATCTGATGTGGTCAACACATGCCTTTCCTTATATAATGCAATGAATTTATTACTTTTATAGTAAAAAAATAGGTTTTTCTTATAGTAGATACTTATATTCTTTCTTCTTAAGATATTGAATTTTCGACAATTAGTCGTCATTTTCATTGATTTAGTGTCATTTTTATCCATTTGGCGAGATTTTCGTTAATTTGGCAACATTTAAAAAGTCGCCAAGTTGGCGACATTCCGCAAAATTCGTCGCCAAAATATCGCCAAGAGTTATGGACGAAGAGATAAGTTATTCTTACAGCAGATAAATGACTATTGGTTTTTAAATACAAAAGTATTACTCAAAGTACCTTTTTTCATGAATGGAACGAGCTAGATCCACGAGAATGATGTCACCCAATTTATCGCATGGTATTACATGTGAAAAGTGAACATGTTTCTCAATAGGAATTTTTTTTTATTTTATATGACTTTTTGATAATTTTTTTTAAAAATGAGCAATATCTCGAGAACGGTTCATGTTAGTGTTCTAAAATTTATGTCAATCGTTTTCTAATGATAAATTACATAAGAAATGTCTATTTCCGTAACTTTATTAGCGGTTTTGATTTTTTGACGAATTTTTCAAAATTTCACTCAAAAATTTAGAGGGATTCTGAACATTCGATTGCGTATAAAAACAATACGCTTCTAGTGTTTACGAATTGTGATTTTTGTACCAAATTTCGTTCGAATCGGTCCATTCGTTCGTCAGTTATCGTCTCCACAGGCTCACTGACACACACACACACACATACTTTCACACACACACACACAGGCATCACTTCAAAAATGTTTGATTCGTGATCAGGTATGCTTGAAACGTGCTCTCCCGTCGAGATCTCGAATTCGAATTTTCGACCCCGTCACAATACTTTCCTTATATATTATATATATAAGGAAAGTAAAAATGTTAAATATGTGGCTTCATTTCTATATACTTATAAAAGAGAAAAAAATGTAAAACTATCTTTGAAGAAGGGGAATTTTACGGGCCATTCTGCCCATGATTCTGAGGAGGGGAGTTAGAATTCGATGAGGGGAGTCAAAATTCGGGGAGGGGATCAATTTAAATTTGATTACGTGTTGTATTTGCATCGCAAATACGTATCCCTCACAGCAAAGATCGTCACATGTGTGACAGTGACGTTGTAGTCACGTGACACCTGGGTCACAATGGGACATCATATTTGTGACTGCTACGCGACGTTGCGTATTAGTAACTTTGCAACTTCATTATGACTATATTCTGTGACGTTTCCACAATTTAATTAACACATAACTATGTGACGACATTACAATGGCAATTACAATGTGACGTCACAAACAAGGTTAATATGTGACATCACAAACAAGTTAATATGCGACGTCACAAACGACCATGAAAATGACCAAAATGACTTCGCTGTGACCTCAATATGACATTGCCGAGACGTACTGCGACGTCCTGTGACGTCCCAAAGTCACAGTGTGACGTAAATCTTACGTCACTGTGTGAAAAAAAATGATGTTAGGGTTATATAACCATAGGAGCCTTATACCCAACGATAGGAAACGGAAATCTAAGTTATCAAAATAAACTCCTAATTTATAAATCGGTCATCCGCCCGGGAATGCTGTATGCAGCACCCGTATGGGGATATGCCTGTAAAACTACTATAGACTTACTAGAGACAAAACAAAACAAAACCCTAAGGATTATAAGGAAAGCCCCTAGATACTTACGAAACTCGGTAATTAGGAAAGACTTCAAAATAAAAACTGTTAGAGCCCAAATTAAAAACTAGCGCTTAAATTCTACAAAAATCTGCCATCTGTCCCAAATGAACTATCATTTAATCTCCATGACTATGATCATCGCAAGGCTAAATCTCGTAAGAGACCCTGTTCGGTACTTAACTTTGATATTCGGTACTAGGAACGTCCCACCTTAATCAGTTGATATTAAATAAAACTCGCGATCTTTGCTTTTCTACAAAATGTCTTAAATCCTAAACTGCTAAAATGCTAGGTTACCCTCAGATCTGCATCAACCCCCCAAACTGCTTAAACTCTAAATGTGCAACAAAGTGCCACACTAGGAGCTAGGTCAAATAATAAAAACATTAAATCGAAAACTTCGAACCTCCAACAATGGGCCAATGAAATAATGTCACAGTATGAAGATAAGAACCACACCTAGAGATTGGAGATTAAAGGAGCTTCTGTTCTGGACGAAACTCTATTCGGATGTTAGGGATATGAGTAAAATTTCAAGAGAATAGGTTCGGTAGAAGTGGGTCAAAAGTTGATTTCAAGATTTGACCCAGACAAAATAAATGAAACCAACCTAAATAAAGCACTGTAAAAGTAGGGAATCATTTTTGGCAAGTTGTGTGTCTGTTGTGCAGGCGCAAAAGAGTAGTGTACTTTCCTTATACATTATGTATATAAGGAAAGTAAAAATATAGCCGACCTTTATTACTTTCCTTATATACATAATGTATAAGGAAACTATTGTGACGGGGTCGAAAATTCGAATTCGAGTTTTCGACGGGAGAGCACGTTTCAAGCATCCCTGATCACAAATCGAACATTTTTGAGGTGATGTCTGTGTGTGTGTGTGTGTCAGTGAGCCTGTGGAGACGATAACTGACAAACGAATGGACCGATTCGAAAGAAATTTGGTACAAAAATTACAATCCGTAAACACTGGAAGCCTATTGTTTTTATACGCAATCGAATGTACAGAACCCCCCTAAATTTTCGAGTGAAATTTTGAAAAATCGTTAAAAAATCAAAACCTCTAACAAAGTTACGCAAGCAGACATTTCTTATGTAATTTTTCATTAGAAGACGATTGACATAAATTTTAGAACGCTAACATAAACCGTTCTCGAGATATTGTATATTTTTCAAAAAAATTAACAAAATATTATATAAAATAATAAAAGAAATTTCCTATTGATAAACATGTTCACTTTTCATATGTAATATAGTGCGATAAATTTGGTGACATCGTTCTCGTGGATCTAGCTCATTCCATTCATAATAAAATATACTTTGAGTAATACTTTTGTATTTGAATGGCAATAGTCATTTATCTGCTATAAGAATAACTTATTTCTCCGTATATAACGCTTTGCGAGATTTTGTCGACGAATTTGGCGGAATGTCGCCAAATTGGCGACTTTTTTAAATGTTGCCAAATTAACAAAAATCTTGCCAAATGGATAAAAATGACGCTAAATCAATGAAAATAACGACTATTTAACGAAAATCCAATATTTTGCAAAAAATATAAGTATCTACTATAAGAATAACCTATTTTGTTTTTACTGTAAAAGTAGTAAATTCATTGCATTATATAAGGAAAGCCATGTACTGCCCACATCAGATTTTTTGCGTAATGGTCCCGCAATGATAGTGAAGTTGTGAAATAAATGACTAAACATGCTGAAATATGTCAATTTAGTACTTGTTCTTTTCACGCAATTTTTGGCAGCAGAGCAAATAGAACTAACCCCATGACTGTAGGAAGAACCGTACTCGAGATATTTTAACTTTAGAAAGTTTGAAAAGATGAAGATTTTAAAGTGCATTAAGGTGCCAAATGAAAAAAAACATGCATTAAAACTGCAAATTAGATATAATATCAGAAAAGTTGCAGAATGAACTCCGACAATAATTTCGTCCCAGTAGCTCAACGGCAGAGCGTCGGCTGGCCAGTTCAGAGATGTAGGGTACGACTCCCTGTTGGGGCAGCAATTCATATTCTTTTCTGCATTTAATTTTAACCTTTTGCTTACGGGTGGGACAGCGTCAATCCCAATCGAAGAACCTCCCAAAAGACAGGTATTTGGCATACCCTATCCCAAACAGTTCGACCCCCCTTTGCAGACATTGGCGTCTAAGCAAAAGGTAAATTTTATGCATCAAGAAATAAAAAATCTGATGTGGGCAACACATGACTTTCCTTATATACTGTAAGGATTTCACTACTTTTACAGTAAAAAAATAGGTTTTTCTTATAGTAGATACTAATATTCTTTCCAAGATATTGAATTCTCGACAATTATTCGTCATTTTGATTGATTTAGCGTCATTTTTATCCATTTGGCCAGATTTTCGCTAATTTGGCAACATTTCAAAAAGTCGCCAAGTTGGCGACATTCTGCCAAATTCGTCGCCAAAATCTCGCCAAGCGTTATGCACTAAGAAATAAGTTATTCTTACAGCAGATAAATGACGATTGGCGTTCAAATGCAAAAGTATTATTCAAAGTATCTTTTTTCATGAATGGAACGAGTTAAATCCACGAGAATGATGTCACCCAATTTATCGCATGGTATTATAAATGAAAAGTGAACATGTTTCTCAATAGGACTTTTTTTTTATTTTATATGACTTTTTGATAATTTTTTTGAAAAATGTACAATATCTCAAGAACGGTTCATGTTAGAGTTCTAAAATTTATGTCAATCGTTTTCTAATGAAAAATTACATACGAAATGTCTATTTGCGTAACTTTATTAGTGGTTTTGATTTTTTGACGATTTTTTCAAAATTTCATTCGAAAATTTAGGGGGGTTCTGAACATACGAATGCATACAAAAACAATAGGCTTCCAGTGTTTACAGATTGTGATTTTTATACCAAATTTGGTTTCAATCGGTCTATTCGTTCGTCAGTTATCGTCTCCACAGAGTCACTGACACACACATACACACACACATACTTTCACACACACACACACACACACACACACACACACACACACACACACACACACATACACAAACACAGACATCACTTCAAAAATGTTTGATTCGTGATCAGGGATGCTTGAAACGTGCTCTACCGTCGAAAACTCGAATTCGAATTTTCGACCCCGTCACAATACTTTCCTTATACATTATGTATATAAGGAAAGTAAAAATTAGAAAATGAACTTGAATTTGTAGGGAAAGTCATGTACTGCTCACATCAAATTTTTTTTGTAGGAGTGATAGCTTTCGGCACACTACCCTTTTCAACTTAAAAATGAGTTTTTTTTACAAATATTTAAAATTCTATCAAATTTATTGATTTTTCGGAAGTGTAGGCGCCATTTTCGGTTCGATACCTTCGGTCTTGAAGGGGCTTCGGAAAATAGTGGCTACAAACATACATAGATACATATGCGGGCTGTTTTTAATAGTAATAATAAGCTTCTGCCTTAAATATAATCTTATACGTAGGCGGTGACTTGAAAAATTTTTGGGGTTCCGAAAATTTGAAATCAAATGACCCATGCATTTTCCAAAGAATTTAAGTCTAATTTAAATTTTATTCAGTCAGATTATCTGGCACAATAAAACGTCTGAAATGCTAAATTGAAGCAAATTATAGTTAACTACAAAAAAAAATGTATTTTTTCTTCTCTAGATAATTATTTATTTCATTTAATTTGCCTTTGTAGACGCAACATTATTATATACATTACACAAATACTGTGTGAATATTTAAATTATCCTTATAAAAGTAACAAATAAATGTAAAATTTAATGGTAGGCTTTTTTTACAATGTTAAAAATGTCAACAAATTTCTCTTTAAATCATTTATGAATTAAAATCTTGCATCCAGAATACGAAAATCTGATGTGGGCAGCACATGACTTTCCCTGCAGACTTATATTCACGTTCTCTTTATTTTAATTAAATTTATTTCACTTTTAATTCAATTTTCGTTCTCATTCGGTAACCGGACTTATTTTCAAAGGTGGCGTAGAGAAAATACGAAAAACTAAAATATCTCGAGAACGGCTAGTCCTAGTGTAATGGGGTTGGTCTTATTCTTTTCTTCGCTAAAAATTACGTATTAAACAATCATTTAATGGATATATATGAGCATACGTAGTTCTTTAATTTAGATTTGGACGATTTTTGGGGGGCCATTTTGTAAAAAAATGCAGGTTATTTTTTTCGAA
Organism: Amaurobius ferox; assembly: GCA_951213105.1. NCBI lineage: Eukaryota > Metazoa > Arthropoda > Arachnida > Araneae > Amaurobiidae > Amaurobius > Amaurobius ferox. Next base: position 38,198,510 of record OX578154.1, read on the forward strand.
TCATACCAAAATCTAATCAGCACCAGGGTGACCCACAAATGACTCATCTGCCGAATTTTGTGAAATTCGGTCCATTAGTTTTTTAGTTAGAGTGGATACAAGCTTTTGCGGGCCATTTCGCAAAAATAAGCGGGTTCTTTTATTCCGAATCGTACCCAAAACTAATCAGCATCAGACTCGCCCACAAGTGACTTACGTACCAAATTTTGTGAAATTCGGTCCATTAGTTCTTTAGTTAGAGTGGATACAAAATCTGCACAGACAGACAGACACACAGACTCACAGAGAGACAGACACACAGACAGACAGACACACACACAGACGTCACGCTAAAATGGTTTTTTCGTATTCTAGAGGTCTTGAAACTTGTAGATCCGTCGAAAACTCGAGTTGCGATTTTCGACATGATTCCAATACTTTTCCTTTATATTACCATGTATTGCAGGGAAAGTAATAAATAGTCTGGGTAAATGTGTATAACAATTTATAGTAAACGGGGAATGAATGGCGAAAAATATGGAAAAGAAACTTGAATATATAACAAAAGGCAAAATTTATGCATACATGCGTACATTTTCACCATTAAATACGCTCAAAAATATTGAGGCTTCGGGGAACCCACAAAAAATTGTTGGGGGTTCGAAAAGTGCCCCGAACCCACGAAATCGGCGTGTTTGATCTTATATAAATTTATCCTACGAATTTCAAGAATTCTCGCTTACTTGAATTTCCGACTTCATGACATATTACTTTCCATGCAATACATGGTAATGTATAGGAAAAGTATTGGAATCATGCCGAAAATCGCAACTCGAGTTTTTGACGGATCTACACGTTTCGAGACCTCTAGAATACGAATTATTTTTTTTTTAGCGTGACGTCTGTGTGTGTGTCTGTCTGTCTGTGCAGATTTTGTATCCACTCTAACTATAAAACTAATAGACCGAATTTCACAAAATTTGGTAGGTAAGTCACTTGTGGGCGAATCTGGTGCTGATTTGTTTTGGGTACGATTCGGAATAAAAGAACCCGCTTTTCTGCGAAATGGCCCGCAAAAGCTTGTATCTACTCTAGCTGAAAAACTAATGGACTGAATTTCACAAAATTCAGTAGATAAGTCACTTGTGGGTCACCCTGGTGCTGATTAGATTTTGGTAGGATTCGGAAGAATTTAGTAGGATTCCTTTTTTTGCAAAATGACCCGGAAAAATCCCCAAAATCTAAAATAAAAAACTACGCGTGCTCATATATATCCATTAAAAGCTTGTTTAATACGTAATGTTTAACGAAGAAAAGAATAAAACAAACCCCATTACACTAGGACTAGCCGTTCTCGAGATATTTTAGTTTTTTTGTATTTTCTCTACGCCACCTTTGAAAATAAGTCCAGCTATCAAATGAGAACGAAAATTGAATTAAAAGTGGATTAAATTTAATTAAAATAAAGAGAACGTGGATATAAGTCTGCAGGGAATGTCATGTGCTGCCCACATCAGATTTTTTTTATTTAAAAATGTCTATTTCATTAAATTAGTTTGAATGCAAGATGTTGAAGAATATTGCATCGTTCAAGAGCAAGATTCGATGCTTATTCTACAAGATATTCTTCAACTTCTGCGATAATGAACATATTTGTATTTTTCCTTCTCTTTTCATAGTAACTTTCCTTCTCTTTTTATAGCAACTTTCTTTCTTTTTCTATACGTTTACTTTATAGATATCTCGATTGACGATTTTCCGGACACTTACCGGAACTGATGTCCGGAAGTGATGCCGGATACTAGTCACATTTGAATACACTTCTGAATGATGTTTTCTTTCTTAATGCTGATCCTTTCGACAGAGGGTTAACTTCTGGGAAATTTACATACAAAGTATATGTGGAATATGAAGTATATATGAAGATTTACATACAAAGTATATATGGAATATGACGTATATATGACGATTTACATACAAAGTATATGTGGAATATGAAGTATATATGAAGATTTACATACAAAGTATATATGGATTATGACGTATATATGACGATTTACATACAAAATATATATGGAATATGAAGTATATATGAAGATTTACAAAGTATATATGGAATATGAAGTATATATGAAGCTTTACATACAAAGTATATATGGAATATGAAGTATATATGAAGATTTACATACAAAGTATATATGGAATATGAAGTGTATATGAAGATTTACATACAAAGTATATATGGAATATGAAGTGTATATGAAGATTTACATACAAAGTACTCGTATATATGGAATATGACGTATATATGAAGATTTACATGCAAAGTATATATGGAATATGAAGTATATATGAAGATTTACATACAAAGTATATATGGAATATGAAGTATATAGTAAAGATTTACATACAAAGTATATATGGAATATGAAGTATATATGAAGATTTACATACAAGGTATATATGGAATATGAAGTATATATGAAGATTTACATACAAAGTATATATGGAATATTAAGTATATATGAAGATTTACATACAAAGTATATGTGGAATATGAAGTATATATGAAGATTTACATACAAAGTATATATGGAATATGAAGTATATAGGAAGATTTATATACAAAGTATATATGTAGTAGTTATTTGTAAACATATCAATACTAGAAAGTTGCAAAAGATTCATCTGATATCTCGTAACCGAATACCGGTAAATGAAATATCCTGCTTATGATGATAGGATTAAATAGGTAATTAATTATGTAATTAAATAGCTAATTATTTATTAATTAAATAATGTGTGTGTCTATCCATGTGCTTGCCTCTGCATATGTTATATATGTGTGTGTGTGTAGTCTGTCTTCTTACGTTAATCGGATCAAATAGGTAACTAATTAGTTCATTAAATAGTTAATTAATTATTAATTGAAGATGTCATCAAAACTGGGAAAATACTTTTTAAAAGTATCGCCGATACCCGACAAAAGGCAGTTCATAAAACTGAACCTAGATACAATATAATAGATACTTTTAAGAGCTAAAGATACAAGATATTTTCAACAGTATCGCCGTTACTCGATATAAGATATTTTATGAAACCACATCTACTGCAATATACTAGAAATTATATATACTTGAAATTATATATACTAGAAATTATATACTAGAAATATATACTTTTAAAAGAAGCCAAAGATACAAAATATTGTTCCAAATATGTAAAATATTTTACTGTGTGTCGCCTATCTTTAAGGAAAAACAGCCTTTACAGGCAGTCATTCCTATTATGGGAAGGTAGGGTTCCCATACTTTTCGGTACTTAGATGCCAGATTTGACGATTTATCCCCAATTTGGAGACGTTTGGAATATACTAGAACTTTCTTGAGATATTGAATAATATATAAGGCAGTCATCGTTCAGTTAGACATAGTTGACGTAATACGAGCTAAATTGAATTGTGACATACGTCAGTGTTTTGAAAATAGTATCAGCTTTCAGAATAGCTGAGCATAGAATAGCTGAGCTTTTTAGAATAGCTGAGCATATAATTGCTGTTTTATTGTAAATGACAGTTGCTTATTGATCTCTGTTGCCATTAAAATAAAGTAATATTTAAATAAAGATCTGAATAATTTCTGTAATTGGAATAGTTGAAAATCTAAATATTACTTTTTTGAGATGGCAACATCATTTTCAATAATGAAAGATTAAATTTTGAAGATACAACAAAGAAAGTAAAATTTTACATACAAAAGTGGTATGAATTTTTTTTTACTTCAAAATTGTATAAAAAATCTGATGTGGGCAGCACATGACTTTCCCTGCAGACGTTTATATTCACGTTCTTTTTATTTATTTTTAAATTTATTTCACTTTTAATTCAATTTTCGTTCTTATTCGGTAACCGGGCTTATTTTCAAAGGTGGCGTAGGGAAAGTACGAAAAACTGAAATATCTCGAGAACGGCTAGTCCTAGTGTAATGGGGTTGGTCTTATTCTTTTCGTCGTTAAAAATTACGTATTAAATGAGCATTTAATGGATATATTTGAGTATACCTAGTTCTTTAGTTTAGATTTTGACGATTTTTGTGGGCCATTTTGCAAAAAAAAGGCAGGTTATTTTTTCCGAATCGTACCAAAATCTAATCAGCATCAGGATAACCCACAAGTGAATCATCTACCGAATTTTGTGAAATTCAGTCCAGTAGTTTTTCAGTTAGAGTGGATACAAGATTTTGCGGGCCATTTCGCAAAAAAATTGCATTTTGCGGGCCATTTCGCGGGTTCTTTAATTCCAAATCGTACCCAAAACTAATCAGCACCAGACTCGCCCACAAGTGACTTACCTACCAAATTTTGTGAAATTCGGTCCATTAGTTTATTACTTAGAGTGGATACAAAATCTGCACAGACAGACAGACAGACACACAGACACACAGACAGACACACAGACACACAGACACACACACAGACGTCACGCTAAAAATAGTTTTTTCGTATTCTAGAGGTCTCGAAACGTGTAGATCCGTCGAAAACTCGAGTTGTGATTTTCGGCATGATTCCAATACTTTCCCTATACATTACCATGTATTGCAGGGAAAGTAAAAATAGAAATTTCTATCCGATTATAACCAAAATAGGAGGCAACACATAGGGATGTATTATAAATCATCATGTCAAATTGCAAATCATTTGATGCCGTAGGTTCAGCGATAGCATTAATAGAAAAATTTTCTATTTAAAAATGATTTGGACAGCAGTTTCACCGAGCTTTTTTTAATGTAGAGAGATATATATCATGCAAAATTTAGTTGATCTGAGAAGTTACTCACAGACCCGTCTTTCGAAAGCACTCTAAAAGCTGTGATTGCGCATGCATGGTAAATCAACATCTATGGACCTGTTTCGTACTTATGGACCTATTTCGCACTTCAGGATGAAAACTTAGGATGGATGAATTGGATTTCTAAAAAAGAACAATCCTTTTACTTTTCAGCATCAACGCTTTTGTGTAAAACGTGGGAAAGATCTTATAACTTAACGAGGTGCAGGTGTAATATTTTTCCCATAAGCTAATAAAGGATAACTGAAAAAAGTGAGAAATTATCCTCGAAAGAGCGCGCGATTGACCGGCCTAACTAATCCGTTGCCAACTTGGCAAAATAAAATTTTAAAGCATATTCAAATTGATTTTCTGGCGAATGGAAACTCATGTAAAGAGTTAATTTTCTTCCAGATATTGAATGCATTTTTCGTGTTTACGTAAAAAGGCTGATACATAAACATAATATATTTTTACGTAAAATATTTAATGAAAATAACACCATTTAAATGAAATTATATGAACATTGCATTCGTAGAGAAATAGTACACATTTAAATACTGAATGGTTACTGTGGTAATAAACATTTTGAGGAAACGGAAAAATCCAGTCAACAAGAGAAATTCAAGTTTACGTTTGACATGTGCTGCCATCTCTATTCAACTGTATAATTTAGTTCCATTTTATGAGAGAGATTTAGAAGGATTGAGAAATAGGAAATGAGAAAAAAGTTTAGGTTTTTCGTGTAGCTGTGCAACACGATTAGACCACTTTAGGGGGTTTAACTCCCGTAGGAGAGGGCAAGAGTGGGCATTTGACACCCCCTGAACGTTCAATGATACAAAGTCTAGTCGATGTTAACATATTTTATTTTAGTTTGCTCCACACCCAAACGGAACCCACATGGGTGAATACAAGGTTTTTTCCTGGGGGAGGGGGCCTCAAATCGATTGCATTCAAAATTTGAAGATAACCATCAACCTTCGTTTTAAGAGTTTCGAAATGAAAATACAGGCACCCTGTTTGCAGATGCCTGTTAACAGGGTACCTGTATTAATCTTTAATCCTCCCCCCCCACATATTTTAAATCTAACTTGCTCGTTTAGCAATCTTGAAAATTGGTATGCAAATGTAGATTTAGAGGTTCAATAGTAACAAACTGATAAAAATTCGAAACATTTAAACATCGGTTTGCGGGTGGTGGTGGGTGGGGTGGGGTGGGGGTCGGAATCGGTCAAAATATAACACAAATATAATATAGTAGGATATTTAAGAAAAGGGAATATGAAAACACGGAGAAAACTATCAAATGTTCTGCACTGGGGGAGGGAGCTGCAAAAACATAAAATTTGCGTTTTTTCTTAGTTTTGGAAGAAATAATGAACGAAAAATTCTGAAAAATATTTTAGAGAGAGAGAGAAAGCTAGAGATAGAGAGAGATAGATAGATAGAAAGAGAGAGAGAGAGAGAGAGAGAGAAAGAGAGAGATAGAGATAGAGATAGAGAGATAGATAGATAGATAGATAGAGAGAGAGAGAGAGAGCACAATTTTTGAAGATAATTTAAAGAATTTGGAACATAATTTGTGTTGAAACATAATATTTTTTATCTGCCACTAAAATACAAAAAACTTCTATTAAAAAGAAAAAGATAGATTTGTTACAAAGAGAAATAGTTCGTGGGATGTACGATAGATGGCGCAGCGTATCAGTGAACTTGTCTAAAGGAAGCACCATGTATTACGCATCCTGCGAACTATTTCTCTTCAAATCAATCATTTACGTCTTCAAGTAGGATACGTTTTGTGACACTTAGCTGTACACTGAGCTAAGAACGCTGGAAATAAGAACTCTATGCTTGATAAATACGTATACATGCAGTTTTTTAAAGTTTTATATATATATTTTTTACACAGATGGAAACAATCTTTTTTTTTAACTGCACCATTTTTAAAATCCCGTCCTCCTTCCACTTTAATAACATCTTGAGCTTCTGGAGACAGAACAACCAAGCTAACAAAGTAGACATTCATCAACATACCAAATTCAATAATACTTATATGTTCTCCAGTTAGGTATAAGCTTGAATAGTTTCTATTAAGATGTACGCAGGAGAAAATACACAATTGTGGCTGAATGTTCTAATTCCAAATTTTTTTCGTATTTTTTTTTCTCATATTGCATGACATTTATATCAGATTTTTTTGTGATCATATTATTTTAACATTGCTGAAATTTATAGATTTTCTCGAAATTGTGTTCAAACCCCAATCACTTGCAATGGTATTCAAACGTAAAAGAAGAATCACTTATAATTAAATTAACAATTTTCCCTGGAGGGTGCTTTGGCACCTCTCTGCCCCCCCCCTTCCAAATACGCCCATTGAAATCTGCGTTCCCGTGTAGTACAGGAATGTTAAATATGTGGGTCCGTAAGTTCTTCCGAAAGGATGGAGGTAGGGGAAGGATGGCAGGGTCTCTGTGGATTCTACCCCCACTTGTTTCCGATCTAAATTAGGTGGCACCTGTCGGCAGTCTATACAGATATCTTACAGCTTCGGGCAGGTTAGACGCAGGGAGGGTCAGAGATCAAAAGACCAGAATGCCGCTGTTGACAGTATTCCAGAGAGTGCACGTTGTCGCCGTTCGTGACGTCACTGGTTTAGAAGGAGAAGTGCCAGTTTCTCTGAGTGGTATTCAGTTCTATGGGAAAATATTGTGGCAGTCGTTGTTTTAATATAATTTGTAATTCTATCGTAAAAGTGAAGTTTAAGTGGAAATTTGTGTATTACTGATGTTTATATATTAGTATTTTCACGTATATAAAGTATAATTTTGTTTAATTGTTGTATATAAATTGTGTTTCGTGAGCGCAAAAATACCTGGTTGCTCCTTGGTTGCTTTGTGTTCAATTATTATAAGAAGGCAATAGGATCTATCAGTTTTCAGAGATTTCTAAAAGATCTTACACTCCAAAAATTATGGGTCGTGAAGTGCAAAAGAGAGGATAAAATAACCATTGCTTACGCAACTGTCTGTTCGAGTCACTTTACTAATGAAGATTTTGAAGAAGATTTTCGCGGGCTAAATTTTTGAATTTGAAGCCGGTTAAACAATTAAAACAAGGAGTCAACGCACAAAAATCATTACCATTAATACCGCAGTTAAAAACAATGTTTTTAATATAGCAGTATAAAAAATACTTATGATTGACATGTTTCATTGATATGTAAAATAGGTGGTCTTCTAAGTAATCCAAAAAACAAAATTAATAAAATAAAATCGACTTCATATGCAGTATCTAAAATATATATAAAAAAAATTATATTTCTGATACTAGCAATTATGGAGTTTTCTTTCTTTTTTGGAGGAGGGGGAGATATTAGCATTTTGTAAGCTAATTTACACAGTTTAGTTTATTGCAAAATGTATGTAAAGTTAATTTTAAATGCCTTAAGCATTTTACTTTGTTATTAATATGCATAATCATAAAACGCAATTCTTTACTAATCATAATATTGACATTATATTCACATCATCTCAAGCTATGGGACATTTCGTTTTGATATGCAAAAAGCTTAGAATACAAAACTAAAACTTGAAATATAATGCATAAAAATTTATTTACAATAAAACTAAAATTCAACGCCAAATTTTGCAGAAGAAATAAAAAAGTGGGAGAATGCTTTTTTAGAAATGCATGACGCATATATATCAAAAGAGAAATGCGTCATTAAGAACTTACAGTCAAAGTTAGCAAACATTTCACCTTCTATATTACTGAAAACTATAACTTTTTTTTCATGAAACCAGAACATTCATTCGCAATAAACACTTAAATAAGACTTTCATGCAACAATTAGTAGAGGGAAAAAAGCAAAGAAAAGCCTCTAAATGGTGTAAAAGCAGTATCATGGCATAAAAATGGTATATATTGATTTATTATTTATGATACATGTGAACATTGCTTTAAAAATTTAAAACTGTACATAGTTTATATATTTAAAACTCTATAAAAGTTAATAACATCAATTTTGCATGTTTAAAATATCTTTGGGAAAACTGACTTATTCAGTGGCTTAGCCAAGAGTCATAATATTCTACTAGTTCACAAAATGCATCGTCTTTTTGTTGGGTAAATAAAATAAATCTACTGCCATTGACCATCCATTCGACCGTCAACACCCCCCTTTTCCCAAGATCCGATCTACGCTTTTTAATATAATATATAGTTATGTAGCTACTAGATTGATGATATTTCATAGTCATCAATATACTATGTATGTGGGATTTTTTACGCAATTAGATATTTTTGAAATACATATTTATATTACATGTAGAACGTATTATCAATATTTAAGATAATGGATACCATATTTTTAAAAATCCGATGATTAGATATTTATTCATATCTGTATTAAAATACTTGAAATGTAATTTTTGTATTTACTACACTTTTCACGATATATTTCAGCTTCTATTATAAATAATATATATATTATAATATTTTAATGATAGCCCTATGCATGTATGATTAGAATCATGTAATTTCATTCTTCTAAAATTTTATTACTAATGACTTTATCTCCTTTTCGAATTATAACGCGAACTTTCTAAACTTTATATTCGTATCTCTATGTCCCCTATTCTTGACTTGTAAGTCAGTGACGTTACGCTTCAAGTTGCTCTCCCGGTCGAAAAGCAACTCCCTCTCTCTGACCTACCTTATGTTTAATGTACCTTGGGTTAGACGGTCTGGGTCTGAGGCTAACCTGGGGTAAAAATAGCAGGAAGTGGTCAGTCAGATTGTCAGTTGCATCTAATCTGTCATTAGATGGTGGAGAATGCAGAGTTCACATCTTGGTGTTGAATGTAGAGTAGCTCAACGGTAGAGCGTCGGCAGGCCAGTTCGGAAATCCAGAGTTTCATTCCCGGTTGGGGAAACAAGGTTCTTTACAAATTATTAATATTGATAGCATATACATAAAAATATTTTAACAATTAATTCATGAATTTGGCGTCATTTTCGTTAATTTAGTGTCATTTTTCAATTTTGATGATATATTCGACAACCCGGCTGCAAAACAGTGGCAATATGTCGCTAAATCAGTAACCAAGTTCGCCAAATTTTTAGGGAAACTGTGCAGACAAACAGAGAGAACAGATTTTCTTTAAATGAATATTTGCGAATTATTAGGGTTCAAAATACAAAACTACTGTCCAAAGCATCTTCTCCGGCGAACGCAACGAACTAGTTGAACAAGAATGATGTTAACAGGTTTATCACATAATATTACATATGAAAAGTGAGCATATATCATAATAGTTAATACTTTTTTAATTTCATGTGGGATTTTTATAAATTTATTTGAAAAACGCGCAATATCTCGAGAACGGTTACGGCTAGCTTTCTAAATTTTGTGAAATTCGTTTTCTACTGAAAAATTACATAGGAAATGTTCATATATGTAACGTTATTGAAAGTTTTGATTTTTTAATAATTGTCTCAAAATTTCTTTAGAAAATTTGGGAGTGCTCTGAAAATCCAATTGCTTCTAAAATCAATAGGTTCCAGTATTCACTGACTGTAATATTTTTATCAAATTCTGTTCGAAATGTTCCATTCGTTCGTGAGATTTCGCACACACACATCATCATCATCATCTCAGAGACTTTTGATTAGAGTTCAGGGATGCATGTATCATGCTCTTCCGTCGGAAATTCGAATTGGAATTTTCAACACTTTCCCTATACATTATACTATATGTGTAAGAAACGTAAAGATAACTCTCGTACTTCGGAAGTTAGTTGTATGGTACATGGCTTACATCATATGAGAAGATGTTTAAGTTCCATCTGCTTAACTTTCTGTGTGTGCTGTCTATAGCGGGAATGGAAGCTCCTGACAGTGGTGTAAATTTGCTACAGAGGTACTTCATGCTTTGGGACAATGCATCACGGCGAGATTAAAACAAAAAATCCAAATTAGTTTATAAACTAACATTTAAAGTCCATAATCTCCATATTTCGAAATTTCGTGAAATCAACTCATTCTTCGAGCAGGTGATCTGACGACATCTTAGATTTTTGTCTAGACTGTTTTTTAATCTTCTACACTCCAAATACTACCCTAGAAATGTTGATGTAACTAACGCTTTGTATACATGGATACAACTGTATCCTTCACACACACACACACACACACACACACATATATATATAATAAAAAAGTTTGAAAGTCCAATGAAAAAAAAGTGAGAAGCTGTAACTCGAAAAACCTAACTTTCCAACAAGCTTATAAAATAAAAGCATAAATCAGCAAATCTTCAAGCAAATGGAAAAAAAATACAAATTTCGAATCATCAAGTCAAAGAAAATCATCAACATTCAATGGCATGGAATCGATAAAAGAAAAACAGACGAAATCCAAGCTCAAACGTTATACACGTGGATAAGGTCTAGGCCTAAATTATGGATTTGTTCACTTTTTCAAAACTCTTTCCTAAGTCCAAGTGTTTTGTAGAAGCAAATACAAAAATGTATGTTTCTGAAGGAATAGATATATTATATCTATAAGCTCTTTCTATATATATATCTATAAGCTCTTTCTATATATATATATATATACATATATATACATACATATATATATATATATATATATATATATATATATATATATATATATATATATATATATATATATATATATATATATATATATATATATATGTATATATATATATATATATATATATGTATATGAGAAAAATATCTAAAAAATACGATACATAAAATACATAATCATAACACTGCATAATATTAAGGCGCAATGCCGCACTTTCATGTTTAGCAGATATATAAAAGTGAATACAAAAACTGTTTGAAAAAAGAGGGGGGAGGAAAATTGAATGGAGAGTGCTTACAGGAACTACAGAAAAAAGGCCGGGGGCGGGAGGATTGTGACCTCTGTTCCCGGTTAAAGCGCTTTTACTCCAGGAAACACTCCCGGTGCCTCTGTCTTCCTGAAGCATCCCTCCTTCATTGATTCCTTTTGACAGAGGGATGTTTCAGGAAGACAGAGGTACAGGGAGAGTTTCCTGGAGTAAAAGCGGTTTAACCGGGAACGAGGGGTCACAATCCCCTCGGCCTTTTTTCTGTCGTTCCTGTAAGCACTCTGCATTCAATTTCCCCCTTCCTTTATGCCTCCCCCCTCTTTTTCAAACTGTGTTTGTATTTACTTATATATATATATATATATATATATATATACACATAAATATAAACTTTAAAAACTTTTAAACTAATGTTTGGAATAATATTACCAATAAGGCAATGTATACCAGTTAAACAACAAAAGAGTATGCGCAAAGCAGCAATAACAATTTTATGCATGATATAAAATTCAATGAAGGAATGAACAGTACCAAAAAGTGGTTGTGGGGGGTTGTTGCGGCACTCAAAGCATGTGCTTAACCGGGGAGTGGGGGTCACAACCACTTTTTGGTACTGTTCATACTTTCATTGAATTATATATATATATATATATATATATATATATATATATATATATATATACATAATATACGACAAGTGCTATACGTAATCACAAAGATGTAATTTACAGAAATGTTACCTTGATCAGGATATGTATACATCGGTATCGCATAATAGTAAAACTTTGACCAATCGAATCAAAGCCTTATACAAAAGAATTGATATTGATCTTAAAAATGTTAAGTTCCCTTACTTAGTGCTTATACCAAAGATGCATAAGGAACCCGTTAAATTCCGCACTGTCACCGTAGGATGCGGGACTTATTTGACCATTGCTAACTTAAAACTTTTAAATATCCTAAAGCAAGTTATGATTAACCTTCAAAAGCAGGGAACTGTTATTATCAAGAACAGCCATGATATCATTAAAAGACTTAAATTCTGTGACAAGGAATTGCGATTCAGAAGTTATGATTTTCGCGATCTTTTCAATAATATTGATATTGCACAACTTTACCTTATATTGAAGGAATTGCATGAGTTACATAATTTGAAAGAGTACATTACATATCGAAAATATATGGACCTTATCAATCTGGTTTTGAGGGAAAATATACTTTTTGACGGAAAGTGCTATTATAAACAGATTAAAGGAATTCCAATGGGGGGAAGTTGTTCATCAATATTGGCTGACATATATCTCACTAAATATGAGCATGGAACACACCTATTATATGAGATACCGTACTTTCGTTATGTTGATGACGTGCTGTATGGATATTATGAAAATGCAGCAGGATTGGAATTAAAATTTTACCCCAGTGGCTTGGAATTGGTTGAAAATAAACGTGCAGAGGATGGATCGGTGAATTTCTTGGATATCACCATTAAGTACAATACAAGGAATGGAATTTATACGAGTCTACACGACAAAAGAAAAAGTTATGGCATAAAAATTAACAATATCATCACTTGGAAAACGAACCTCTCAAGATTCATTTTTAGAAATATACTTTTGGGACATTTCAAGAGAAACCAAATATGCAACACTTTAGCAAAGGATTGCATATCAAGTAACAAGGGGATAATATTAGAGGCATTAAAAAAGAATTACCCTGTTAAATTCCTGAAGAAATATTATAATTCTTTTTTCAACAATAAAAATGAAGCAAATTCTTTCAAAAGGGATTTTGCGGAATTGGGATAGTTTCTGCATATCACTTGAAGACTTGCACATGCGCATAGTTATTTATATAATATTAGGTTTTGTGTTTCCTTAGTTGTGCGTTTCTTGACTTCCATTCTCAGTGATCTGTTTCTCCATGTTTGGGTGCTTCTGACTGGGCACGTATGGGGGATCAACCTTTGCAATGCATTGGTTCCGTGAGCGTTTGCCCGGGCTGGAAAAGCAGTTTTAAACGGGAATGAGGAGTCGCCATCCTCCTCTGACATTGCATGCATTGTATTTGGTTTTCCCTTCCATTGAGCTTAATCCTCGTTTTTGATTTCAATAGTATATATATATATATATATATATATATATATATGTATATATATATATATATATATATATATATATATATATATATATTTATATATATATATAATCGAGCTTGCAGTGCAAGATGTCAATCAGCGGGAAGAGAGTACGTCCTGTATTTGTATTGAAAATATTCGTTGCCATAAATGGTTTTTAAATTTTTTTATATATAAAGCCTCTTTATTGCGTATTGCGATGCTTATTTTGTTCTCTAGTCACAGAAGTTAAAGAAAAGCAACGTTATGTTTCCTTTATACTAATTTCTGTTTCATGCTGTTAGATGGAGAAAAACTCATTAAAATCGACTAATTAAATTTACTCACGCTAATTAAGCTTTAGATAAATGAAACGTTCCTTTATGCCCATTCTTGGTGTATTTATAAATATGGCATGACAAAAAAATGTTAATTAAATGCAGAGAAATTAATTACCGAGAGAATAAGCAGAATTTACATATACGTACACCAATTATTTTAGCACAAAAATAGTTCAAATTTTGAGTGAAACATATTTACTGGCATGGATAATTTGGAAGACGTAGTTCAGAAGGAGTTCTTAATTGTGCGCAATAGAGACATTCCTAAAAAATCTGATGTGGACAACACATGACTTTCCTTATATAATGTAATGAATGTACTTTTACAGTAAAAAAAAATAGGTTTTTCCTATAGTAGAGACTAATATTCTTTTCAAGATATTGAATTTTCGACAATTAGTCGTCTTTTTCATTGATTTAGCGTCATTTTTATCCATTTGGCGAGATTTTCGTTAATTTGGCAACATTTCAAAAAGTCGCCAAGTTGGCAACATTCCGCCAATTTTGTCGCTAAGATCTCGCCAAGCGTTATGGACGAAGAAATAAGTTATTCTTACAGCAGATAAATGGCTATTGGCGTTCAAATACAAAAGTATTACTCAAAGTATCTTTTCTCATGAATGGAACGAGCTAGATCCACGAGAATGATGTCACCCAATTTATCGCATGATATTACGTATGAAAGGTGAACATGTTTCTCAATAGGAAATATTTTTTTTTCCATTTTATATGACTTTTTGATAATTTTTTTGAAAAATGTGCAATATCTCAAGAACGGTTCATGTTAGCGTTCTACAATTTATGTCAATCGTTTCCTAATGAAAAATTACATAAGAAATGTCTGTTTGTGTAACTTTATTAGTGGTTTTGATTTTTTGACTATTTTTTTAATATTTCATTCGAAAATTTAGGGGGGTTCTGAACGTTCGATTGCATATAAAAACAACAAGATTCCAGCGTTTATGGATTGTAATTTTTGTACCAAATTTCGTTCGAATCGGTCCATTCGTTCGTCAGTTATCGTTTCCAAAGTCTCACTGACACACACATACACACACACACATACTTTCACATACACACACACAGACATCACTTCAAAAATATTTGATTCGTGATCAGGGATGCTTGAAACGTGCTCTCCCGTCGAAAACTCGAATTCGAATTTTCGACTCCGTCACTATACTTTCCTTATACATTATGTATATATAAGGAAAGTAATAAATGTGGTTGGATGTATCTGGGAAGAGTTGAATTATATATTTTAAGTGGAATTTGTATGGATTTATAAAGATGGAGATAAAACTCCTATGGATGAACCGCTTGATAATGCTATAATGCTTTGAGAGTTATATTTAGGTGTCCCTAGTGTTAGTAAAGTAGCTGCTATTGTTAGTTGACACAACAGGCGTAGTAATTATTAGAAGTAATTTTGATTATTACTTTCCCTGCAATACATGGTAATGTATAGGGAAAGTATTGGAATCATGCCGAAAATCGCCAACTCGAGTTTTCGACGGATCTACACGTTTCGAGACCTCTAGAATACGAGAAAGCAAATTTTTAGCGTGACGTCTGTTTGTGTGTCTCAGTGTCTGCCTGTGTGTCTGTGTATCTCTGTGTGCAGATTTTGTGTCCACTCTAACTAAAAAACTAATGGATCGAATTTCATAAAATTTTGTATGTAAGTCACTTCTGAGCGAATCTGGTGCTGATTAGTTTTGGGTACGATTCGGGATAAAATAAACCGCCTTTTCTTGCGAAATGGCCCGCAAAAGCTTGTATACACTCTAGCTGAAAAACTAATGGACCGAATATCACAAAATTCGGTGGATAAGTCACTTGTGGGCTATCCTGGTGCTGATTAGATTTTGGTACTATTCGAAGAAAATAACCTGTCCTTTCTTGTAAAATGGCCCGCAAAAATCGCCAAAATATAAAACTACATATGCTCAAATATATGCATTAAATACTTGTTGAATACGTAATTGTTAACGAAGAAAATAATAAGACCAACCCCATTACACTAGGACTAGCCGTTCTCGAGATATTTTAGTTTTTTCGTATTTTCTCTACGTCACCTTTGAAAATAAGTCCAGTTATCAAATGAGAAAGAAAATTGAATTAAAAGTGAATTAAATTTAATTAAAATAAAGAGAACGTGAATATAATCTGCAGGGAAAATCATGTGCTGCCCACATCAGATTTTTTAAAAATTGTATTCCCTAATAATGAGTATAATTTACCAGTATTTTTTCATAATTATGGGTTAGACCACAGATTATAGGGAGATAAAAATAAATTGAAAGGTAAAATAATTTTGACAAAGTAGGAATGTTCTTTATTGTTTCAGTTCTACTTTGCATTACGCCAATAATGTATTTTTAAATAGTAACAGTTTAAATACATATTTTAGATTTTTTGCCATAGAAATGTATGCAATGTAGGACTACTTATCTTATAACAGCGCCACCTGAATGATTGTCTCCAACGATATTGGCGTTTTCTTCTTCTTCTTCTTCAAGGTTTCGATTGAAACCGACTCTTTACGGCAGCACTGCTCACAGTAGGCATATGGTCGCCTGTATCTACTTCTTGAGTTCCTAGTCAAGTGGCAGGTGTCCTGTCATTATTTCGTTAGCCATTATCTGTTAGTTGTTATGTTGGGAAGTTACCTAGTAGTAATCAGTGCTAAATCTCTGACTCATGCATTTTAAATTTTTTAACTGAGAAAAGTTTTTGATCACCTCTGCTATTTCGATGCAGAATGCAAATTAGTTTGGCTATAAAATGCTCAGTTTTCTGACAGTTCGCAGCCAGTCTCTCAGGCACAAGTCATCTTTTTGACAAAAGAAACAATACTCACTACAGCATGAGTGGGTTCCGCATACTTTTCCATGTCTAAGAGTTCAATTAGGTTTGTGACACTTTGTTTTTGAATGTCCTTCCAGCATTTGTTTCTTTCTGTCTTGTATTTTGGGCAATGTATAATAACATGCTCTAATGTCTCCGGTGTATTGCAGCTGGGGCAGTTTGGGTTTATGTTTTTGTCCAATTTCGCTTTTTGGTAGTTAGTAAGGAGTGTTTTAGTCCGTAATGTCATTAGGATTGTGGCTTCTCTTCGGGATTTTGCAAGTTTAAAATATTGCGCATGGTAAGGGCTCATGTAGGCGAATTTAGGAAAATGTTGGGATTGTTTCCATCGTGTGTTCCAGGTCTCTTGCATTCTAGCTTTTACCAGTTTCCTTATGTCTCCATAAGTGCAAACACTCCAAGTAGAGCAAGTTTTGTTATTGGCAGCGTATTTTGCTTTTCTGTCCGCCTTCTCGTTCTGCGCGATTCCTTTATGTCCTGGTACCCATACTATCTTTATCTGGGTTTCTTCTGTATGCGCTATTAGTTTTTCGTATGTGTATTTTATGAGTTCATCTGATTTCCGACTTGCATTTTTGATGGCCTCTATAACACTTAAGCTGTCTGTAAGTATTGTATACTTCCGGTGACTCTCTATGAGGAAGTCAACCGTGTACGTCAGTGCTGCCAGCTCAGCAGTGAATATTGAGACGAAGTTCGGTAATCTTATACTACGTTCTGTGGTATTATTTTCGTATATTCCAAATCCCACTCCGTTTTTATTCTTTGATCCATCTATTCCTATCCATATCTCCTCCGGGTTAGTTTCCATGTACTTTCCAAATAGGAGAGGGATCTCCTAGGGTAAGGCGTTTTGGAAATCAAGGCCTTTTTCTTTGATCTCGAGTTTGGAGGTTTTCCATGGTGGGGCTTCATTGTAATTCAATTTATGCTGGGCCTCGAGTTTCTCATTCTTAATAACCTTGACGATGTTGGTCACCTTGTTTAGTGCCCAATCAATTTCTTTTCTTCTTATTTGGTTCAGTTTCTCTAGAATTTTTTGGGCGAACCCTTGACTGCCTCTGGCTATTTCTTGTTTTAAAAGGATTTTTTCAAGTTTTTCTATCTTACGCAGCTCGTATTCAGGGATATTGCTCTCTATTCTTATGACTTCCACAGCGGTATACTTCGGGACCCCTAATGCGAGTCGTATTGCTGCATTTTCGATTATCTTGTATTTATTCATATTTGCGGCAGTTTCTTCTAATCTGGCTGAATTCGCGTAATCGATTTGGGCCGTCACAACTTGTCTAACAATTTGTACAAGGATTTTTGTTTGAAGACCTCTAGTATGACTGGCTAACATTTTTAACGTTCCGATGGCTTTATCTACCTTCTTGGTGGTTTCTTCTTGGTGTCTATTCCATTTCCATTTCTCTGTGATCATGAGGCCCAGAATCTTCATTTCGAAGACCCAGTTGATTGTTTTTCCCGACATAGTTATATTTGGTTTTTGAACTCTCCTCTTTGCGGATATGTTTATCATTTTTGTTTTCTCAGTCGAAAAGGACATTTCCCATTCTGCTTCCCATTTTTCTATTTTCAGGATTGCACTTTGTAGTTTTGTTAAGCACACATGGATTCTTCTATATCCTTTGCAATTAAGGTGGTGTCATCTGCATATTGATATAGGCTGCCGTATTCTTTTATTTCTTCTCCAATGTCAGACATGTAGATATTAAATAAAAATGGGGAAAGTACCGATCCCTGGGGAATGGCGTTTTCTTAATATAAAGTTTTAACTCCTTACTTTTATCTCCATGGTTAACTGTGCACGGATAAATAAGCAGACGATTTTTTCTTCTCTCACTCACAACATATGGTTTACTTTCCCTACAACTTTTTGTATATTACTTTCTCTACTATGCAATGTATATATTTATTTCTCTACTATGCACTCTGTATTACTTTCTCTACATACAGAATGTATAGAGTAAGCATTGTGAACCCGTGTGTCGAAATTTATAATTCGAGGACTGATTTACACATTTTCGGTATATCTATTCTCGAATGGGACGATTATAAGGTGATTTTGAGGATCTTTCGGAACACTGAGAATCTTTATATACCTTCTGTGTTCTGCGAAAGGTTTCCAAAAATACCTCCTTAACTCGGAAAATTCGGAACCAATGTTAAATTTTCAAACTTCCTCCAATTTGCCAAGTTTGTCGCCAAGATAGTGGGACCATTTGCTTAAAACCAATTGGCAGTTGTATAAATGCATATCAGGTCCTTGCAGAAGTATGCGTGTGTGACTGCATATATATTGTACACTCATGTACAATATATATGCTGTGTGCGCGATTTATGATGAATGAATGGAGTGTTTAGAATGATATGTCTTTCGATTATCCGAATCTATGAATTCTGGAAACTGTTAATTTCTGGAATGAATAATTATTGCTTGGATCCCAAATAAGTGGCCACTACTTAAATAATACAGATACAGGTAGCAGTGCTTAATTTCTAAATCGCCCATTTCGGATTAAAATCACTGTGCTTGAACTAAAATCATAATTGAATTAACATTGGACAGTTTTCCAACAACATTGGACGGTTTTCCGTATGACAGCAAGTAAAACTATTTTGAAGAACCCAAATAACTTATATTTCACGCAAATCTAAATTGACAATCATCAATATTGATAGCATCCGTTATAAGCAATATAGTCCATATATAAAATATGTCGGACAAATAACTTATATTTCAAGCAACTCTAAATTAAAAATCATCAATATTGCTAGCATCTTTAATATATATAAATAAAATTGAAAATCTGTCTATCTGTCTGTTTGTTTGTCCCATCATCACGGGAGAACGGCTAAACCGAATTTAATGAAATATTGTGGGTAGCACCACTTAAAATTTAGTCTATGTGTCCTGTATCTACGATCAGGGGTTCTCGAGATATTAGTGAAAAACGAAACTTTCGTTTGTCTCATCATCACGGAAGAACGACTGAACCGAATTTAATGAAATTTTGTGGGTAGCCTTAAAATAGCTCCACTTAAATTTAGTCTAAGTTTCGAGTTTCTAAGACCAAGAGTTGTCGAGATAATAATGAAAAACCAAACTTTTCCCTAGGAGTTCTGTTCTCTAACTCCCAGGTTCATCCACAAGAAAAGGTTGGAAATCGTTTGTTAAAAACGTGAAAGTGAATAAAAACTTTATCTCTGAGTTTGGTGGGAGATTTTTGCGCTAATTAGTCACTATCTGAAAACATGAATTGTTTTAAAACATCAATGTTTGAAACATGAATTTAAATGGAAAATCTGTCATCATGGTTTATTTTTCACAAACTTTTACTCAACAATGAAAAGTAATACGAAATCAAAATGGTTATTTAATTATTAGCATTTTATAAGGAAGATTCTATCTTATATCATGTGGCTCAGCAACGCAATTAAATTAAATGTGTTTGTTAATTATTATTACTATTTTTTCGATTTGAGTAATAAATAAATGGATATAAAAATATATCTTATAAATGAAAGGTTTGATTTTTCTTTTAATTATATTAATTGCGGACTGCGTACATCACTTTCATTTATTTAAGCAAAGAACTTATATTGTGTATAGCTAATAAACTCATATATTGTGTTTAGCCAATAACTTCTTAACTTCATTTAGTCGATTGTTGAAACAGAAAAAGAGTAGAACGGGTATATCTTCTAACACAATTTTACTGTTTTCGTTTAGTATATACAAACGGGAGGAGGATGTTTTAAACTTCAGATCTGCAAATTCAGATATCCGAATTTGGCGGAATGTCGGTTACTTTTCAACTTTTCTTAAACGTTTCCAAATTGACCGAAATGTCGCCAAACTGATAAAAACGACACAAATTAATAAAATTAAATTTGTTTTTTTAGAAGAGAGTACTAAAATGATGTTCCGGTAGCATTTGTCTGTCAGTCCATTCGTCCTATTTAGTAACACATTTAACGAATTTTTAAAATTGTGTTTTGTTAGGGAATAGAATTGAGATGATGTTTCGACAATTTGTCGCCAAGTGGGAGTGTCAGTTCTACAGCCCCGCTTAGCGATAAATTTGACGATTTTTTTATAATGTCGTTAAATTGATGAAAATGTCTCCAAGCCTTCCATTATTCAGACTATATCTATTCCACCAATTTATTTGAAGCATATGATATCATGTCGCTTGGCAGTGGATTTAAATCCAATGTTTTTATGCGACAGAGGATTTTTATTAAATCTTTTTCGATTTGAATAATAAAGATATGTTTTTAAAATAAATTTCATTGATATTGCATTTTTGGCTGGATAATATTAATTACGGTCTTCGGGTTTAAACATTATTATTATTGATATTTTCGGGGATTATTGACTCAGGGATTATTGAGATTTTCAAGTTGTTATGCCATTGTTCTATTATGGCAAAAATTCTTGACACTCATATATTGTACATTGTACGAGCAATCTTCACAAATGCACCGGTATATTTTCTAATCTACTAGAATATAAGTACTACAGGTATTTTGGCATATATTTTGATATACAGGGTGTCCCAAAAATATTGAAATATGCCTTAATTCTTTACCTGATGGAGATAATTGGGCAATGCAAATTGCAAAAATGTTGAAAGTAAGGTAGGAAATAAGATTACGTTAATGAAATAGTCCTCCCATTAATTTTCAAAAAGTTACACTTTTTAAATTTTTATACGACCTTCTTGGACAAATTTTGTCAAACAGAAATTTTTTATTTTTAATGTAACAAGATCATTAAAAAACCGCATATCTGTATCTTTAAAATCAACTGAATTATGATAAAGGAGAAAAATTGACTTATGCCACTTTTTCGTACCATGTCAAAGGCTGTTTCATCAGTGAAAATAGGGATCATAAGCAAATTGACGATGGAAATTGTTTTGATCAAAAATATGTTAATATGTGTCAAAATGTTTTATCATAAATGCATCTAAATGAAGCTTTATACAGGTAGAGATCATATAAAGCAGTGGTACTCACTACGCGGTTGGGTATCCTATGTATTATCATCCAGTTTTACCTTTTTTGTGATATGTCACAAATTTACATTTCTAATTTGATATATGGTCCCCATTCACAATGTTTGATTTTCAATTAAATAAAACTCGCTCAATTTTAAATATATAGGTATGCGGTTTATTTTAATAATCTTGTTGTATTAAACATAAAACAATTCTGATCGACCAAATTTGTCTAAGGGGTCGTATAAAAATTTAAAAGGTGTAACTTTTTGAAAATTAATGGCAGAACTATTTCATTAACGTAGTCTTATTTCCTACCTTACTTCAAGAGTTTTGCAAATTACATTGCCCACTTATCCCAAACAGATAAAGAATTAAAGAGTGTTTCAATCTTTTTGGGACACCCTGTATATTGGCATATATTTTCATATATTTTGGCATATATTGGAAACGATTACGACCTTCTGATATAAAGATTACGGGGATTATTGATATTTTCAATTTTTTAAGTAATCTGTTTTATTTTGGCAAAGATTTTGAAGACTCATATTGTAATACGGGTCATCTTCTACTAACACACTCACACTGGCATATTTTCTAATCTGCGACAATATAAGTAGTATGGGTATATATATATATATATATATATTTTTCCCATGTATTTTTAGCGCTTTTATTTTGGGGTATATTGGCATCAATTATGACCTACAGGTTTACATATTACGGGTTTATTGATATTTTCAATTTATACATGTAATCTATTAATACAGGTTATATCTTCTAATATTCCCGTGTATAAGTAGTACGGGTCCCATACAATTTTAACGCTTTTATTAACACTTTACAACAAAGTTGAAAAGTGTTTATGACTTTGTTCATTCTGTCTGTCTGTCTGTCTGTCCGTTAGCACGATAACTGCCGTAAAAATGACTTAATCAAAATGAAATTTTAGTATGTTGTTCAGACGGTCCGTAGGACCTATGGGAATATAAATAAATAATATCACCCAATTAGTTTTGGATTGAACCCGGGTTGAAAAAGTGAAATACATTGAGCCCTATGGGACCTAATTCTTCAAACATTTTTTAAGCGGATTTAAAATTCACAAATTGCTTCGAAAATTTTAGATAATATTCAAATTGTTCCATAAAATATATAAAAAAAATTCAGCGAAATATATTCAGTAGTTTTTTAAATAAAAATTAAAATAATAATTGCACCTCTTAAATGAAACGATCACGTGACCATGATATGAAACGATCACATGACCCACTTCAAAATGATATATGGCATCCATCTTGTTTCAAAATCGTGATTTTTTTAAGTTCTTTTTAATTCATATTGAGTGTTGTATCCGTCCTAAAACTACTTTATTTTTGCTTAAATTCTGTGCATCTACAAACTGAAACAACGTAATGACAATATATTTGAGTTTAAATGCTCATCTAAATTTGATTATTTCTACAACTAAGCCTATTTTTCACCTAGGTAAAATGTAAACAGCAAAATATATAGAATGAGTTGTATTAGAATTCCTGCATTTTTTTAACACAAAATAATTTAGTCCATGGAGTCTGCATGGCTGATATGAATGAAATATTAATTGATTTCATAAAGAGAAGGACGATTTTTTTCGATAAAGTTTCAAGCATAGAGTTTAATTTTTTGTAGCTCCATGGTCTTAAACAAAATGTTTAAATAAAATAAATTATTATAGTATTGTGATGAATGAAATGAATGGGAGAAAGTTATGAATGAAATCCTGTTTTTATAGAGAGATCCTGGCGTGTTATTTTTTCTATGACGTCATTTGAATTAATTTCAGTTGTTTTCGATGAAGTTTTCAAATATAATAAATTATCGTAGTATTATGATAATTCTAAAACTATTACCGAGGAATGTGTTGAGACCCAGACCGTTCGACCTACCAGAAAGGTGTAAGGTAACTGTATGGACGGCCGGGAACCCGAGGAATGTGTAACATTTTAGAGATGTTTAAACCAGGCAATTTATATTTCAATTCCGTCATTTGAATGAAGTTCATTTTTTCGATGAAGGTTTAAGTTTTCAAATATAATAAATAAATGCAGTATTGTGATAAGTTTTAAAATATTACCGAGGAATGTATTGCATTTTAGACTTGTTTAAATAAAATTGCATTGAAGTTGGAAAGTGTTTCATTATCAATGCTTTAAGCATGATTGATCTTTCTTGTTTTGCATATATTGATTCAATTTCATATTTTTTATAAATTGGCTTACAAAAGGGGTCAGGCTGTTTTATTCATCAGATCTGCCTGTGAAGATAATTTTGCATAGTGAGAACATATATTCTTAAACTGCTTTTTAGGAGCAATAAATTTAGTATTTTAGCAGAATATTTTGATTAACAACGTTATTTGGTATACTATAGGAATTTGCACATGATTGTAAATTTTAAATTTCTTTATATTATACACTCCGTACGAAGAAAGGGTATGCTGCTAGTGAGCAATAGAGTCTATATATAAAATACACCGGGTTGATCGGAAATTATTTTAGGATTTTAGCTTACCAAAAATTAAGTGCATAAGAGTTTTATCAAATTGATTTTGGAATTGTATATTTTATAATTGCTATAATCCAGAGCTCATTCCTTTTTTTTTCTCACTTCATTTTGCATACAATTCATTTTACTTTCCCTGCAATAGATTGTAATGTATAGGGAAAGTATTGGAATCATGCCGAAAATCGCAACTCGAGTTTTCGACGGATTTACGCATTTCGCGACCTAATACAAAAAAACTATTTTTAGCGTGAAGTCTGTGTCTGTGCAGATTTTGTATCCACTCTAATTAAAAAACGAATGGGCCAAATTTCACAAAATTTGGTAGGTCAGTCACTTGTGGGCGAATCTGGTGCTGATTAGTGTTGGGTACGATTCGAGATAAAAGAACCTGCTTTTTTTTTTGCGAAATGGTCTTCAAAAGCTTGTATCCACTCTATCTAAAAAACTAATGGACCGAATTTTACAAAACTCGGTAGATAAGTCACTTGTGTATCACTCTGGTGCTGATTAGATTTTCGTAGGATTTGGAAAAAAATAATCTACTTTTTTGCAAAATGGTCCGCAAAAAACGACAAAATCTAAAATTAAAGACTACATATGCTCAAATATATCCATTAAATGCTTGTTTAAAACGTAATTTTTAACGAAGAAAAGAATAAAGCCAACCCCATTACACTAAAACAAGCCGTTCTCGAGATATTTTGGTTTTTCTTATTTTCTCTACGCCACCTTTGAAAATAAGTCCAGTTATCAAATGAGAACGAAAATTGAATTAAACGTGAATTAAATTTAATTAAAATGAAGAGAACGTGGATATAAGTCTGCAAGGAAAGTCATGTTCTACCTACATCAGATTTTTTTATTTGCAGACAAATGCTGTCTTATGACAAACTTCCTACTCGCCATGTCATTCTTTATGAATTTCGGCTTCGTGGAAATGCTGCAGAAGCCACACGGAGATTTGTTCAGTATATCCAAATGCTATCAGTGAATGTCCATGCCAACAATGGTTTACAAAGTTTCGAGAGGAAAATTTCATTCTTCATGACGAGCCTAGATGTGGGTGGAAAAGTCAAGTTCATGATGATGAATTGAGGATAATGGTCGAATCAGACCCACGTATCACCAATAAGGAAATACCCGAGAAACTTCATTGTGCACAGTCAACAGATTCGAAGTCAATGGAGAAGACAACCTTGTGGTTTTTGCCTACTAATTCTCCACGACCGGGGTTCAATCTCCCATCTAGCAGAGCTTCTGCCGGGGGCCACGTTCTCATCGGGATCATTCCCCGGGCAGGGTTCGAAGAAAACCCGCGAAGTCCGACCCCGGTCGCCGGCCGGATCTAGGCTCAGGTCATGAATAGACACAGTCTATGAGATCACAGACACCTGGAACAGTGCGAGACCTTGCTGCCTCACCGGTACGACGGCCCTTTCCTCGACAGCCGGTCCCCCGGATTATTATGCTCCCCCCCCCAGATACGGAGTACCAGAGCTACAGAGCTAAGATCCGTAAACCACATCTTAGGTGGCGCCTCCCCGGGGGGGGGGGGAAGTGCACAGTCAACAGCAAAGGAACATTTGAAACGAATAGGTAAGTCTTATCGTGTTGGTTTATGAGTCCCATATGAGCTCTTAGCTCATAACCTTCAGCAGCATATATCACTTTTCACTTCACTGGCCATACGAAAAAAAGCAGAGATTTTATTAAGGCGAATTGTGATTGGTGATAAAAGGTGCATCCAAAAGAGAAGCTTATTCCCACAGCAAAGTCAGGATTGCATCAAAAGAAGGTTTTGCTCTGTAAATGGTGGGATATGGAAGATAAAATCTATTATGAACTGTTAGAAAATAATCAAACCATTACTGCAGACATTTATTGTCGTCAGTTGGATAATTTGAAACAGTTTCAACCACCAAACGACCTGCATTAGTCAATCCTGCATAACTTTCCGATCAACCCAATATTAATAATTAATTTATCAATTTGGCGTCATTTTTTTTAATTCAGCGTCATTTTTTAAATTTTAGGGATATTTTCGTCAATCTGGGTCCAAATATTGTTAAAGTTGGTGATAATTCGCTAAATTAGTTGCCAAGTCCTCAAATTTATTGCTAGGCGTTACAATCAAACGAAGAAAAGATCTATTCCTATATATGGGCGAATTTTTAGGCGTCAAATTACAAAACTATTAACCAAAATATTCTCGGGAATGGAACGAACCAATAGAATGATGTAAACAAATTTATGGCCTAATGCATATGAAAAGTGAATGCATTTTATTTAATTTAATGTGATTTTTTGTATAAACGTTTTTGAAAAATATTTGATATCTCGAGAACGGTTCACGTTAGCGTGCTAAAGGTCATGTGATCCGTTTCGTAATGAAAAATTTCATATGAAATGATCAATTACATAACATCGAAGGTTCTGATTTTTTCAAAAATTCAATTGAAAATTTGGGGATCATCTGAAGATTCCAGAAATCAATACTATTCCAGTATTCACCAATTGTAATAATTGTACAAAATTTCGTTCAAAGCACTCCATTCATTCGTGAGATATCGCTTCCACAGACTTAAGGACACACACAGACATCACTTCAAAAACATTCGATTCGAGTTCAAAGAAGCTCGAAACTGTAGAGTCCACTTCGATAATAAGAGCCTCACATTTCGTTGCAGTAACTCAACGTTAGAGCTTCGGCTGGCAGTTAAGGGTTCGATTCCCAGTTGGGACAGCAAGGTTCATTGCAATGACATCCGAGCAGGATTAAGAGCCAGAAGGATTCTTTACAATGGCTCCCGAACAAATCAACCCTGTAGGTTAATGCAGAGATGTCGGAGGTCTGACAGTGACCCTCAGTACAACTAGCATGGATTAAATGGTGTATGGGTTATTGAGAGCCGATTTCAAATCAAGAGGGTAACGACTACTTCGGAAAATGCGACAGAATTTGTCCCATTTCCATCTTTATCGCTGTGATAGAGTGAGTCATTTAGCGGGTGTTTTTAAGTGCATATAGATACTCAAAACTTTCCTTTTCACAGCACTCGCCTACAAGGGGACATTCTCCAAGTTAAGGGAGCATGTACTCCTTAAAGTTTCAAAATATAAGGTAAGTGACCCAAATATGGTCACCCCCTAAGTATTTTAATTATTAGAATGTTTGTTTTAGCAGATAAAAATTTGAAGATTGGTGGATGTATTTTCCTTGCTGGGGGTAACAGGGAAAAAATGATAATTGAGTTAAAAACATCAGATAGGTGCTAATAATGGACGGTGCCCATGTTGGGAACCTATGTCCATATTTGGAACCTTTGCACCTAATATGGGCACCCTTAAAAATTATGGTAGAAAACCTTAAATCAACGCAAAACTTTAATCAGAGTCGGCACAAGATGAACTTACAAAAATATAAAATTTTCCTTACTTGTAAGGCTACAACATTCTTCATGTACCCAAACACGGCGTGTATTACACTGTATCATATCTAATTGTTTTTCTTGACGACACAGGACACAATAGCAGAACTCTTTTGAGCTGGATACACCACTGCAGGACGCCTGAGCTGCAACAGTTGATATTACATTTGTCTTGGGTTTATGCTTGGGTGCTGGTTTCGGCTTAGCTGCGCGTTTGGACTTGCCAGCTGCTTTATGCTTGGCTGGATACCTTTTTTTCTGGAAAAAGCGATTTCACCAGTCTTACAACTCGTTAATTTAAAGCTTTTTTTGTTGGTCTTTTTAAAATATCGGAGATAAATAATTGATGAATATCTGTATCTTTTTTACAGCAGTGTCCATATTTGGGTCACTTACCTTATTTTAAGGAATTATTTTAAAGCTAGGACATTTCTGAATATTTTCAATCAAGCCGCGTGAAAACATTCCGATTGGAACGAAAGTTCCGACAATAAGAGCTTGCAATTTCGTCGCAGTAGCTCAACGGTAGAGCGTCGGCTGTCCAGTTCGAAGATCCAGGGTTCGATTCCCGGTTGGGACAGTAAGGTTCTTTCCAATGGCGCCTGAATAAATCAACCCTGTAGGTTGGTGAAAAGATGCCTGAGGTCTGAAAGTGACCCTAGTACGTCTAGCATGAAGTCAGTGGACTCAGGGATATTGAGCGTCGATTTCAAATCGAGAGGATAACGACTAAGCTGGAAGCTAACTGGAGGATAAAAACAGCAGACTGAGGCTAATTTGAGGTAAAAGCAGGAGGTGGTCAGCCATTTGAGTCCACTTCGACAATAAGGGCTTGCAATTTCATCCCAGTAGCTCAACGGTAGAGCGTCGGCTGGCCACTTCAAAGATTCAGGGTTGGATTCCCGGTTGGGGCAGCGAGGTTCTGCACAAACGCGTTCCTCCGTCGAATTCGAATTTTCGACCCCGTCACAATACTTTTCCTATACATTACACTATGTATATAGGGAAAGAAATAAAAAACATTGAAAAATATTTTTTTCATATTTTCATGATATACCCTTATTTTTTTGAACATATTTTCTTTTGTTTCGTAAACTGGCAAATTAATGCATAAACAGTTTTATGTTTCATGTACGCTAATTTTTGTTTCGTGTTATTTGTGGGCAAAAAATCTCATTAAAAGCGACTGATAAAATTAACCCGCGTTAATTGAGTTTTAGAGAATTCTAATTAAACTTTCTTTTATGGCCGCTTAAGGTGTATATAAAAATATTCCTGACAAAAATATTCACCGAATTTTTGGAGAAAAATTAATGCATCCATCGCGTTTTCTTAAACGTATGTAGTAAAATATTATAACGCGATTTTTTTTTTCATATGTTAGAATATAGTATAAAGTATTGTTTTCACTAAAAATTTCGATTCATGATTTTGATGCCGGTTCATGATGTAGGAGTTATATTTTATTAACTTTATAAATTTTATTAACTTTATTATATTTTATTAATTACTTTCCTTATATACATAAAGTATAAGGAAAGTATTGTGACGGGAGAACACGTTTCAAGCATCCCTGATCACGAATCGAACATTTTTGAGGTGATGTCTGTGTGTGTGTGTGTGTGTGTGTGTGTCAGTGAGTCCGTGGAGACGATATCTCACGAATGAATGGAGCGATTCGAATGAAATTTGGTACAAAAATCACAATCCATGTATACTGGAAGCCTATTGTTTTAAAATACAATCGAAAGTTCAGAACCCTCCTAAATTTTCGACTGAAATTTTGAAGAAATCATCAAAAAATTAAAACCTTTAATAGTGTTACGCAAATAGACATTTCTCATGTAATTTTTACTTAGAAAACGATTGACATAAGTTTTAGAACGCTAGTGTGAACCGTTCTTGAGATATTGCACATTTTTCAAATAAATTTATCAAAAAGTCCCATAAATTAAAAAAAATATTAACTCTTAAGAAACATGGTCACTTTTCATATGTAATACCATGCGAGAAATTAGGTGACATCATTCTTGTGGATCTAACTAGTTCCATTCACGAGAAAAAATACTTTGAGTAATACTTTTGTATTTGAACGCCATTAGTCATTTATCTGCTGTAAGAATAACTTATTCCTCCGTCCATAACGCTTGGCGAGATTTCGACGGCGAATTTAGCGGAATGTCGCCAACTTGGCGGCATTTTTAAATGTTGCCAAATTAACAAAAATCTCCCCAAATGGATAAAATTGACGCTAAATAAATGAAAATGACGACTAATTCAAGAAAATTCAATATCTTGAAAAGAATATAAGTAGTATCTACTATAAGAATAACATTTTTTACTTTCCCTGCAATACATTGTAATGCATAGGGAAAGTATTGGAATCATGCCGAAAATCACAACTCGAGTTTTCGACGGATCTACACGTTTCGAGACCTCTAGAATACGAATAAACCATTTTCAGCGTGACGTCTGTGTGTGTGTCTGTGTGTCTGTCTGTGTGTCTGCGTGTCTGTCTGTGTGTCTGTGTGTCTGTCTGTCTGTCTGTGCAGATTTTGTATCCGCTCTAACTAAAAAAGTAATCGACCGAATTTCACAAAATTTGGTAGGTAAGTCACTTGTGGGCGAGTCTGGTGCTGATTAGTTTTGGGTACGATTTGGAATAAAAGAACCCGCCTTTTTTTGCGAAATGACACGCAAAAGCTTGTATCCACTCTAACTAAAAAACTACTGGACCGAATTTCACAAAATTCGGTAGATCAGTCACTTGTTGGTTACCCTGGTGCTGATTAGATTTTGGTACGATTCGAGAAAAAATAACCTGCCTTTTTTTGCAAAATGGCCCGCAAAAATCGTCAAAATCTAATCTAAAGAACTAGCTGTACTCAAATATATCCATTAAATGCTCGTTTAATACGTAATTTTTAACGACGAAATTAATAAGACCAACCCCATTACTCTAGGACTAGCCGTTCTCGAGATATTTTAGTTTTCCGTATTTTCTCTACGCCACCTTTGAAAATAAGTCCGTTTTCCGAATGAGAACGGAAATTGAATTAAAAGTGAAATAAATTTAATTAAAATATAGAGAACGTTAATATAAGTCTGCAGGGAAAGTCATGTGCTGCCCACATCAGATTTTTTTAACTGTAAAAGTTGTAAATTCACTGTATTATATAAGGAAAGTCATGCGTTGTCCACATCAGATTTTTTTATATTTTATGTACATGGCAGCTTAGGGTATAAATATGCATAAAATCTGTTATTCATGGCTCATCGATAGCGAAATTTAACAATTTCAATAATTGTAGTGAAAAATAGCCGCGGTACAATTTTTGTGTTGGTGATATCATCAATCCCTCAGAGTGAGGGATCCACCACAGACAGACGGACATCATTACATAAATAGTCCAAAAATGTTCAGAAGGTCTTAAAACATACATTGGCATCAAAATATCGGAATTGAAAATTTTCGGGACGTCATTGCTCTCTCTATATTATAATCTATAGAGATTGTAATATAGTAGAGAATTATTAAGTAGAAGTAGAGAAGTAGAAGTAGAGAAGTATTATAATCTATATAGAGAAAGTAATAAACGACTCTCCGACTTTTTAATATTATTATTTAATGCATATTCTCTCGTGAAATGAAATAAATATACCCACGATAATGATGTTAACATATTTGTTGCTTAATATGGAGAATGAACATATGTGATGATATACATACTACATTTTTACTTTCCCTGCAATACATGGTAATGTATAGGGAAAGTATTGGAATCATACCGAAAATCACAACTCGAGTTTTCGACGGATCTACACGTTTCGAGACCTCTGGAATACGAAAAAACCATTTTTAGCGTGACGTCTGTGTGTGTGTGTCTGTCTGTCTGTGTGTCTGTCTGTCTGTCTGTCAGTCTGTGCAGATTTTGTATCCACTGTAACTAAAAAACTAATGGACCGAATTTCACAAAATTTGGTAGGTAAGTCACTTGTAGACGAGTCTGGTGCTGATTAGTTTTGAGTAAGATTCGGGGTAAAAGAACCCGCCTATTTTTGCGAAATGGCCCGCAAAAGCTTGTATCCACTCTAACTGAAATACTAATGGACCGAATTTCACAAAATTCGGTACATGAGTCATTTCTGGGTTACTCTGGTGCTGATTAGATTTTGGTACCATTCGGAAAAAAATAACCTGCCTTTTTTTGCAGAATGGCCCGCAAAAATCGTCAAAATCTAAATTGAAGAACTAGGTATACTCATATATATCCAATGAATGCTTGTTTAATACGTATTTTTTAACGATGAAAAGAATAAGACCAACCCTATTACACTAGGTCTAGCCGTTCTCGAGATATTTTAGTTTTTCTTACTTTCCCTACGCCACCTTTGAAAATAAGCCCGGTTACCGAATGAGAACGAAAATAGAATTAAAGGTGAAATAAATTTAATTAAAATAAAGAGAACGTTAATATAAGTCTGCAGGGAAAGTCATGTGCTGTCCACATCAGATTTTTACTTTCCCTGCAATACATGGTAATGTATAGGGAAAGTATTGGAATCATGCCGAAAATCACAACTCGAGTTTTCGACGGATCTACACGTTTCGAGACCTCTAGAATACGAAAAAACTATTTTTAGTGTGACGTCTGTGTGTGTGTCTGTGTGTCTGTCTGTGTGTTCTGTGTGTCTGTGTGTCTGTCTGTCTGTGCAGATTTTGTATTCACTCTACCTAAAAAACTAATGGACCGAATTTCACAAAATTTGGTAGGTAAGTTACTTGTGAGCGAGTCTGGTGCTGATTAGCTTTGGGTACGATTCGGAATAAAAGAACCCGCCTTTTTTTGCGAAATGGCCGCAAAAGCTTGTATCCACTCTAACTGAAAAACTGATAAACCGAATTTCAGAAAATTCAGTACATGAGTAACTTGTGGGTTACCTTGGTGCTGATTAGATTTTGGTACGATTCGGAAAATAATGACCTGCCTTTTTTTGCAAAATGGCCCGCAAAAATTGTCCAAATCTAAACTAAAGAACTGGGTA
The DNA here is from genome assembly GCA_951213105.1 of Amaurobius ferox. Lineage (NCBI taxonomy): Eukaryota > Metazoa > Arthropoda > Arachnida > Araneae > Amaurobiidae > Amaurobius > Amaurobius ferox. Next base: position 38,231,570 of record OX578154.1, read on the forward strand.
TACTCAAATATATCCATTAAATGCTGATTTAATACGTAATTTTTAACGACGAAAAGAATGAGACCAACCCCATTACACTAGGACTAGCCGTTCTCGAGATATTTTAGTTTTTCGTACTTTCCCCACGCCACCTTTGAAAATAAGCCCGGTTACCGCATGAGAACGAAAATTGAATTAAAAGTGAAATAAATTTAGTTAAAATAAAGAGAACGTTAATATAAGTCTGCAGAGAAAGTCATGTGCTGCCCACATCAGATTTTTACTTTCCCTACAATACATGGTAATGTATAGGGAAAGTATTGGAATCATGACGAAAATCGCAACTCGAGTTTTCGACGGATCTACACGTTTCGAGACCTCTAGAATACGAAAAAACTATTTTTAACGTGACGTCTGTGTGTGTGTCTGTGTGTCTGTCTGTCTGTCTGTCTGTCTGTGCAGATTTTGTATCCACTCTAACTCAAAAACTAATTGACCGCATTTCATGAAATTTGGTAGGTATATCACTTGTAGGCGGATCTGGTGCTGATTAATTTTGAGTACGGATCGGGATAAAAGAACCTGCCTTTTTTCTGCGAAATGGCCCGCAAAAGCTTGTATCCACTCTAGATGGAAAACTAACGGACTGAATTCCACAAAATTTAGTAGATAAATCACATGTGGGACACCCTGGTACTCATTAGATTTTGGTAAGATTCGGAAAAAAATAACCTGCCTTTTTTTGCAAAATGGCCCTAAAAAATCAACAAAATCTAAAATAAAAAACTACGCATGCTGAAATATATCCATTAAATGCTTGTTTTATACGTAATTTTCAACGAAGAAAAGAATGATACCAATCCCATTGAATGAGGCCAATCCCATTAAACTAGAACTAGCCGTTCTCGAGATATTTTTATTTTTGTTTTTTTCTCTACGCCACCTTTGAAAATGAGTTCAGTTACCAAATGGGAACGAAAATTGAATTAATAGTGAATTAAATTTAATTAAAATAAGAGAATGTGTAAGTCTGCAGGGAAAGTTATGTGCTGCCCACATCAGATTTTTAACACTTCACAACATAGATGAAATGTGTTTATGACTTTGTTCATTCTGTCTGTCTGTCCGTTAGCACGATAACTGCCGTAAAAATGACTTTATCAAAATGAAATTTTAGTATGTTGTTCAGACGGTCTGTGGGACCTAAGGGAATATAAATGAATAATATCAGCCAATTAGTTTTGGATTGAACCCGGGTTGAAAAAATGAAATACATTGAACCCTATGGGACCTAATTTTTCAAACATTTTTTAAGCGGATTTAAAATTCACAAATTGCTTCGAAAGTTCAAGAAAATATTCAAATTATCCCATAAAAATATAAAAAAAAATTAAGCAAAATATATTTAGTAGTTTTTAAATAAAAATTAAAATAATAATTAAATCATTTATATAAAGCGATCACGTGATCCACTTCAAAATTAAATATGGCATCCATCGTGTGTCAAAATCGTGATTTTTAAAGTTCTTTTTAATTCATATTTAGTGTTGTATCCGTTCTAAAACCGCTTTATTTTTGCTTAAATTCTGTGCATCTACATCCTGAAACAACGTAATTACAATGTAGTTGAGTTTAAATGATCATCCAACTTTGATTATTTCTACAACGAAGCCTACTTTTCACTTATGGAAAATGTAAATACCAAAAGATATAGAATGAGTTTAATAAGAATTGCTGCATTTCTATAACGCAAAATTATTTAGCGCGTGGAGTCTGCAATATAGCTGATATGAATGAAACAATCATTGATTTTACAGAGAAGCAAACGATTTTTTGATGAAGTTTTGAGCATAGAGTTAAATTACTTGTACCTCCATGATTTTAAGTTTTAAATAAAATTAATTATTATAGTATTGTGATGAATGAAATGAATGAAAAAATGTTTATGTATGAAATGCTGTTTTATTTAAAGAGGCAGCTGATTTATATGTCGATGCCGTCATTTGAAGTTCATTTTTTTCGATGAAGTTTTAAGTTTTCAAATACTATAATAAATTAATGTAGTATTGTGATAATTTCAAAATATTACCTAGGAATGTATCGCATTTTAGAGATGTTTAAATAAAATTGCATTGAATTTGGAAAGTGTTTCATAATCAATGCTTTATGCATGATTGATATTTCTTGTTAATTTTGTAAATATGTTTGATAAATTCTCGTGAAAACAATGCTTTTGGCGAAGTATCGGATGTTTCAATACTATTACTTAACGTATCTTCTCTCGTGAATTGAAAGAAATATACCCACGATAATGATGTTAACATATTTGTTGCATAATATGGAGAGTGAACACATGTCATGATACTTATTATATATTTAATTTTATAAATATGTTTGATAAATTTTCGTGAAAACAATGCTTTTTCTGTACTATACTCTATAGTATGAGAAATAAATAAAAGACCATTGGCGAATTCTCGGACGTTTCAATACCATTACTTAACGTATCTTCCCCTCATGAATAGAAATAAATATATCCACGATAGTGATGTTAACATATTTGTTGCTTAATATGGAGAGTGCGCGTATGTGATGATACTTACTATATTTTTAATTTTATAGATGTGTATGATAAATTTTCGTGAAAACGATTCTTTTTCTATACTATATTCCAAAGTATAAGAAATAAATAAATGACTTCTGGCGAACTCTCAGACATTTCAATACTATTACTTAACGTATCTTCCCTCATGAATTGAAATAAATATACCCACGATAATGATGTTAACATATTTGTTGCTTAATATGGAGAGTGAACGTATGTGATGACACTTACTATATTTTTAATTTTATAAATGTGTATGATAAATTTTCGTAAAAACGATGCTTTTTCTATACTATATTCCATAGTATGAGAAATAAATAAATGATTATTGGCGAACTCTCGGACGTTTCAATACTATTACTTATCGTATCTTTTCTCGTGAATTGAAATAAATATATCCACGATAATGATGTTAACACATTTGTTGCATAATATGGAGAGTGAACATATGTGATTATACTTACTACATTCTTAATTTTATAAATATGTTTGATAAATTTTCGTGAAAACAATGCTTTTTCTGTTCTACACTCTATAGTATGAGAAATAAATAAATGACTATTGGCAAACTCTCGGACATTTCAATACTATTACTTAACGTATCTTCTCTCATGAATTGAGATAAATATACCCACGATAATCATGTTAACATATTTGTTGCTTAAGATGGAGAATGAACACATGTGATGATACTTATTATATTTTTAATTTTGTAAATGTGCTTGATAAATTTTCGTAAAAACGATGCTTTTTTTATACTATATTCCATTGTATGAGAAATAAGTAAATGACTATTGGCGAACTCTCGGACGTTTTAATACTATTACTTAAAATATCTTCTATCGTGAATTGAAAGATATATATCCAAGATAATGGTGTTAAATATTTGTTGCATAATATGGAGAGTGAACATATGTGATGATACTTACTACATTTTTAATTTTATAAATTTATTTGATAAATTTTCGTGAAAACAATGCTTTTTCTATACTATATTATATAGTTATATTCTGTAGTATGGGAATTAATAATTAACTGTTGATGAACTCACGGACGTTTCAATGCAAAAATATTGCTGAAAGTATTTTAAGCATCATTATTTCAAATTTTATGATATTCTGCCATGTTAAGAAAATATAAAATTTCTTAGTTTTCACTCGAATTAAAGAAAATCTGATGTGAGCAGCACACGACTTTCCCTGCAGACTTATATACACGTTCAATTTATTTTAATTAAATTTAATTCACTATTAATTCAATTTTCGTTCGCATTTGTTAACTGGACTCATTTTCAAAGGTGGTTTAGAGAAAAAACGAAAATATCTCGAGAATGGCTAGTCCTAGTGTAATGGGGTTGGTTTTATTCTTTTCTTAGTTAAAAATTACGTATACTACAAGCATTTAATGGATATATTTCAGCAAATGTAGTTTTCTATTTTAGATTTTGTCGATTTTTGAGTGCCATTTTGCAAAAAAGGCAGTTTGATTTTTTTCGAATCATACCAAAATCTAATCAGCACCAGGGTAACCCACAAGCGATTTATCTTCCAAATTTTGTGAAATTCAGACCATTAGATTTTGAGCTAGAGTGGATAAAAGCTTTTGCGGGCCATTTCGCAAAAAAAGGCGGGTTCTTTTTATCCCGAATCATACCCAAAACTAATCAGCACCAGATTCGCCCACAAGTGACTTACCTGCCAAATTTTATGAAATTCGGTCAATTAGTTTTTTCGATAGAGTGCATGCAAAATCTGCACAGACAGACAGACACACAGACAGACAGATAGACAGACAGACACACAGACAGACACACAGACAGACGTCACGCTAAAAATAGTTTTTTCGTATTCGAGAGGTCTCGAAACGTGTACATCCGTCGAAAACTCGAGTTGCGATTTTCGACATGATTCCAATATTTTCCCTATACATTACCATGTATTGCAGGGAAAGTAAAATTCTATCTAGTTCTAGATTTTTTTATAACAAAGCCGGATATGAAGTTTCATGAAAATCTAATAGTATTTGGAGTAGCTATCGCGCATGTAATGCCAGATTAATGCATAATTAACAATTAAATTAAATCTGCACAAATGGAAAATTTGCTGCACAGTGTACATAAGAAATCGAACACAGGCATCAGACAAACAGACGGACATCATTCCACAAATAGTCACAACGTGTTTAGGAGATCTTAAAACATGAAAATTGCATCTTGGGAATAAACGTCCGTTTTCCAGAAATTTGAACTCATTCTTGTATCTTGCCTGTGCATCTACGATTCTTGAAGATAAGCTTGTGACAAACTGGTTGTTGTTGTTGAGACCCAGACCGTCCGATCTACCAGAAAGGTGTAAGGTAACTGTTTGGACGGCCGGGAAGTGCCACCCAATTTAAACCGGAATTCAGTGGGGGAGGCATCCACAGGGACAGTACCCTTCTTCCCCTACCACCAACGTCTCGGAAGGACTTACGGACCCACATGTTTAACATGATCGTACTCCGCATGAACACGGCGGCAGTTATGGCAGCGTGCAAATCCAGCGCGCAAACCACCGGGTTACCGCTCCTGAAATGTGCCAACAGCACGCGGTGTTCCCAGGTGGTCACCCACCCAAGTAGTAACCGCGCCCGATGCTGCTTGACTTCTGTGATCTAACGAGAACCGGTGTTATCAGCACGGTAGGGCTGTTGGCCTTGTGACAAACTGGTATCAGAAGTTCTGGAAACTTGACAAGCGATTATGGCTCCTCCGACTAGAAAAACGATGGAGGAACAGTTATGCGAAATTATAAATTTAATGAAAGCCGGACATTACGCCCTGCAAGCCAGACAAGACGCCATGCAAGGTAACACGAAAGAAGCTATGAAAGCACGACATGCCGAGATGAAAGAAGTCATGAAAGCCGTATAAGACGAGATGGAAGGAAATATCAATGTCGGACAAGACGAGATGGAAGAAGCGATGAAATTCGTAGAAGAGATTTAAGCCGGACAGGATGCAATGAAAGACGAGATAGAAGCCGTGAAAAGAGATATTAAAGAAATGAAAACGAGTCAAAGTGAATTGAAGGAAGAAATTAAAATTGAGGTGAACGAAGAAATCAAAACTAGAGCATGGGAACGATCATAAGTAAACAGCCTACTTTGCAGAATGAGCAGAAACGTAAGGGCAAAAGGGCATTATTTTTACCATATAGCGGGTAATGATAAACTATCGATGATGGCAAATAAAAAAACCTAATGTGGACAGCACATGACTTTCACTGCAGACTCATATTTGCGTTCTCTTTATTTCTTCAATAATTCATTACATTGAGTTTAATTGCACGAAATAACAACCATAATCATTTAAAATTACACTGATTTTGCACTTTTAATCTTTTAATTCAATTTTCTTTCTCATTTAGTAGCTGGACTTATTTTCTAAAGTGGTGTAGCGAAAATGTGAAAAATTTTAAATCTAAATATCTATATAATTCAATTTTCGTTTTCATTTAGTAGCTGGGCTTATTTTCTAAAGTGGTGTAGAGAAAACGTGAAAATTTAAAATCTAAATATCTATATAATTCAATTTTCGTTTAAATTTAGTAGCTGGGCTTATTTTCTAAAGTGGTGTAGCGAAAATGTGAAAAATGTAAAATCTAAATATCTATATAACTCAATTTTCGTTTTCATTTAGTAGCAGGGGTTATTTTCTAAAGTGGTGTAGCGAAAATGTGAAAAATATAAAATCTAAATATCTATATAACTCAATTTTCGTTTTCATTTAGTAGCTGGGCTTATTTTCTAAAGTGCTGTAGCGAAAATGTGAAAAATATAAAATCTAAATATATATATAACTCAATTTTCGTTTTCATTTAGTAGCTGGGGTTATTTTCTAAAGTGCTGTAGCGAAAATGTGAAAAATATAAAATCTAAATATCTATATAACTCAATTTTCGTTTTCATTTAGTAGCTGGGCTTATTTTCTAAAGTGGTATAGCGAAAATGCGAAAAACCTAAAATACCTCTAGAACGGCTAGTCTTAGTGTAATGGGATTGGTCTTATTCTTTTGATCGTTAAAAATTGCGTATAAAACAGTCATTTAATTAATATATTTGAGGTTACGTAGTTTTTTATATTAGATTTTGACGATTTCTGCGGACCATTTCGCAAAACAAGGCAGGTTCTTTTTTTCCGAATCATACCAAAATCTAATCAGCTCCAGAGTATCCCACAAGTAACTTATCTACCAAATTTCGTAAAATTTGGTTTATTAGTCTTTTAGCTAGAGTGGATACATGCTACTTTTACGGGACATTTCGTAAAAAACGGGAGATTCTTTTATCCCGAATCGTATCAAAAATTAATCTGCACCAGAGTCACACACAAGTGACTTACCTTCCAAATTTTATAAAATTTGGTCCATTAGTTTCCGAGTTCGAGTGGATACATACATTGCACAGACAGACACACATACAGACAGGCACATGCACAGACGCAACGCTAAAAATAGATTTTTGTATTCTAGAGATCACAAAACACGTAGACCAGTCAAAAACTCGAGTTGCGATTTTTGGCATGATTCCAATGCTTTCTCTATATATTACCATGTATTGCAGGGAAAGTAAAAATCTGATGTATGCAGCACATGACTTTCCCTGCAGACACAAATTCATTATCTCTTTGCTTCATTAATAATTCTTTAGATTTAGTTTAATTGCACTAAATAACACGCATAAATGATGGACTCAAGATCGGCATAACAAAAATGTTAAAGAACTAAAATATCTCGAGAACGGCTTGTACAACGGTTTAAATGTATAAAACAATGCACAGTTAGAGTGGATACAGGTAATTTTTGAGAGTCATTAAGAAAAAAATCTGATGAGGGCAACACATGACTTTCCTTATATAATGAAATGAATTTACTATTTTCACAGTAAAATAAATAGGTTTTTCTTCTAATAGATACTAATATCCTTTCCAAGATATTGAATTTTCGACAGTTAGTCGTCATTTTCATTGATTTAGCGTCATTTTTATCCATTTGGCGAGATTTTCGTTAATTTGGCAACACTTCAAAAAGTCGCCAAGTTGGCGACATTCCGTCAATTTCGTCGCCAAAATCTCGCCAAGCGTTATGGACGAAGAAATAAGTTGTTCTTACAGCAGATAAATTGGCGTTCAAATGCAAAAGTATTACTCAAAGTATCTTTTTTCATGAATGGAACGAGCTAGATCCACGAGAATGATGTCACCCAATTTATCGCATAATATTATATATTGAAAGTGAACATGTTTCTCAATAGGAAATATTTTTTTTTCTATTTTATATGACTTTTTGATAATTTTTTTGAAAAATGTGCAATATCTCGAGAACGGTTTATGTTAGCGTTCCAAAATTTATGTCAATCGTTTTCTAATGAAAAATTACATAAGAAATGTCTATTTACGTAAATTTATTATTGGTTTTGATTTTTTGACGATTTCTTTAAAATTTCATTCGAAAATTTAGGGAGGTTCTGAACATTCGATTGCGTATAAAAACAATAGGCTTCCAGTGTTTACGGATTGTGATTTTTGTACCAAATTTGGTTCGAATCGGTCCATTCGTTCGTCAGTTATCGTCTCCACAGACCCACTGACACACACACACACACACATACTTTCACACACACACACACACACGCACACAGACATCACTTCAAAAATGTCTGATTCGTGATCAGGGATGCTTGAAACGTGCTCTCCCGTCGAAAACTCGAATTCGAATTTTCGACCTCGTCACAATACTTTCCTTATACATTATGTATATAAGGAAAATAAAAAAGCGGGTTTTTTTGTTACAGAATCGTGCTGAAAACTAATCATCGCCAAAATCACACACAAGTGACCTATCTACCTTAGTGATCTTATGAAATTTGGTTCATTAGTTTTTGAGATAGAGTGGATGTATACATTGAACAGACAGACACAGACAGACAGACAGACAGACACACACACACACACAGACGTTACGTTAAAAATATTTTTTACTTTGCCTGCAATACATGGTGATGTACAGGGAAAGTATTGGAATCATGCCGAAAATCGCAACTCTAGTTTTCGACGAATCTACGCGTTTTGAGACCTCTAGAATACGAAAAAACTATTTTTAGCGTGACATCTGGGCACGTGTCTGTGTGTCTGTCTGTGCAGATTTTTATCCACTCCATCTGAAACACTAATGGACTGAATTTCATAAAATTTGGTAGGTAAGTCACTTGTGGGCGAGTCTGGTGCTGATTAGTTTTGGGTACGATTCGAGATAAAAGAACCCGCCTTTTTTTACGAAATGGCTCGCAAAAGCTTGTATCCACTCTAGCTAAAAAAATAATGGACCGAAATTCACAAAATTCGGTTGATAAGTCACTTGTGGGTCATCCTGGTGCTGATTAGATTTTGGTAGCATTCGGAATACAATAACCTGCCTTTTTTGCAAAATGGCTCGCAAAAATCGCCAAATTTTAAAATAAAAAACTACGTATGCTCAAATATATCCATTAAATACTTGTTTAATACGTAATTTTTAACGAAGAAAAGAATAAGATCAATCCCATTACACTAGGACTAGCCGTTAGCAACATATTTTAGTTTTTACTTTCCTTATATACATAATGTATAAGGAAAGTATTGTGACGGGGTCGAAAATTCGAATTCGAGTTTTCGACGGGAGAGCACGTTTCAAGCATCCCTGATCACGAATCAAAAATTTTTGAAGTGATGTCTGTGTGTGTGAAAGTATGTGTGTGTGCGTGTGTCAGTGGGCCTGTGGAGACGATAACTGATGAACGAATGGACCGATTTAAACCAAATTTGGTACAAAAATCACTATCCGTAAACACTGGAAGCCTATTGTTTTTATACGCAACCGAATGTATGGAACCCCCCTAAATTTTTGAATGAAATTTTTAAAAAATCGTCAAAAAATCAAAACCACAAATAAAGTTACGTAAATAGACATTTCTTATGTAATTTTTCATTAGAAAACGATTGACATAAATTTTAGAACGCTAACACGAACCGTTCTCGAGATATTGTACATTTTTCAAAAAAAGTATCGAAAAGTCATATGAAATAAAAAAAAATATTTCTTATTGATAAACATGTTCACTTTTCATATGTAATACCATGCAATAAATTGGGCGACATCATTCTCGTGGATCTAGCACGTTCCATTCATGACAAAGATACTCTGAGTAATACTTTTGTATTTGAACGCCAATAGTCAATTATCTGCTGTAAGAATAACTTATTTCTTAGTGCATAACGCTTGGCGAGATTTTGGCGACGAATTTGGCGGAATGTCGCCAACTTGGCGAGTTTTTGAAATGTTGCCAAATTAACGAAAATCTCGCCAAATGGATAAAAATGACGGTAAATTAATGAAAATGACGACTAATTGTCGAAAATTCAATGTCTTGGAAAAAATATTAGTATCTGCTATAAGAAAAACCTATTTTTTTTTACTGTAAAAGTAGTAAATTCATTACATTATATAAGGAAAGTCATGTGTTGCCCACATCAGATTTTTTCTTATTTTCTCTACTCCAACTTTGAAAATAAGTCCAGTTATCAAATGAGAATGAACATTGAATTAAAAGTGAATTAAATTTAATTAAAATAAAGAGAACATGGATATAAGTCTGCAGGAAAAGTCATGTGCTGCCCACATCAGTTTTTTTCTTATTCTAGCGGTCCCAAAATGTGTAGATCCGTGGGAAACTCAAGTTACGATTTTCGGCATGATTCTAATACTTTCCCTATACATTGCCATGTATTGTAGGGAACGCTATTAAATTTAGATCCATCAAACATCGAAATTTATCTTTGTGCTGATAATAAATGCTGAATGTACACTACTACTCATTTTTACCGTAGTCATTAACTAACGTTCTGTAGATGTACACATATTTACTAGAAAGTTTTGCAGCGTATCTGCGAGCTAGAACGGAAAGGTACATAAGGAATTTACTTAAAAAAAAACTCGTGTATATATTTTATTGAAAGTGAATAATTTATTTTTCAGTAAATTAAAAATATCTACGAAAGAAGATAAATTTAGATATACCTTATTAAAATTAGGGGCTAAACGATAGCAGATATCTGAAATAACCGTTTTTACTTTCCTTATATGCATAATGTATAAGGAAAGTATTGTGACGGGCGTCGAAAATTCGAATTCGAGTTTTTGACGGGAGAGCATGTTTCAAGCATCCCTGATCACGAATCAAACATTTTTGAGGTGATGTCTGTCTGTGTGTGTGTGTGCGAAAGTATCTGTGTGTCAGTGAGTCTGTGGAGACGATATCTCACAAACGAATGGAGCAATTTGAATGAAATTTGGTACAAAAATCACAATCCGTGATTACTGGAAGAATATTGTTTTTAAATGTAATCAAATGTTCAGAACTCCCCTGAATTTTCGAGTGAAATTTTGAAAAAATCAAAACTTTTAATAAAGTTACCCAAATTGACATTTCTTATGTAAATTCTCTTTAGAAAATGATTGACATAAACTTTAGAACGCTAGCATGAATCGGTCTCGAGATATTGCACATTTTTCAAATAAATTTATCAAAAAATCCCATAAATTAAAAAAAATATTAACTGTTGAAAAACATGGTCACTTTTCATATGTAATATCACACAAAAAATTTACTGACATCATTCTCGTGGATCTAGCTCGTTCCATTCATGAGAAAAGATACTTTGAATAATACTTTTGTATTTGAATGCTAATAGTCATTTATATGCTATAAGAATAACTTATTTCTCCGTCCCTAACGTTTGACGAGATTTTTGCGACAAATTTGGCGACTTTTTGAAATGCTGCCAAATTAACGAAAATCTCGCCAAATGGTTAAAAATGAAGCCTAATGAATGAAAATGAAGACTAATTGTCGGAAATTCAATATCATGGAAAGACTATAAGTATCTACTATAAGAAAAATCTATTTTTTACTTTCCTTATATACATAATGTATAAGGAAAGTATTGTGACGGGGTCGAAAATTCGAAATTGAGCTTTCGACGGGAGAGCACGTTTCAAGCGTCCCTGATCACGAATCAAACATTTTTGAAGTGATGTCTGTGTCTGTCTGTGTGTGTGTGTGTGTGTGTGAAAGTATGTGTGTGTGTGTGTGTGTGTGTGTGTGTGTCAGTGAGCCTGTGGAGACGATAACTGACGAACGAATGGACCGATTCGAACCCAATTTGGTACAAAAATCACAATCCGTAAACCTTGGAAGCTTATTGATTTTATACGTAATTGAATGTTCAGAACCCCCTAATTTTTCGAATAAAATTTTGAAAAAATCGTCAAAAAATCAAAACCACTAATAAAGTTACGTAAATAGACATTTCTTATGTAATTTTTCATTAGAAAACGATTGACATAAATTTTAGAACGCTACCATGAGCCGTTCTTGAGATATTGCACATTTTTCAGAAAAATTATTAAAAAGTCATATAAAATGAAAAAAAAAATTTCCTATTGAGAAACATGTTCACTTTTCATATGTAATACCATGCGATAAATTGGATGACATCATTCTCGTGGATCTAGCTCGTTCCATTCATGAAAAAAGATTCTTTGAGTAATACTTTTGTATTTGAACGCCAATAGTCATTTATCTGCTGTAAGAACAACTTATTTCTTCATCCATAACGCTTGACGAGATTTTGGCGACGAATTTGGCGGAATGTCGCCAACTTGGCGACTTTTTTGAAATGTTGCCAAATTAACGAATATCTCGCTAAATTGATAAAAATGACGCAAAATCAATGAAAATGACGACTGATTGTCGAAAATTCAATATCTTGGAAAGAATATTAGTATCTACTATAAGAAAAACCTATTTGTTTACTGTAAAAGTAGTAAATTCATTACATTATATAAGGAAAGTCATGTGCTGCCCACATCAGATTTTTTTTACTGTAAAAGTAGTAAATTCATTGCATTATATAAGGAAAATCATGTGTTGCCTGCATCAGATTATTAATATAGAAATAATGCAAATTTCCATACTTCTAGAAGTGAGAGTATTTTGTTTTGGAAACTTAAGTGCAAAATGTTCCTTTTGACGTTACATATCCATGCTTTATACACAGCGAAATGAAAGCCGGACAAGAATACATTAAGGAAAAGGTGCCAGTGAGAGAACATTACGCGTTTGCACCAATATTTGCTGCAAAATATGGAGTGAACATATGCTATAATTCTTACTGCATTTTTAATTTTATAAATGTGTTTGATAAATGCATTTGGAAAATATGCAATATATCAAATACTGTTTATGCTAGCGTTCAAAAGTTTGTGTCATTCCTTTTTTTAACAAAAAAATGAAGTTTTAAGTAAATATTTAATTAATAGCGTTAAAAATCCTGATTTTTTAAAACCTTTTTACAAAATTCATTTGAAAATCGCACAATATCTCAAGAATAGTACATGGTACAATAGTTAATGGTTCAGATTTTTAATGACTTTTTCAAAAGTTCATTCGAAAATTGAGGGAGGGGGCGTCTTTCAAATCGCATCATTCCTTCATGAAATATGGTATCCACTAACACACACCTACACATGCATACATATACACATACAGCCATCACTTTGAAAATGTTTCATTTAAGTTACATAAGCATGAAACGCATTTTTGCGTTGAAAATTAGAATTCGAATTTTCGAATTCGTGTCAATACTTTCCCTACACATTGTACAGTGTATGTAGGGGAAGTAAAAATAGTAGAAATGTATTCGCCTTTTTTTAATGAAATATTCTTATTTCTTTTGAGCATTTTTTATTTATTTTGTTTCGTAAACTGGCAAATTAATGCATAAACAGTTTTATGTTTCAGGTATACTAATTTCTGCTTCGTGCTTGTTCTTTTGCAAAATGAAAAAGAAAAAGAAAAAAAATCTCATTAAAAGCTACTGATTAAATTAACTCACATTAATTGAGTTTTAGAAATCTGTAATTAAACTTTCTTTTATATTTTTATGTGTATTTATGAATATTCCTGATAAAAATATTTACTGAATTTCTTTAGAAGTGTGGCACAGAAAATAATAAAAGTTAAAGTTATACTTTTAACTCTTAAATTCATTTAAGGATTATTATTTTAAATATTAAATTCATTAATTTGACATGGCCGTTATTCTCATATAGTGGAATTATATTTAATGTACATTGCTTTGTTGTGCCGCAATAAACCCTCCAATTATTTTACCTTTCGTGCGAGTCTTGTAAAGGAATAATTAATTAATAAAATGCTAAATTGATCACACCATTTAAACTTAAATAATACCATTTATTAGCAACATCAATTTTCATTAATTGTTTTAGCGGAGGGGACATATGTGACCAGAATTATTGAAATTACTATCGTGTCTAGGACCTGTGATAATCGTTGAGCACGTACCTTCCAATTAGTCTTGGGCTTTATCATATCTCAACGGCTTGCATCAGTCGTAGTACTTCCATAACTCTTGGGTGTGTGGCTCCTCCTCATACTCTGAATGAACTTGCACATTGATTTACCTTCACTAATTTGGAACCTCTACGGGACACTCTACAAATCTGTTAGGTTTTTCATTCCTCTCTACTAGTGCTCTTAAGTCAAAATCGTGATAGTTTCTCTGGCATGCTTCTAAGTTAAAATTAAATCATCGTCTGATTCTCGTTCTCTGGTCACAGGCTGTGGTTCCCTTGGTGGTGGTGGGGGGAGGGATAGCTCCGCCTTTACTTCTTTTTGGCGCTTATTGGTTCTTCTTTACCCAATGGCATCATTCCACATTTAGCAAGGCCCAGCTCAGCCCCTCTGGTATGGCACCCCTAAATTTATAGTCTTTTGACCTTTAGGTTCACGTCGTCATAAACTTTGGTGTCAGCCAGACTACAAGCTTTGTTTGCTGTTCTGGCCACCATAAATTCCACACATAAAAGTGTCTCAACAAATATGAGAACAATTTCTGGTCTCACATATCTCCCCTCGGACAAAAAACAAACAAAACAAATTCAAAACCAAAAGAGTTCGAAAAAAAGTTCGATTCACTTGCAACTTTTTAATTGGTATTTTTCCTTTTGGGACAAAGTTCGTGCAGAATTGCAGTTCAAACAGTCTTGTGGTAATACAAAAGTTTTTTAGCACACATTATACACTAAATAAACATAAGTTATGTACTCATCAAATCTATCAGGTCAAGCTTTGAATTGAAGCAAAATTAAATTTTGACTATTTAAAAAGATTTTTAAAATTATATAAACATTCACTTTGAAACGTTACGCACTAACTATTTAACTTCTGATATTTTAACACAATTCACATTTTTTTGTACAAATTACACAGTATACTATTTTTTCAACACAATTCTTTTCATACTTCATTAATATCCGAAATTGATAACTTCATCACATATATCACATTTTTGCTTAACCTTTAAACATTGGTACATACTTATTAATACAATCAAACATTTTTTTTTAAATCAGCCATTGAAAATATATTTTTCATAGAATTCTGTAACTCCCATTACAATTGCATGTGTGATTTACAATCACCTGATATTGTCCCTTTAACATTTTTTTCTTACATTGCATCTAAACAAACAACACCCCTTGCACTTTATGACAGCAATTGAATGATCATTTACAAAAAGATCATTAGAAGAACCCCTTCTTTTCCAAGCCTCGCTACCGGAAATGCGTACCGGAAATGTTCAAATCCCCTATCCGACACTAGGAAAGTGACCAGTTAAATAAAAAGACTTTCGAAAACGATTCCTTTTTCTTTAATCGTTTTTTGCAACAGTGATTAGCAGTTCGCATCATCTCAACTTTACTTTTTCACAATGACAAAGCTTTGTAAAGTGGACAACGTGCGGCCTGGTTTGCTGACCACTGAAGATGACGATGGCGGAGCTTCTACAACACAAAGGATTGAACAACTGAAGTATCGTGACTTTTCTTATCCAATTTGGCGTGTATATAAACGTCGAATTATTCTTTTAAATATATACCTCCTCATCAATTTATTTTATTGTTATTTTCGTGCAACCCGCTCTATCACTGCATGCCATGGTATTTGAACCACCCCTTACTGTACTGCTTTTAACGTATTTCTCTTTGTTTTCTTTTTAAAATCAACTTTAATAGCCCCTTATTTAAATATTATTCCTCAAACATTTATTTACCTACACATTTTCAATACATTTCTACATTTCACCATTCCTACACGAGATATCGTGTCCTCGATTGCTTTATTGCAACGGGCGATTTACAGCTATTTTAACTGTTCATAGTTTAACATTTTAAACTCAAATTGATTTAAAATCTTCAATTATTTATGCCTTTGTTTACTTTTTGACATAAAATTTATACCATCTATGACTAATCTCTAATATTATCACTTTCAGCTCATTACTTATTTTTCACTTTATTTAAACCTGTCATTCAATTTTTAAGCCTCAAGACTCCCCTTAAAAGACTCATCATTTTTTGCCCGCCTTTGAAAACAAAATGAAGTGATGAAAGCTACACCCTATTTTGATACTCAACTTATTTTGAAAAATGAATCATTTGACTGGACTGGCCTGCACAACATTGCCCTTGCCTGGATTTGTCTCCAGACCTTTTATCTACCCATTTAGGTAAAATATTTGATTTTACCTTTCACTTTAGCAGAAATTATTTGCATCAATTAATCTCTGCATAATTTTCTTATCACATGTAACACTTTGACTTAACATTATAAATTATATTATGATATAATATTATTTTTGAAAAAGAACTATTTGTACAATTATTATCAATTTTTGTAAAATTCATACCCTGTTCATTTTTAAACCATTCCATGTTTATTCATTTTTTCCTTAGAAATTCATACCATTTTCATTCTTAAACCATTCCTTTCTTATTGCTTTTTTTTATTTCATATCATTAACCATTTTTTCATTTTAAAAATATTTTCAATTCCATATCATTTGCCCTTTAATTCATTTTTGATTTGTTATTTTTTTTATCTCTCTCTCATTTTACAATTTTTCAAAAACCAATCATCAGCAAATTTTGAATTCTTAAAATATCTTGATATTATGAAAAAATTTGAATCAAACTCTCTTCCCTTCTGTTCATGAATGTTTTCAATTTCATTTGTGTTAAGAATTTCTATTTCATTTAGTAACTCTAATTTTTGCCTAGCATACTCTTTATATTTGCTTTGACTTTCAATTATTCCTGAATCTACTTTCAGAATATCATTTCCTTCATTATTATTGTGATTAATATCCCTCATTATTTTGTTATTTTCATTTTGAAAATTTCTACAAACATTTGAATTTTGTATTTCTTGAAAATTATTATTTTCAACAACCAAATCATCCATTATTTTATTTTCAAGTGAATTTTGCTTATCATTATCATGATTTCTATTTTCATTATCAGTTTTTTTAAAATTAACATTTTGACTTTCATTTTCCAAAACATCCATTATTTTGACCTCATTTGAATTTTTTCTTCTCATTATCATGATTTTTCCTTTCATTTTGCAACACATCCATTATTTTAATTTCAAGTGAATTTTAAGTATTTCCACCTCATTATTTTTGTTTTGACTTTGAATTTCTTCACACTTTTTATTTTCATTTGCATTATGTACCCTTTGCAATTTAACATTTTCATTTTGCATAATTTTATGATCATTATTTTCAAAATTGTTATCACCTTTTTGATTTTGCATAATTTTGATATCCGTATTTTCGCTTCTATGCTGAATATTTTCAGCATTTTGAACATTTCAATATGTACACTTTATACAGTATAACTTTGTTTTGATTGAATCTCAATTATTTCACCGTTACTGTTATATTTATTTTTACTTTGTACCTTTCGTGCGAGATTTCAAATATATTCAACTTCTTTTCCCTTCCAAAGTGATTGTGCATATTTAATTGTAACAATGCGAAAATCTGGTCAACACTTGCTCCTCCAAAATTTTTATTCATCTCTTCAATTAAATTATTTTTACCCACCTTAGTAATATTATTCATTAAAATTTTCATTTAAATTTTGACTCACACAAAAGCGTCACGGAAACCAAATGTGGCAACCAAAATAATAAAAGTTAAAGTTACACTTTTAACTCTTAAATTCATTTAAGGATTATTATTTTAAATATTAAATTCATTAATTAGCCGTTATTCTCATATAGTGGAATTATATTTAATGTACATTGCTTTGTTGTGCCGCAATAAACCCTCCAATTATTTTACCTTTCGTGCGAGTCTTGTAAAGGAATAATTAATTAATAAAATGCTAAATTGATCACACCATTTAAACTTAAATAATACCATTTATTAGCAACATCAATTTTCATTAATTGTTTTAGCGGAGGGGACATATGTGACCAGAATTATTAAAATTACTATCGTGTCTAGGACCTGTGATAATCGTTGAGCACGTACTTTCCAATTAGTCTTGGGCTTTATCATATCTCAACGGCTTGCATCAGTCGTAGTATTTCCATAACTCTTGGGTGTTGAAGACCCAGACCGCACGACCAACCCTAGGGTTTACGGTAGCAATATGTGCGGCCGGATAACTCTTGGGTGTGTGGCTCCTCCTCGTACTCTGAATGCACTCGCACATTGATTTACCTCCACTAATTTGGAACCTCTACGGGACACTCTACAAATCTGTTAGGTTTTTCATTCTTCTCTACTAGTGCTCTCAAGTCAAAATCGTGATAGTTTCTCTGGCATGCTTCTAAGTCAAAATTCCATCATCGTCTGATTCTCTGGTCACAGGCTGTGGTTCCCTCGGTGTGTGGGGGGGGGGGGGGGATAGCTCCGCCTTTATTTCTTTTTGGCGCTTATTGGTTCTTCTTTACCCAAAGGCATCATTCCACATTTAGCAAGGCCCAGCTCAGCCCCTCTGGTATGGCACCCCTAAATTTATAGTCTTTTGACCTTTAGGCTCACGTCGTCATAAACTTTGGTACCAGCCAGACTACAAGATTTGTTTGCTGTTCTGGCCACCATAAATTCCACACATAAAAGTGTCTCATCAAATGTGAGAACAATTTCTGGTCTCACAAGAAGAAGGGACGAATACTTTAATATTGTTTCCTTAAACATATATAGTAGATATAACGTAAAATTTCGTTCTACTGTAGAGTGAAAAACATTTTTAAGGATGACTGCAGAAACATTGAGCATGGATCGCAAGGATTTTGTTTAGATTTTAGGAATTTGATAATGCATTTAAAATTTCAATACAGTCATAAAAAAGAGTGTATATATATAAAAAATCACTGATGTAGATAACTCTGGATTTGCCCCAATATATTGTTATGTATTGACCAAATTACATTATTTTCCTTACATATTATAATATACAGGGAAAGCATTGTGACGAGGTCGAAAATTCGAATTTGAGTTTTCAACGGAAGATCACGTTTCAATCATACCTGAAGTCGAATTGAACGTTTCTGAGGTGATTTGTGTATGTGTTTATGACTCAGTGACGTAACATCCATAGATACTACAAGGCTGAACCTCCCATGTTTAATATATGTATATACATATACATATATATGCATACATATACATACATACCTGTATATACATATACAGGGTGAGTCGGAATTGTTTTAACAAAAGCAAAGGGGTGATAGTACCCTACCAGACGAACAAACAATAATTACCATGGAACATAGGGTCACATTGCCCTCATAGAGGCAGAAAAGAGTAAAATTAAAATACGAACCTGCACGTACACCAGTGTTGGGAAAGCGAATGAACGATGCCAAACGTTGCACAAACAGATGTATTGTGCAGTGACAAACTCACAGCAAGTGCTCAAAGTGGCGACCACGCGTGTCGTTGCACCGTTCACACCGGCGAAGGAATAACTGACGCACCCTCTCGAACATTCCGGGTGTTGTGTTAATGTGGTCTGCAGCAACAACGATGCGCTCGACGAGATCTTCCGCCGAGTCCACAAGCGTCTGGTACACTAAAGATTTCATGTGGCCCCAGAAGAAAAAGTCCAGTCGGAATAACTTGCAGCGTTGAAGTTGTGCCGGTTTTTAAAGGGCAACGTGTGCTTTAATTGGCTATCGCCGAAACCTACTAGGAGTCAGTTATGCGGATTCTGCTCCCTGAACATTTGCATACGGTAACTGCGTTCGTGTCTGGCGTAGGAGATACTACGTAGGCAGGTACACAATGACGTCCGAGGCGCTGACTGGTTTATGCTCGACGCGGTTCGGCGTGCCTCTTTTCTGCCTCTCAGAGTAGAATGCAACACTATGTTCCATGGTAATTGTTACTCGTCTGGTTGGGTAATCCCTCTGCTTTTGTAAAAACAGTTCCGACTCACCCTGTATGTGTATATATATATATATATATCATATAAAACGAAGTGAAAACTTTTATAAAACGGAAATTCTTATACTTCAAGTGTTGGCGCAAAGCAGCACATGCACAAAAAGTATCATATAAGATTCAAATAAAAGAGGGAAACCACCAATTGCATAGCATACATGGCAGAGGTGGATTGCGACACCACTTTTCCGGTTAGAAGCGTGCTTTTAAGCCCGGGCAACACTCCCGGAACCAATGCCATGCAGTGGCCTATCTTCTGGATATGTGTGAAGTCAAAGACACTGGAAAAAGTGCGAAGCAAACCATCTAGAAGCGACCACAAGACCAGAAACGACCACAAGACTAGAAGCGACCATTGCAAGACTTTAGAAGCGACCATTGCAAGAGAAAGGGATAGAATATAATCCGTATGAAGTGCATGCTGACGCTTAAATCAGAAATCTGTTATCAACGTCCAACAGGGTGCGCTGTCCACACATGCGCAATGGTCCCACTAAGAACTTAAAGTGTTACTGCAAACATCCGCTATATCTCTAAAGTCTGCATTTTTTCTTCTTCTGTATTGAAAATTCCCGACTCACCCTGTATATATATATATATATATATATATATATATATATATATATATATATATATATATATATGTATATACAGGGTGAGTCAGAACTCTGGGGCCAAATTTTAAGGGGTGATAAATCACATCTAAACAAGCAATTTTTGTCATACAAAGCAGGGTCGTGACGCAAGAGGTGTACCTCTAGGTGGTAGCTCATGAAATGAGGAAATGGTAACTCTCTCGTGAAAAGAGGAAACCCGAAAAAATGACAGAGTAGGCACGAAGTACGTTTTTCTGACAGAAATTGTAGAATGCATAGACAAAGCTACAGAAACTGCTCAAAAGTGCGACCACCAGCAGTAATGCAGGCTTCACACCTGCGACGTAGCGAGCGGCGCACGTTAGCAAAAACACCCGATATATCTTGGACAACGCCGGCAGCAACAGCAATCCTAGCAACAAGGTCCTCATCGGAGTCGATGGGTTTATCGTAGATGAGACTTTTCTAATAACCCCATAAGAAAAAGTCCAGACAGGAGAGATCAGGTGATCGTGCCGGCCAAGCTATGGAACCACCCCGACCAATCCATTGCCCTGGAAATGTAGCATCTAAGGTGTGCCGCACATCCACGCTGAAATGGGGTGGTTCTCCGTCGTGTTGGAACAACATACATGCTTTAATGTTGGTAGGAACATGTTGCAATAACTGTGGCAGTACCTCCCGTAAAAATAGGAGGTATGTTCTGCAGTCCTCTAGAGATGCACCTCTTGCGTTAAGACCCTGCTTTGTATGACAAAAATTGCTTGTTGAGATGTGATTTATCACCCCTTAAAGTTTGGCCCAAGAGTTCTGACTCATCCTGTATATATATATATATATATATCTATATAAGTCTATTGTTGTAAGATAGAGCATCTGATAGGGGCGGCACGTGACTTTCCCTGCAGACTCATATTCACGTTCTCTTTATTTCTTTAGTAATTCATTGAGTTTAATTTCACAAAAAACAGCCATAATTATTTTAAATGACACTGAATTTGCACTTTTAATTCAGTATTCGTTTTTATTTGGTAACTGGACTTATTGTCAAATGTGGCGTAGCGAAAATGGGAAAAAACTAAAATGTATAAAAATATTCGAAACGTGTTCAGGAGGTCCTAAAATATATATTGGCATCAAAATTTGGAATTTCAATTTTATTTTGAAAGAAATACATTCATTGTACTATCGTACATAGTACAAAAAATCTGATTTGGGTAGTACATGACTTTCCTTATATAATGCAATGGATTTACTAGTTTTACAATAAAAAAATAATATGTAAGACCCAAGGCGCTGTGTTTTTGTCGTTGAATTGTACATTGGACGATTTTCAGGATGACAACATGTAAAACTACTTCAAAATACTCAATTAACTTATACTTTGCGCAACTCTAAACAATCATCAATATTGATAGCATCCTCAATAAGCGATATGGCCCATATATTAAAATACTTTAATAATTACTTCATCATCTAATCATAATTTTCATTGATTTAGCGTCATTTATATCCATTTGGCGACAATTTTTGTTAATTTGGCAACATTTAAAAACTTGCCAAATTGGCGACATTCCGCCAAATTTATCGTCAAAATCTCGCCAAGCGTTATGGACTGAGAAATAAGTTATTCTTGTGGCAGGTAAGTGAATATTGGTGTCCAAATACAAAAGTATTATCTAAAGTATCTTTTCTCATGAATGGAACGAGCTAGATCCACGAGAATGATGTCATCCAATTTATCGGATGAAATGACTTATGAAAAGTGGACATATTTCACAATAGATAACATATATTTTTAATTTTATATGATTTTTTTGATAATCTTTTTTCAAAAGTGTACAATATCTCGAGAACGGTTCATGCTAGCGTTTTAAAATTTATTTCAATCATTTTATAATGAAGAATTACATAAGAAATGACTATTTACGTAACTTTATTAAAAGTTTTAATTTTTTGGGGATTTTTTCAATATTTCACTCGAAAATTCAGGAGGGTCTGAACATTCGATTGCGTATAAAAACAGTAGGCTTCCAGTATTCATGGATTGTAATTTTTGTACCAAATTTCGATTGAATCGGTCCATTCGTTCGTCAGTTATCGTCTCCACAGACTCACTGACACACACACACACACACACACACATAGACATCATCTAAGAAACGTCTGATTCGTGTTCAGGGATGATTGAAATGTGCTCTCCCGTCGAAAACTCGAATTCGAATTTTCAACCCCGTCACAATACTTTCCTCAATAGATGTATATAAGGAAAGTAATATACGCTATATGTATATAAGGAAGGCGAAAAGTAAAAATATTGATATTATATTGTTTCTTCCTGAGTCCTATAATATAGCCATAGCTATATTATAGCTCGATGCTATATTATAGCTATAATATAGCTCGATGGTTTTAATAAAAGTTTGTTCTTCAATAAAAAGTCTTGCTCTGCATAGTCTCGTAACCAGAGTGTGTTTCTCAACGTTGTTATTGAATAATAAGTGCCACATTCCACATGATTTGTTTTTTAAGTATGTAAAATCATTCTAATTAACTATAAACTATATTTCACGTATTAAAACATTTTGTGGCAACAATGGTTTAACAACGGTTGATGCTGAAAAGTTTGAAAAATCATTTTCTTCATAGGCTTAACATGGGGTCATTTGATTTCAATTAGCTGAGTGGCTAGATCTAATTTTAAAATTTGGGATTCGCCATGACCTATAACTTGGTAAATTTTATAAATGTTCCAAATTTCGCGCAAATTGGCCGCTGAGAAACAACGTTAGCAACAAAAACGCATTCAATGCCAAAGAAGCTTCCCCGTACCATGTAGCTCTTCAATAATATATAGAGATACTATAGAAAGTCATAATATTTTGAAGTAGACTTATATATCTTTCAATGCAGTAGTACTATGCTGTATCTTCTTCAATGGAACTGATTCTTAAACTGTTGAAGAAATAAATAACTAATACAGTGAATGAAAAGATGTCATGTAATATGAAGCTGACAGGGATTTTCTGATCTTTACTGATTTAACGAAAAAATGAATGGCCAAGATATTGAACTTGCTGGTTTCCCTGCTGTTCTTGAATACACTATTGCATTTCTCACTCCTCAGATCGCTATTGTTATATATATATATATATATTATATATATATATATATATATATACACACACATATATATATATACATATATATATATATACATATATATATACATATATATATATATACATACATATATATATATATATGTATATATATATAGATCTCTGACTTGTATGATGTAATTTTGGCTCTATACAATGAATATATTATTAATCTTACAACTCATACTAGTTTTGTTAATTTTCCTAAACTTCTTCACTTTGTTATTTTCAATAATTATATTTTTCAAGGAAATAAATTATACCTACAAGTCTCAGGAGTTCCACAGGGTGGCTGCAGTAGCAGTATGTTAGCTAATTTATATCTTTATCATTTTGAACAGTCCTTTACTTCAATAGATTATACAATATACAGACATGTTGATGATCTGATTTGCTTAGTACATACTGAAAATTGTGTCATTAATATTGATTTCTATCCTGATTATTTGGAATTAATTCCTAGTGAAGCTACTATTAGTAAAAATATTAATTTTTTGGATTTAAATCTTTTTGTTGAACCTTCTGATAGAATTGTTACTAATTTATATGATAAAAAATTCTCTTTTAATTTTGAAATTAATAACATCTTATCATTTAATTTCTGCAACTCGTTTCTATTGTTTAGAAATATTATTCTTAATCAGCTTTTTAGAATATATAGATTATCTGATAAAAAATTCCATGCTTTACATATTGATAATCTAAAAATTACCAGCAATTTATATAAATATTCCTCTTATTTTGTAAATGGTATAGTTAAAAAATTTAGAATAGCTGGATTTTCTTGAATTTTATTTATTTAATATTGCTTTAAATTTTAGCCTGACTTCTCCCTTCTCTTGTTTTATTATTTTATTTATACGTCCACTTAGACATTAGCCTTTTTTTATTGCACCTCTTGATGGTATATTATCTCTTGTACATGTCTTTTCGTATTACTGTTATTTATTTCTTACGATTGGCAACAGTATATCTTATTCCTTTGTGAATGGCAACACTTGTCACTTCTTTCTGTGTTTCCACGCTTACTAGATTAGTGTGTTTTTTCAGTCTGTTTTTTGGTATCTATTTTTCCTTTTCTTTTTCTTTTTTATGCATGTCGTCCAAGTAGAAATAGTTTATAGATATAATCTGTCTATTTCTTCAGAAACATACATTTTTGTGTTTGCTTCTACAAAAAACTTGGGCATGAATACGATTTTTGTGGAAGTGAACAATTCTTGATTTAGGCTTAGAGCCTTGTCCACTTGTATAGCGTTTGTGATTGCTTTCGTTTGTTATTCATTTTTCGATTCCATACCTTTGTATTTTGATACTTTTCATCGACTTGTTGATTCGATATTTATTCTATTTATTTGTTTTTTATTTTTTCCATTTGCTTGAGGATTTGTTGATTCATACTTTTATTTCGTAAGCCTGTTAGATTTTTGAATTTTCGTGTTGCAGATTCTCACTTTTCTTTCATTGGATCTTCAAATCTTTTTTTCTTATCATATATCAACTTGCTTGTTCACATTCCATTCCTATTGAAGCATTCAATCTATGGAAGTATACTATCTTACATCTACTTAAAAATGTTATTATAAACATTAAATTTACGAAGCCTAGGTATCCTTATAAACAACTCCTATCTGCTATTAAAGAACTACAACAACATTTTGTCATAACTTATGTAGATAAAGCTTCTAATAATTATGCCATCATTTGTAAAAAATATTATGTTTCTCTGTTACAGAATTACTTAAAAAATAATCAAATTTTTAAACCCATTAATAATCAGTCTATCCAAATCAAAACTAAAATGCTAAAATTATATACACAACTAAATATTAATTGTAAGTTTTTTAAATTTCCTTATGTTACTTTGGTTCCTAAATTCCACAAATCACCTCTCAGTTTTAGAACAGTCACATGTGGACATAATACCTTTACCACTACAGCTAGTAAGTACTTGCTTAACTGTTTAAATAGAATTAATGAATCTCTTAAATTCAGGAATTCAGGATATTTCATTTTGAACAATAGTTTTGATTTAGTTAATCATCTTAGCAAGTTTCCACAAATTCTTGGTTTCCAAACCTTTGATTTTAAAGACCTATTTAATAATATTGTCATTAAAGATTTACATAAAGTTATTATCTCTCCTTATCATGACTATATATCTTCCAATCATGTTGCTTTTAATGTCAAAAATTTTCCTATGCTCTTGCACTTTGTGTTATACAACAATTATATTATCCAAGGTGATAACATTTATTTACAAACATCTGGTGTACCACAAGGTGGCTGTAGTAGTAGTATTCTCGCTAACTTATATCTTTATTATTATGAATGTCGTTTTAACTCTAATTCATATATTATATATAGATATGTTGACGACTTAATTTGTATTATCATTGATGATTCCTATCCCATTAATATTGATTTTTACCCTTCTAACCTAGAATTAATTATTAATGAGCCTAGCGTTAGTCACACTGTTAATTTTTTAGACCTAAATTTAGATACCTTCAATAATCATGTAATCACCAATCTCTATGATAAAAAAGATTATTACAACTTCACTATCATAAAGCTGCTTTCATATCAATCTTGTAATTCTATTCAATTGTTTAGAAACATCATTTTAAACCAGCTATTTCGAATACATCGTCTTTCTGATCCTCGGTTTCACTTTCTCCATATCAATAATCTTAAGCGCATTTGTCAAAATTACCATTATCCGGAAGTATTTGTAAATAATATTATTAATCATTTCAAATATATCACGTAATAACTTTACACATGCATTATTTATCTTTGATCGGATAACTCATTTTTGAGAATTCACCCATTCTTATTACCTAACTTACCACTTGGCCTGAGTCTAATACTGTTTACTATTTTCGAATGACTATTTTCCACTTGTCCTGAGTCCTATACTGATTGCTATTTTTGAAAGTCTCCTTACATATTATGTATCGTTCAAATGTATTCATTCCGGGACCCACTAGCATTGACGAAGTGAGGTGAAATGCTCAGTCACTAGTTTATCTTACACGTGGTGCAATGCTTTTGAGTTCATATTTCTGTTCGAGGAGGTATTAT
Organism: Amaurobius ferox; assembly: GCA_951213105.1. Classification (NCBI taxonomy): domain Eukaryota; kingdom Metazoa; phylum Arthropoda; class Arachnida; order Araneae; family Amaurobiidae; genus Amaurobius; species Amaurobius ferox. Next base: position 38,258,402 of record OX578154.1, read on the forward strand.
TTTTTAGATTTGTAATTCAATTGATTTATTTTTCTCCTTCCACTAGCCAGTAGACAGTTCCAATGGTGTCTATAGTTAAATACTATCGCCATTGTCAGAAACTGGCTATTCTATCGGTTTTAATTCGAATTGTATGGCTGTCCTGATGAGAATGCAATTTCGAACTAACCGCCATTTTTTGTGTAGTTTCAATTGATTGTTCTATATTCTTAATCTCTTATCTTAAGCTGCTTGTTATTGCCTATTCTCATTTTTGCCGTGTTTTATTTTTATTTATTTTCATATACTTTTAATTGTGATTTTTGAATCCTAATATTCTTCTCATCCCCCTTTCCATTGTAGTGATATGTTACCTTCTATCTTTATCCTTAGTCTTGGCCTATAGTTACTCATTTGTAACAGATATGCTAGAGATGGGTTTTTTTGTACATACAGTAGTTTATGTATAATTTTCGATTAAAATCCTTCAATTTATATATATATATATATATATATATATATCGGTTCCGGACATAATCCCGACAGCCGAAATCCCGACAAGCCAGAATCCCGACAGCCGATATCCCGACAAGCCATAATCCCGACAGGGTCGAAATCCCGACAAGTCAAAATCCCGACAAGGTCGAAATCCCGACAAGCCAAAATCCCGACAAGTTCGAAATCCCGACAAGCCAAAATCCCGACAGCCGAAACCCACTCTTGCAAAGACTAATACAACACTAAGGCGGTCATCGCAGTGACGTCACTAGGGTTAGAATTTACTAATCAGCACCCCCTTCCCCCCCCCCCCCGCACATGCGCTGGACTCACGCTGGGCCCACGCACATGGCTCTCTACGCCTATATGTATAGCATGATCAAAATTATCGACGTTTTTACATCTCTACATTTTACAAACTAATAGTTTTAATCACTAAATCATAACAATTATGCCATTACTGAAATAAATTTTGGCAAATTGAAATGACAAAGATTAAAATGATATAACAGGTCGGTATAAGATTTAGGAAATTCATTTTATTAAAAAAGAAAAAAAACACTTACACATTCTGCATACGTTCAAATAGCATATTCTAATAGCATGTGGCCATTGTCGTAGCAAGCGGATGGAGACAAGAGCGAGCGTGAGTCCAGCGCATGTGCGTGGGGGGGGGGTGCTGATTAGTAAATTCTAACCCTTGTGACGTCACTGCGATGACCGCCTTAGTGTTGTATTAGTCTGTGCAAGAGTGGGTTTCGGCTGTCGGGATTTTGGCTTGTCGGGATTTCGACCTTGTCGGGATTTTGACTTATCGGGATTTCGACCTTGTCGGGATTTTGACTTGTCGGGATTTCGACCCTGTCGGGATTTTGGCATGTCGGGATTTCGGCTGTCGGGATTCTGGCTTGTCGGGATTTCGGCTGTCGGGATTACGACCCAGACCCTATATATATATATATATATATATTTATTTATATATATATTATGTGCTTCTATTTGAAGCTGCTCATGGATATTTACTTCTTACCTTTACTATGCACTGTTGGGAGAGCAGGCATGAAATTTAATTTATCAAAATCTTCTCTCATGACATTTGTGTTCCAATGGCACAGTTCGAATTTATATATTTAAATGACATTAAATTCCTGTTTTCGATATGTCAAGAGACTTACAAACCCATACTGATCAAAGGTTCGAAATGAAACATCTGAAAATTAGAAAAGATATTAAACCTGATTTCCCTTGAGATTCTTTCTCTCTTTCTCTCTTTCATTATTGAAGTTTTCGAACCCCTATCTATTACAACTGCATTTCATCTGAAATATTTATTCTTAACTACCAGTGACAGCCACAAGAGTAAAATTCGTCAAAATAAGGGGAAGATCAACTGCTGAAATGTAGAAATTATTTTTCGAAGAGGAACAATAAGCCCTACTCGAACGTTTTATAAGGGGGTTATCCCCTGAATTCTTTCTTGATATTCTTCTTCGCAGAGTTTGGAAGCGTCTTGATTGTGAAGTCCTTCTGGGAAATTAAGTTTAATTATAGATAGCTAATTTCTTGAACATAGACATTTGCATTAAATTTATGATTTTTTATTTTCTATTTCGAGAAAGTTGGAGAAGAAAGAAGCACTAGAGAGCAAACAACAGAAGAAGAAGAAGAAAAAATGCATTTTAAATTTTAGTAATTGATTCCTTAAGGAATTTTAGTCCTAAGGAAATGAAAAAAATGGAGAAAAATTTACATCTTCCGGTTGCAATCAAAATATAAATATTTCAATGAGATATGAAACATAAACGTGGTAAGTTTTTGAAAAGATTCCAGTTTTGAAGTTACACCTGTGATCAAGTTTTTCAAATTACATAGTTCTTAAAGCAAAACATTAAAATCACTGCTTTGTTATCATACCAGATTGTTATCATACCAAATTACTGCTTTGTTATCATACCATTTGCATCAACTTCATGAATATTTATTTGCTATTTCGGGAAGTTGTTGGAGAAGAATCATTTGAGTGTAAAAAGCAGAAGAAGAAGAAAGAAATATATTTCAAAACTTGGTAATTGATTCCTCAAGGAAATATAGACCTAAGGAAATGAAAACAAGAAAGATCAATCATGCATAAAGCATTGATTATGAAAGACTTGCTAACTGAAATGCAATTTTATTTAAATATCACTAAATTGCGACACATTCAGCGGTGACATTTTAAAAGTTATCACAATACTACAATAATTTATTATATTTGAAAACTTCATCGAAAACAAATGAACTTTATTCAAAATACGTCATCGAAATATAAATTGCCTGGTTATATAAAAGCAGTTAATATTTCATTCATCAACTCTGTTTCATTCCCTTCATTCAGCGTCGATATTTTTAGAGTTATCACAATACTACAATAATTTATTTTACTAAAAATCTTAAAACCATGGAGGAAAAGTACTCTCTAACTCCATGCCTAAAACTTCATCGAAAAGCGATACAATAGAATCGTTTGCTTCTCTATGTAAAATCAATGAATGTTTCATTCATATCAGATATATTGCGGACTCCAGAGCTAAATAATTTTGCGTTAAAGAAATTCAGCAATTCTTATATAACTCATCTTACTGCTTGATGTGTTTATATTCTCCATACGAGAAAATTAGGCTTCGTTGTAAAAATAATCAAAGTTTGGCGATCATTTAAACTCTAAAATATTGTAATAGCGTTGTCACACTATATAGATGCACAGAAAAAAATAAAAAATAAAGCTGTTTTAGGGCGGACGCAACACTACATATAAAACAAGAAAGATCAATCATGCTTAAAGCATTGATTATGAAACACTTTCCAACTTTAATGCAATTTTAATTAAACATCTCTAAAATGCAATAATACATTCCTCGGTAATATTTTAAAACTTATCACAATACTACATTAATTTATTATAATTGAAAACTTCAACTTTCATCGAAAAAAATGAACTTCATTCAAATAACGGCATTGAAATATAAATTGTTTGGTTTAAACATCTCTAAAATGCGATACATTCCTCGGTAATATTTTTAAAATCATCATAATACTACAATAATTCATTATATTTGAAAATTTCTTCGAAAACAACTGAAATCCATTCAAATGACGTCATAGAAAAAATAACACGCCTGGCTCTCTCTATAAAAGCAGCATTTCATTCATAATATTTCTCCATTCATTTCATTCATCACAATACTATAATAATTTATTTTATTTAAAAATTAAGACCATGGAGCTACAAGTAATTAAACTCAATGCTTAAAACTTCATCGAAAAACATTGTCCTCTCTGTAAAATCAATGAATATTTCATTCATATCAGCTATGCAGACTCTATGAGCTAAATAATTTTGCGTTAAAAAAAACAGCAATTCTTAAACAACTCACCCTACATATTTTGCTGTTTATATTTTACATAAGTGAAAAATAGGCTTCGTTGTTGAAATAATCAAATTTGGATGATCATTTAAACTCAAATATATTGTCATTGCGTTGTTTCAGTATGTAGATGCACAGAATTTGAGCAAAAATAAAGCGGTTTTAGGACGAATACAACACTCTATATGAATTAAAAAGAACTTTAAATATCACGATTTTGAGACCAGATGGATGCAATATTTTATTTTGAAGTGGGTCACGTGATCTTTTTATATCATTTTCACGTGATCACTTCATATAAGAGGTGTAATTATTATTTTAATTTTTATTTAAAAAACTACTAAATATATTTTGCTGAAATTTTTTTTATATATTTCATGGGATAATATGAATATTACCTAAAATTTTCGAAGCAATTTGTGAATTTTAAATCCGCTTAAAAATGTTTGAAAAATTAGATCCTGTAAGGTCCAATGTATTTCATTTTTTCAACCCGGGTTCAATCCAAAACTAATTGGGTGATATTATTCATTTATATACCCATAGGTCCAACAGACCGTCTGAACAACGTACTAAAATTTCATTTTGATGAAGTCATTTTTACGGCAGTTATCGTGCTAATGGACAGAGAGACAGAAGGACAGATAGACAGAATGAATAAAGTCATAAACACTTTTCAACTTTGTTGAAAAGTGTTAATAAAAAGAACTTTAAAAATCACAATTTTGACACCAGATGAATGCCCCCGGCCATTCACCATGCTGCTCTAAGCCCTTGGACGAGTCAGATGGTCAGGGCTTTCGACAAGATGAATGCCATATTTTATTTAAGTGGGTCACGTGATCGTTTCATATAATATGGGTGCAATTATTATTTTAAATTTTATTTAAAAAAACTACCGAACATATTTGACTAATACTTTTTTTATATATTTTATGGGATAATTTAAATATTTCCTAAAATTTTCGAAGCAATTTTTGAAATTTAAATCCGCTTAAAACAATGTTCGAAAAATTATGTCCCATAGGGTTCAGTACATTTAATGGTTTTCAATCCGGGTTCAATCCAAAATTAATTGGATGATATTATTCATTTACATTCCCATATGCTCCACAGGTCATATCAACAGCATACTAAAATTCCATTTTGATAAAATCGTTTTTGCGGCAGTTATTGTGGAAAATGATAGACAGACAGACAGGCAGAATGAGCAAAGCGATGAACACATTTCAACTATGTTTTAAAGTGTAAAAAATGTTGAAAAAATTGCATCCTTGCTTGCAATCAAAATATAAATAATGCAATAAGATGCGAAACATAAACGTGGTGGGTTATTGAAAATATTCTTGTTTTGAAGTTACACATATCATCTAGTTTTTCAAATTACATAGTTCTTAAAGCAGAACATTGAAATTACCATTTCGTTATGATACCACTCTTCATGCAAAGCTCTCTTTTGCATAGCTATTTGCATCAACTTTTTGAATTTTTAACACTTTACAACAAAGTTGAAAAGTGTTTATGACTTTGTTCATTCTGTCTGTCTGTCCGTTAGCACGATAACTGCCGTAAAAATGACTTAATCAAAATGAAACTTTAGTATGTTGTTCAGACGGTCTGTAGAACCTATGGGAATATAAATGAATAATATTACCCAATTAGTTTTGGATTGAACCCGGGTCGAAAAAATGAAATACATTGAGCCTTATGGGACCTAATTTTTCAAACATTTTTTAAGAGAATTTAAAATTCATAAATTGCTTCGAAAAATTTAGGTAATATTCAAATTGTTCCATAAAATATATAAAAAAAAATTCAGCGAAATATATTCAGTAGTTTTTTAAATAAAAATTGAAATAATAATTACACCTCTTATATGAAACGATCACGCGACCCAAGGTCCGTAGAATATCTTATATATAACTAACGTTAATTCTATTAACCTTGCACGCGACCATGATATGAAACGATCACATGACCCACTTCAAAATGATATATGGCATCCATCTTGTTTCAAAATTGTGATTTTTTTAAGTTCTTTTTAATTCATATTGAGTGTTGTATCCTTCCTAAAACTACTTTATTTTTGCTTAAATTCTATGCCTCTACATACTGAAGCAACGCAATGACAATTTATTTGAGTTTAAATGCTCATCTAAATTTGATTATTTCTACAACTAAGCCTATTTTTCACCTATGTAAAATGTAAACAGCAAAATATATAGAATGAGTTGTATTAGAATTCCTGTATTTTTTTAACACAAAATAATTTAGTCCATGGAGTCTGCATGGCTGATATGAATGAAATATTAATTGATATCATAAAGAGAAGGACGATTTTTTTCGATGAAGTTTCAAGCATAGAGTTTAATTTTTTGTAGCTCCATGGTCTTAAACAATATGTTTAAATAAAATAAATGATTATAGTATTGTGATGAATGAAATGATTGGGAGAAAGTTATGAATGAAATCCTGTTTTTATAGAGAGATCCAGGCGTGTTATTTTTTCTATGACGTCATTTGAATTAATTTCCGTTGTTTTCGATGAAGTTTTCAAATATAATAAATTATTGTAGTATTATGATAATTTTAAAACTATTACCGAGGAATGTATAACATTTTAGAGATGTTTAAACCAGGCAATTTATATTTCAATGCCGTCATTTGAATGAAGTTCATTTTTTTCGATGAAGGTTTAAGTTTTCAAATATAATAAATTAATGCAGTATTGTGATAAGTTTCAAAATATTACCGAGGACTGCATTGCATTTTAGACTTGTTTAAATAAAATTGCATTGAAGTTGGAAAGTGTTTCATAATCAATGCTTTAAGCATGATTGATCTTTCTTGTTATTTGCTGTTTTGGGAAAGCTCTAGGGAAGTTGCAATATTTGAGAGTAAACAAAAGAAGTTGAAAAAAGAAACAAAAAATATTTTACATTTTGGTAATTGATTCCTCAAGGAATTATAATCCTAAGGAAAAGAAAGCATGTGTATCCTTCCCCTTGCAAACAAAATATAAAAAATCTGATGTGTGCAGCACATGACGTTCTCTGCAGACATATTTATATCCACGTTCTCTTTATTTTAATTAAGTTTAATTCACATTTAATTCAATTTTTGTTCTCATTTGGTAACTGGACATATTTACAAAAGTGGCGTATATGAAAAAACTTAAATATCTCGAGAACGGCTAGTCCTAGTGCAATGGGGTTGGTCTTATTATTTTCTTCGTTAAACATTACATATAAAAATGGATATATTTGAGCATACGTAGTTTTTTTTATTTTTTATTTTGGAGATTTTTGCTGACCAATTTGTATAAAAAGGCAGATTATTTTTTTCCGAATCATACCATAATCTAATCAGCGCCATAGTGACCCACAAGCGACTTATCTACCGCATTTTGTGAAATTCGGTCCTTTAATTTTTCAGCTAGAGTGGAAGCAGGCTTTTGCGGACCATTCCGCAAAAAAAGGCGGCTTCTTTTATCCCAAATCGTACCCCAAACTAATCAGCACCAGATTCGCCCACAAGTGACTCACCTACCAAATTTTATGAAATTCGGTCAATTAGTTTTTTAGTTAGAGTGGATACAATAACTGCACAGACAGATAGACACACACAAGCGTCACGCTAAAAATAGTTTTTTCGTATTCTAGAGGTCTCGAAACGTGTAGATCCGTCGAAAACTCGAGTTGCGATTTTCGTCATGATTCCAATACTTTCCCTATACATTACCATGTATTGTAAAAAAAGTAATTATGTAATGATATATAAAATATAAACATGGTGGGTTATTGAAAAGATTCATGTTTTGAAGTTACACATATGATCTAGTTTTTCAAATTACACAGTCTTTATAGCAGAACATTGGAATGACCACTTTGTTATCATATTACACTTCATGTGAAGCTGAATTTAATAACTGGTACGCCATATTACCAATATGAAAGCATTTATTTATGTTCGTACCGAGAGAACTAAACTACTCTAAATACCTCACTTTTGTTGGACATTGATATTACTTCTTTGGTTTCCGGTTCTTTCATACTATCCAGTTACCTGCTATACTCTTTCTTTACCTCATGATTTAACTATCATTTTATTAACACTTAACAACAAAGTTGAAGAGTGTTTATGACTTTGTTCATTCTGTCTGTCTGTCTGTCCGTTACCACGATAATTGCCGTAAAAATGACTTAATCAGAATGAAATTTTAGTATGTTGTTCAGACGGTCTGTAGGACCTACGGGAATATAAATGAATAATATTACCCAATTAGTTTTGGATTGAACACGGGTAGAAGAAATGAAATACATTGAGCTCCATGGGACCTAATTTTTCAAACATTTTTCAAGCAGATTTAAAATTCACAAATTGCTTCGAAAATTTTAGGCTTCGAAAATATATAAAAAATATATATATTGCTTCGAAAATATATAAAAAAAGTTTCAGCAAAATATATTCAGTAATTTTTTAAATGAAAATCAAAATAATAATAACACCTCTTATATGAAGGGATCACGTGATCATGATATGAAAAGATCAGGTCACCCACTTCAAAATGATATATGGCATCCATCTTGTCGCAAAATCGTGATTTTTAAAGTTCTTTTTAATTCATATTGAGTGTTGTATCCGTCCTAAAACTACTTTATTTTTGATTAAATTTTGTGCATCTACATACTGAAACAACGCAATTACAATATATTTGAGTTTAAATGCCCATCCGAATTTGATTATTTCTACAACGAAGCCTATTTTTCACCTATGTAAATTGTTAACAGCAAAATATGTGGAATGAGTTGTATTAGAATTGCTGTATTTCTTTAACATAAAATCATTTAGTTCATGGAGTCTGTATAGCTGATATGAATGAAATATTCATTGATTTTACAAAGAGATGGACGATTTTTTTCGATAAAGTTTTACGCATGGAGTTTAGTTACTTGTAGCTCCATGGTCTTAATTTTTAAATAAAATAAATTATTATAGTATTGTGATGAGTGACATGAATGGGAAATTATTTATGAATGAAATGCTGCTTTTATAGAGAGAGCCAGGCGTGTTATTTTTTCTATGACGTCATTTGAATGAATTTCAGTTATTTTTGATGAAGTGTTCACATATAATAAATTATCGTAGTATTATGATAATTCTAAAATTATTACTGAGGAATGTATCACATTTTAGAGATGTTTAAACCAGGCAATTTATATTTCAATGCCGTCATTTGAATGAAGTTCCTTTTTTTCGATGAATGTTTAAGTTTTCAAATATAATAAATTATGTAGTATTGTGATAAGTTTTAAAATATTATACCCGAGGAATGTATTGCATTTTAGACATGTTTAAATAAAATTGCATTGAAGTTGGAAAGTGTTTCATAATCAATGCTTTAAGCATGAGTGATCTTTCTTGTTTCTTCATGAGTTCACTTAAGATCTTGCAATTGATTTCCAGTAGCTTAATAGTAGCGTGTCGGTCGGCCAGTACGAAGATCTCCGTTTTTATCCCAGGCTGATGCAGCAAGGTTCTTTACAATGACGTCTAAACAAATCAACCTGTAGATTAGTGTAAAGATGTCACAGGTCTGAAAATAACCTTATAGTACTACTAGCACGGATCAAGTGAACTATGGTATATTGATCGTCGATTTCAAATCGGGAGGACAAGCAGTAAGCTAACCTGGAAAATAAAAATAGCATCAAGAGGATAACCTGAGGTAAAAATAGCAAGAGTTGGTAAGTCACTCTGTAAGTTTCACGCCATCTAACATTAGAGGGTGGGAATATGAAGAGTTCACTTCGACGATAAAAGCTTTGAATTCGTTCCAGTAGCTCAACGGCTGGCCAGCACGAATATCCATGGTTCGATTCCAGGTGGGGACAGCAAGGTTCTTTACAGGTTTTTTCCACCATTTCCTCGTTTCGCCTTTAAAAACTCATTTCCGTGCTTCAATCACATTTGCTGTTCTGTATGCAGTTGCCCATCGTAAGTTGTCAGTGTTGGTCATGCTTCTTGTCTATCTTAACAAATAATCTGTATTTTCCCGCTTTTGAATCTATTAATGTTGTGTGTTATGCTGCTTTTTACAAGGCATTATTACTTTCAATAATTATTTTTTAATATATTTCAAAAGTCGACAACTAGAAGAGCTGAGCTCATTTCCAAACGAAAAGTCATATCCTATTTCCTACAAGTGGATATATCTCTCGTTTTTATCTAAAAAATTTCGTTAGTACTATTAAATTTACATAGGATTTTTGTATGTATCTAATGTAACAATAAAAGCATTTTCATGCTTTCAGGCGAAGAGGAAAGTATAAAAGACTGATTTCCCAAGAATACTGACTTTGTGTATTGCATTTTTCGTACCCATATCTTGTATAGTTGCATTTCTTTTCAAATATTTATTTTAAACTAGCATTGACAGTCGCGTGAGTAAAATTCACATACGATGTAGATCATCTGCCGAAATGTGGATAATATAATTTTCACGAAAGTTTAAAAAGGAAATATTCTAAATTCCTTTTCGAAATTTTTCTTCCTGAAATTTTGAAGCATCTTACTTGTGAAATTTGAGGGATTAAGTTTAATTTTAGAATGCTAGTTTTGTAACACAAACAATGGCATTAAATCTACGAATTTTTATTTGCTGTTTCGGGAAAGTTATCGGAGCAGAAGCATTTAAGTGCAAGCAACAGAAGAAGATTAAAAAATGAATATATCTCAATATTTTTTATTGGAAATAAAATAAAATATATCTCATTATTAATTTATTAAAAATGAAAAAATATATCTCAAAATTTATTTATTATAAATGGCCAGGCACTTGATACATTCCATCATTCGCCTATACAGCGGTTAGAATCGCGAATCATTTAATCGTCATATGACGTTGTCCGGTGCACCAGCGGGCACGGAACACACTGCGCCCAACAACACAACATCCATAATCCGAAAGAGACTCGAACCTACAACATGGTAGCCGAGCGATGACCAGGAAACTTTTGCCCTGACCGCTGAGCTACAGTGTTGGAATATATCAACCAAATATCTCGTTTATTCTGTTGTTGGGCACAGATTGCATAAAATTTTAACCACGTGTTTTTATGCAATCATAAAAACAACAGATTTTAGTATATCTGTCTGGAATGTGCCCCTGAAGACGTTTCTGGCAGATATTCTATTCATTGATTTATTTTCCTTGTCCTGGCCATTCTGTGCTCTACTTTTACAGCCCTTCGTCGTTAATTTTTACTTTCTGTTATTAAATACACGTTATTATATTGCCCGCGGTTTGATACTGTGTTTACAGACTTTCCTGCACTTTCGTTTGTAATTTTTTAATATATATATATATATATATATAAAGAAATACAATCCCCAAAAGTATGAAATTCAAGAAAGAGAAATTCGCAAATTGCCGCACTATCAGAGTCTTGAAATACAAGATTTAAAATGAAAAAAGAAAATATATAGGTGGAATGATTGTGTTTACAGGGTTGCAGAAAGGTCAAGGGGGATTGCGACCCCTATTTCCTGGTTAGAATCTAGGATTATCTGACTGTTTCACATCCAGATGTCTCTATAAGTTAGACGCGACTTTTTTTATGTATGCTTTCCTATTCGAAGTTTATACGCTTTATGCAATTCTTCCATGATTCTCGTCTTGCTGGTTAGTAAAATTTCCAATTTTTTTGTTATTTTGATCATTTTTATGTTGTCTAGGATTCGGCCATTTTTTTCCCACGGGCATGATCGATTGTTGTTTCGGGCGTGCAGAGTCTCTGGGAGCTTTTTCACGAAGTCAAAGCTATCTTCGAACCAGGAAATAGGGGTCGCAATCCCCCTTGACCTTTCTGCAACCCTGTAAACACAATCATTCCACCTATATATTTTCTTTTTTCATTTTAAATCTTATATATATATATATATATATATATATATATATATATATATATATATATATATATATATATATATATATATATATATATATATATATATATATAAGTTTTACACAATTTTGAAGTAAATACGAAATTTATCACTGTATTGTTGAAAACGCTTTATAGTTGTTCCGGTGATTAGTAAGCGGCAGCGAGCAGGGGAAGGATTATTTAAGCTCCCGGGGGTGGTGAGTGGCAGGCTAGTTAGGCCAGAGGAGTGGAGTCATAAACCTTACATACTAGATTCACTATTGGGCGGTGCTTGCTACTGTTACTTCATTAAGGCAGTGCTATGTAACATAGCGAAATTGCCACATGATTTAAAACCTACTCTCCTGCTTCCAACCAGAGCTCTGACTTCCGAAAATCTCCTGCTAACTGCTGGAAGACCTACTCATCCAGTCCTGAGTCTGGGAGTATTTGATCACTTGGCGAGTTCTGCTATGTTGGATAGCAGAAAAAATTCCCCGCAGCGTATCTATACTTGTAAGATCTATGAGTGGAGTAGAGGGGGGGGGGAGAAAAGAGTTCGCAAAGCGAGTTCGAAATGATTGTCAGAGTCATAGACATAAAAGAGCTTACACTGCAGAGCCTCGTAGTATTAAGATGATTCATGGACCAAACTTAATTTTTTATTTGTTTGCCATAATTTGGACAATTATACACGTCACTAGGATGTCTTGTACATTATATAATTTTATATTTTGGATTTAATGTTTTGAGTTTTTACTACTTTGAAATGGACGTCTGTTATTATTTTCGTTATATATGTACATTGTATAATTATGTATAAAGAAAATATTGTGATAGGATCGAGTTTTCGATCGAAGAACACGTCTCAAGTATCCCTGAACTTGAAACAAACCTTTTTGAGGTGATGTCTGTGTGCATATGTGTGTGCGTGTGCGTGTGCGTGTGTGAAAATATGTGCCTTGTGTGAGTGAATGTGAAAGTACGTGTTTGTGCGTGTGTGTGAAAATATGTGTTTGCATGTGTGAATGTATGTGTTTTTGTGTGTGTGAAAGTATGTGTTTGTGTGAAAGTATGTATTTGTGCGTGTTTGTGTGTGAAAATATAAGTTTGTGTGTGTGTGTGAAAGTATGTGTTTGCGTGTGTGTGTGAAAGTATGTGTATGTGTGAAAGTATGTGTGTGTGTGAAAGTATGTGTGTGTGTGTGAAAGTATGTGTATGTGTGAAAGTATGTGTGTGTGTGAAAGTATGTGTGTGTGTGTGAAAGTACGTGTTTGTATATATGTCCTTGAATCTGTGGAGGTGGATTGATTTGATGAACAAATGGAGCGATTTGAATGAAATTTGCTACAAAAGTCATTATCAGTGAATGCTGGAAGTCTATTGATTTTAAATTCAATCAAATCTTCGCCCCCTCCCTAAACTTTGAACGAAATTTTGAGAAACTCATAAAAAGATTAGAACCTTCAATACGTTAATAATTATTACGCAAATACTTTGAGTAAATAACTATTTCTTCAGTAATATTTCAGTAGAAAAGGATTGACTTAAATGTTAGAACCCTAACATGAACCGTTCTCGAGATATTGTTCATTTTTCAAATAAATCTATCAAAAATTTGTATAAAATTAATAAAAGTATTAGCTATTGTGAAATATGTTCATATTTCATACGTAATATTCTGCGATAAATTTGTTAATATCATTCTCGTGGATCCAATTTGTTAATATCATACTTGTGGATCTATTTCATTCCATTCATGAGAGAAGACACTTTGGGTAATAGTTTTGTATTTGACGTCTAACAATTCGTCAACAGTCATTTATAACGCCTAACCTATTTCTCTGTCTATAACGCTAACCCATTCCTCTGTCTATAACGTTTGGCGAAATTTAACGACGAATTTGGCGGAATATCGCCAACTTTACTACTATTTTTAAACGTTGCTAAATTGACAAAAATGTCGCCAAATTCATAAAAATAACTCTAAATCATTAAAAATAACGGTTACATGTTGGAGATTCAATATCTTGGAAAGAATATAGGTATCTACTATTAGAATAACCTATTTCACCGTTCGTAATGCTTTGCGAAATTTTAGCGATGAAATTCGAATTATCGCCAGTTTGGTGACTTGTAAAAGTGCTGTCAAATATATGAAAATATCCGCAAATGTCCACATGTTGCCAAATATAGTAAAAAGTAACCAAATTGATAAAAATGACGCTAAATCAATGAAAATTACAATTCATGATGAAAATTTAATATCTTGGAAAGTATATAAGAATACTAAAAATAACGCGTTTCTCTATCGTTCTGTAACGATTGGTGAAACATTTGGTGACGAATTTGACAAGATATCACCAATTTGGCGACATTTAAAATGTTGCTAAATTAACAAAAGTATCGCCAAATTGATAAAAAGGACGTTAAGTGAGAAGTAATGTTTTGCAAATTTTGAATTCCGTCATATGATGGGCATACTTTCTAAGATATAAACAAGAAAGATCAATCATGCATAAAGCATTGATAATGAAACACTTTTCAACTTCAATGCAATTTCATTTAAACATCTCTAAAATGCGATACATTCCTCGGTAATATATAAAAATTATGACAATACTACATTAATTTATTATATTTGAAAACTTAAAAGTTCATCGAAATAAATGAACTTCATTCAAATGACGTCAATTAAATATAAATTGCCTGACTCCTCGGTAATGCTTTTAACATTATCATAATACTACACAAATTTATTATATTTGAAAACTTCATCGAAAACAATTGAAATTCATTCAAATGACGTCATAGAAAAAATAACACGCCTGGCTCTCTCTATAAAAGCAGCATTTCATTCATAAATAATTTTCCATTCATGTCATTCATCAGAATACTATAATAATTTATTTTATTTAAAAATTAAGACCATGGAGCTACAAGTAATTAAACTCTATGCGTAAAACTTCATCGAAAAAATCGTCCCTCTCTTTGTAAAATCAATGAATATTTCATTAATATCAGCTATGCAGACTCCATGAGCTAAATAATTTTGCGTTAAAGAAATGCAGTAATTCTTATAGAACTCATTCTACATATTGTTGTCTCAGTATGTAGATGCACAGAATTTAAGCAAAAATAAAGCGGTTTTAGGACAGATACAACACTCAATATGAATTAAAAGAACTTTAAAAATCACGATTTTGAGACAAGATTGATGCCATATTTCATTTCGAATTGGGTCACGTGATCTCTGGTCACGTGATTGCTACATATATGAGGTGTAATTATTATTTTAATTTTTATTTAAAAAACTGTTGAATATATTTTGCTGAAATTTTTTTTATATATTTTATGGGATAATTTCAATATCGCCTAAAATTTTCGAAGCAATTTGGGAATTTTAAATCTGCTTAAAAAATGTTTGAAAAATTAGTTCCCATAGGGTTCAGTGTGTTTCATTTTTTCAACCCGGTTTCAATCCAAAACTAATTGGGTGATATTATTCATTTATATTCCCATAGGTCCCACAGACCGACCGTCTGAACAACATACTAAAATTTCATTTTGATTAAATCATTTTTGCGGAAGTTATCGTGCTAACGGACAGAAAGACAGACAGATACACAGACAGAATGAACAAAGTCATAAACAGTTTTCAACTTTGTTGTAAAATGTTAAAAACGGTTTTCTCTCTCTTTGTCTGTAACGTTTTGCGATACATTTTTTGAACTTGGCAATTAATCTATCTAAATAACTCCAAAATTGCAAAAATGACGCTTAGTTAATGAAGATGACGCCGAATTAGTTATTATTTAAATCAATTGTTTAAATCAATTATTTAAATAATTTAATATATGGATTCTATTGCATATTGAGGATACTATTAATATTGATAATTTTTAATTTAGAGTTGAGTAAATTATGAATTATTTAGTTACTTGGATATAGTTTTAAATAGAATAGTAAATAGTGTATTCACTTTATTTTTGATGAAACTTTTAAGCATTTTTATTTTCTTTTGCACACTTAGTTTGCACAATCAAACGAATTTTCAAAAAACAGGAAGTGGCACTTCCAGAACCGGAAATAGAACTCATTTGTGAATACCCCACATCTTCCAGAATTTAATGCTGTTCATTTAGTAACCATATAAGCTCTGTCTATAGCTTCAATAATTGAGAAATATGTGTTTCGCAGCACAATTTTCACTTCAAAACAATAACATGGCAAAAATTAATTATATATATACATTAATTGTATATATATATATATATATATATAAGGAAGAGAACCCTCATGTGTGAGACCAGGAATTTATTTGCCTGAAATCATATAGATCCATATTTAATGTAGATTGGCACATACCTCTATTGTCGTCTTGGATATTGAACCTTTTGTTGGTAGTCATTGATTGCCATCATTTTAAAAGCGTAATCTTTTTACCCGGTCACTTTTAGTGACTTTCTTACCATCTTTCTGAATATTGACTGCTATTTTAGTCACAAAGCTCTCTGGCGGTCATTCATCTTTGATTCCATATATCCATCTCTCAATATAGACTGTTTGTTAAGCACAACACACTTGGCCGGTCATTTCCCACTGACTTTTTTTTATCGTGTCTGAATATTGACTTCATATCGTGCTGAACTTTTTCTGCTTGTTGCCACATCGTTTCGCCTGAGGTCCAGATATGCCCTCCGTATCTCATTGGTTGTCGTCAGGGCGATGCAGAAACACTTCTTCATTGGCTAATTTGTTAAGCAATCTGCATGGTATCAGCCTTGGCCTGACAGAGATTTTTAATCCAACCACACCTGTAATTTATGTGCACTTTATTTATTGGGTTCAAAACCTCACGGGCCAGAGCTGTCGTAAACTGAAGCCTATGAGTCTGCCCTTTGTCTTGTTTGGTATATATAGTAAATATTCGTAAATTTAAAACTGCCTACATGTCTCCTGATCTTACAGTTTCTAAGAAGAATTTTTCGCAAAAACAATGGTATGGCTAAATTTTTGTCACATAAAAAAAATGATTTCCCTAGTGACTTTGACTTCATGTATTGCATTTTTCGAACTCATATCTGTTGTAGCTGTATTTCTCGTGAAATGTTTATATTAAACTATCAATGGCAGTCACAAGAGTAAATAAAATTCATCAAACTACGATGAAAATCAACTGCTGAAATGCAGAAATTATTAAAAAAAAAAGAACCAATATATTCGTCGCTAACGTTTTGGAAGATAGCGATATGTTTTTCGTAAGAATTTTGAAGCATGTTA
Source organism: Amaurobius ferox (assembly GCA_951213105.1). Lineage (NCBI taxonomy): Eukaryota > Metazoa > Arthropoda > Arachnida > Araneae > Amaurobiidae > Amaurobius > Amaurobius ferox. Next base: position 38,275,494 of record OX578154.1, read on the forward strand.
ATTGTGAAACTCTTCTGGGAAATTAAGTTTAATAAAATGGAACTATATTTTTCAGCGAAGACATTCGCTTCAATTCTACGAATTGTTAGTTGCTATTTTGTTAAAAGATTTTAGAACGAACGCATAATGAACAGCATAAGGGAAAAAATGTATAATTAAAATTTTGGTAAATATTTCTGAAAAGTAAAAACCGTGAAGCAGTATAAATTTATACTTTGCGTTTATAATCAAGATAAAATTATTTTAATAAGATGCGAAAAATAAGCATTTGAGTTTCATGAAATCTACGTGTTTTGAACTTAACTGCTAGTTTAATTTTAACTTCCAGTTTCCATTTCTAGTTTCGTCTTTAAAAATACTTTTTTTTAAAACTGAAAATAGAATTGACACTTTATTGGTGGCAAAAATTTGTCATACTATGGTTTTTCTATTGCCATATTATTTCACCGGAGCTGCTATAGACAGTGCTTAAATGATGACTGATATGGATTCAGCATCAAGATCTAGAGGAGATAGGAGGGTTCTCTAAGAATGTTAACTTGCGATTTCTTTTTCAATTTCAGTTTAAATTTTTTCCTTGAAACATCTATTTCTCAGAATAGCTATATATTAATAGCAGATAGTGGGAGTTAGGTATTCAGTTTCAAATTCAAGAGAGGATAAAAAGAAGATTAAATAATGTCACTTCTAATTAAAAAAATACGTTTCCTTGAAACATCTATTTTCGGTAATTTTGAAAGTGTAGGACATTTAACTACAGATTTACATTTCCAGTTATTTCCCACTTACGATTCAGAAATGTTCAATTTTCATGAAACATTTATCTCCCGGAATCAGCTATGGATAGATTTTAGATGGTGGCTGATATGGAGTTAGAATAAAGTTCCTTAGGGATGGATTCACTAAGGATTTTCACTCCTAGTTATAGAGATGTCACTTTCAATTGAAATATTTTCATGTTTCTTTAAACATCTATTTCTCCGGATTGGCTATAGATTGGTTTTAGATAATAATTGATAGGGATTTAGTATCATAAAAGCCGAATATCAATTGAAAATCAACAGTCTCGCAATATGCAACCCTTGAATATTGTCATTTTTTTAATAATTCGCGTTTCACATTGATTTGGCAAATCGAATATTTTAGTGTGCGGAACCTCCTAAAGAAGAAAATATTGCAAATTTTAAATTGCGCACGTCTTCCTTTCGAACTATCTACTAGTAACCAACTTAAAGTTTCTATCTCATCCCGAAGCATACTATTTTATCATCTTCCCTTTGGAATGTTTTTATGTGGAGCGCACCCATAAATGAACATTTCTGAGAAACGCTGTTCGTCTTGGGTTTCTTATCAGATGATTGGCCCATATACCAAATATCAAGCCTTTATCACACTTAAAAGGAAGCGTGTCTCATTTATTCAGAAAATCGAATATATTGGTGTTTGGCACCCCCTAAAGTTGCAAATATTGGAAATCCGAAATTGCACACTTTCTTTCTTTCAAACTATCTACAAGTACACCAAATTTGATGCCTCTATCCTATCGTGAAGCATGTTTTTCTATCACTTCATATTTCGAACGTTTTCCTGTGTTGCACCCCCTTAAATGATCATTTTTGAAAAACCGTCATAATCTTAGGTTTTTTTAATCAAACGATTACCCCAAATACTGAATTTCAAGCCTCTATCACATTGTAAAGGAGGCGGTTTTCATTTGTTCGTCAAATCGAATATTTTAGTGTGTGGCACTCCCTACAATAGCAAATGTTGGAACACAGAAATTGCACACATTCTTCCTTTCTAACTATCTACACGTATACCAAATTTGAAGTCTCTATCTCATCACGAAGCATGTTTTTTCTATCATTTCACTTTTCGAATGTTTTTCTGTGGAGTAACCCACACCCCTCCTTAAATATACATTTTTGAAAAACTCCATTCTTCTTGGGTTTTCTATTAAATGATTCGCCTATATACTAAATATCAAGCCTCTATCACGTTCTAAAAGGGATGTTTCTACTTCATTCCGAAAGTCGAATATTTTTGCGTGCGACACCCTTTAAAGTAGAAAATATTGGAAAACTGAAATTGTACACTTTCTTCCTTCCAAACTATCTACCTGTGCACTAAATTTCAAATCTCTATCTCATCCTGAAGTATGCTTTCTTATCATTTTACCTTTCAAATGTTTTCCTCTGGAGTACCTCCTTAAACGAATATTTTTGAAGAACTATATTCGTCTTGGGTGTTTTCATCAAATGTTTAGTCCATATACCTAATTTCAAGCCTCTATCAAATTTTATAGGAGCCGTTTCTCATTTATTCGCTAAATCGAAAATTTTGGTGTGCGGCACCCCCTTAAGTAGAAAATATTGGAAACCTGAAATTGCACACTTTATTCCTTTCGAACGATTTACCCATACACCAAATTTGAAGTCTCTATCTTATGGCAAAGTATGCTTTCCTACCATTTCACTTTTCGAACGTTTTGGTGTGGAGCACCCCCTGTAGAGAACATTTTCGAAAAATTCGACTTTTCCAGGGGTTTTTATCGAACGATCGAGCTGTGTACCAAATTGCAAGTCTCTAGCTATTCGGGAAGAGCCTAAAAAGCATGACCGACCGACAGACGAACACTTGGCAATTAGTATATATAGATAGATTGATTTGAGAGAGGGTAAAATGATTTTGACTTCCAGTTCTGGAGATGTTATTCCAGATCAAAAAATCTGATGTGGGCAGCATATGACTTTCCTTATATAATGTAATGAATTTACTACTTTTACAATAAAAAAATAGGTTTTTCTTATAGTAGATACTAATATTCTTTCCAAAATATTAAATTTTCGACAATTAGTTGTCATTTTAATTTTGATTTAGCGTCATTTTCATCCATTTGGCGAGATTTTCGTTAATTTGGTAACATTGCAAAAAGTCGCCAAGATGGCGACATTCCGCCAAATTCGTCGCCAAAATCTCGCCAAGCATTATGCACTAAGAAATAAGTTATTCTTACAGCAGATAAATGACTTCTGGCGTTCAAACACAAAAGTGTTACTCAGAGTATCTCATGAATGGAACGAGGTAGATCCACGAGAAGGATGTCACCCAATTTATCGCATGGCATTACATATGAAAAGTGAACATGTTTATCAAAAGGAAATATTTTTTTTTCATTTTATAAGACTTTTTGATATTTTTTTTAAAAAATGTACAATATCTCGAGAACGGCTGATGTTAGCGTTTTAAAATTTATGTCAATCGTTTTCTAATGAAAAATTACATAAGAAATGTCTATTTACGTAACTTTATTAGTGGTTTTGTTTTTTTGACGATTTTTTTAAAATTTCATTCGAAAATTTAGGGGGGTTCTGGACATTCGATTGCGTATAAAAACAATAGGCTTCCAGTGTTTATAGATTGTGATTTTTGTACCAAATTTGGTACAAATCGGTCCATTCGTTCGTCAGTTATCGTCTTCACAGACCCACTGACACACACACACACACACACATACTTTCACACACACACACATACTTTCACACACACACACACATACTTTCACACACACACACATACATTCACACACACACACACACACACAGACATCACTTCAAAAATGTTTGATTCGTGATCAGAGATGCTTGAAACGTGCTCTCCCGTCGAAAACTCGAATTCGAATTTTCGACCCCGTCACAATACTTTCCTTATACATTATGTATATAAGGAAAGTAAAAAAATCGCGCTTTCCTTGGAACACCTATTTTTCATTGTCGGCTGTAAATACAGTTGATACGAAAAATGACATGGATTAAGTATAAAATTTTGAAGGTGTAGGACAGTTCACCAAGAATTTACATTTCTGGTTATTTCCCACTTGCGATTTAAAAATATTCAATTTTCTTGAAACATCTATTTCTCAGAATCAGCTATGGAAGACTATAGAGGGTGACTAATATGGGGCCAGTATCATTAGGGATGGATTCACTAATGATATCCACTTTTGGTTCTGCATGTGTCACTCTTAATTAAAAGAATGACGTTTTTTTTGCAACATCTTTTCTTAGGATTGGCTTTAGGTAGTTCTTAGTTTATGACTGATATTCAGCATTGAATTTTGGAAGGGGATAGTTAGGAAAGTGTTCAATTTTCTTGAAACATCTATTTCTCAGAATCAGCTATTCATAGAGTTTAGATGATGATTGATACGGATTCGGAATCAATTTTCTTAGAGATGGATTCACTATTGAATTTCACTTTCGGTTCTTGAGATATCACTCGTATTTGGAAATTTACACTTTCCTTTCAATATCTATTTCTCTGAATTGGCTTTAGATAAATCTTAGATTATTAGATATGGATTCAGCAAGTATTTTTAGATACTGTTTACTCAATAAACATAAGAACGACTCGTCTTCGCTTTCCAGGCATCGCTTGAATCACACGATAAAAAATCCTACTTCTGGTGTGTCTAAACCGGTTTCTAACTGCTTATTCCCGGTTTCCATCCGTACTGTGTATTCCTAGTTGCCAACTGCGCCGCACTAGGCAACAAAATTTATGAGCCGAATTACGCCTATATATCATACCTGCACTTTCAATTTTCTTGACTCTCCTTTCCTCTTTCCATTTTTCTATGTTCTCCAGTCAGAGATCTTAGCGCAAATTATTATTTTAGTACAAATTTACCTCCGAGAAATAATATATTGTTGCATAATTCCGTTTTTCAGAATATTAATTTCTTCTGCAGACAATAACAGTCCAACAAAAAAGGCAGTCTTTGAATAATTTGACAATTCGGTTAATTGGACAGTTAGTATAATCGGGTTCGGACATTCGGCCGACATTTTTCTATAAGGCCATTATTAACACTTTACAACAAAGTTGAAAAGTGTTTATGACTTTGTTCATTCATTCTGTCTGTCTGTCCGTCCGTTAGCACGATAACTGCCGTAAAAATGACTTAATCAAAATGAAATTTTAGTATGTTATTCAGACGGTCTGTAAAACCTATGGAAATATAAATGAATAATATTACCCAATTAGTTTTGGATTGAACTCGGGTCGAAAAAATGAAATACATTGAGCCCTATGGAACCTAATTTTTCAAACATTTTTTAAGCGGATTTAAAATTCACAAATTGCTTCGAAAATTTCAGGTAATATTCAAATTATTCCATAAAATATATAAAAAAAAATTCAGCGAAATATATTCAGTAGTTTTTTAAATAAAAATTAAAATAATAATTACACCTCTTATATGAAACGATCACGTAACCATGATATGAAACGATCATATGACCCACTTCAAAATGATATATGGCATCCATCTTGTTTCAAAATCGTGATTTTTTTAAGTTCTTTTTAATTCATATTGAGTGTTGTATCAATCCTAAAACTACTTTATTTTTGCTTAAATCTACATACTGAAACAACGCAATGACAATATATTTGAGTTTAAATGCTCATCTTAATTTGATTATTTCTACAACTAAGCCTATTTTTCACCTATGTAAAATGTAAACAGCAAAATATATGGAATGAGTTGCATTAGAATTCCTGTATTTTTTTAACACAAAATAATTTAGTCCATGGAGTCTGCATGGCTGATATGAATGAAATATTAATTGATTTCATAAAGAGAAGGACGATTTTTTTCGATGAAGTTTCAAGCATAGAGTTTAATTTTTTGTAGCTCCATGGTCTTAAATAAAATGTTTAAATAAAATAAATTATTATAGTATTGTGATGAATGAAATGAATGGGAGAAAGTTATGAATGAAATCCTGTTTTATAGAGAGATCCAGGCGTGTTATTTTTTCTATGACATCATTTGAATTAATTTCAGTTGTTTTCGATGAAGTTTTCAAATATAATAAATTATCGTGGCATTATGATAATTCTAAAACTATTACCGAGGAATGTATAACATTTTAGAGATGTTTAAACCAGGCAATTTATATTTCAATGCCGTCATTTGAATGAAGTTCATTTTTTTCGATGAAGGTTTAAGTTTTCAAATATAATAAATTAATGCAATTTTGTGATAAGTTTCAAAATATTACCGAGGAATGTGTTGCATTTTTGACTTGTTTAAATAAAATTGCATTGATGTTGGAAAGTGTTTCATAATCAATGCTTTAAGCATGATTGATCTTTCTTGTTTAATCATATTTCTGAAATAATTAACTACTCCTTTTTCCAACAGTTAGTTGTTCATTAATATGAATTAAAATAAGAATTTAATAGCATCAAATTGGTTTTTTGTTAGATTTTACTTTTCATTTTATCTTTGTTTGAATTGCATGACAAATTTTTATGTCACCTTTTTGCTTCAGACACAGAAGAGCGTAATAAATTCTGTCACATGCAGAGATAGAGAGAGAATAAAAATAATTTATTCTTCAACAAACATCAGATAATTTTTTTCAAGATCTTGAATGCGGGGAAACTAATTTTGTTATTTTCTCTTTTTTCTTTGTCTTTTCCGTCCTACCTATTAACGAGTTTTGATATTAAACTTAATTCGCTGGGATAAAAAATTGTTTTTGGTGAATGGAAAAAAGGAGCTTTAATAATTAAATAGTTTTATTACTATTATGTCATACACTTTGATTGAATGTCGATTAATCATCACGTACGATATTCAGATCGAATGACAATTAACCACAACGCAATACCTTGATTGAATGCCGCTAAACATTATACCGGTTGTATATAAACTGTTTCGACAAAATAAGAGGGGCGATAGTACCCATCAAGATGAACAATATTTACAACGGAACCTAGGGTTGCATTCCACTCTAAGTGCCAGAAAGCGTAAAGTTAAAGTTGAACTTTCAACAGTGAAAAAAATCTGATGTGGGCAGCACATGACTTTCCTTATATAATGCAATGAATTTACTACTTTTACAGTAAAAGATATAGATTATTATTATAGTAGATATTTATATTCTTTCCAAGATATTGAATCTTCATCAATGAGTCGTCATTTTCATTGATTTAGCTTCATTTTTATCCATTTGGCGAGTTTTTCGTTAATTTAGCAACATTGAAAAAATTGCCAAGTTGGCGACAGTTCACTATATTCGTCGCCAAAATCTCTCCAAGTGTTATGGAGGAAAAAATAAGTTATTCTTAGAGCAGATAAATGACTATTGGTGTTCAAATACAAAAGTATTACTCAAAGTATCTTTTTCATGAATGGAACAAGTTTGATCCACGAGAATGATGTCACCAAATTTATCGCATGATATTACATATGAAAAGTGAACATGTTTCTCAATAGGAAATATATATTTTTTAATTTTATATGACTTTTTGATAATTTTTTTGAAAAATGTGAAATATCCGGAGAACGGTTCATGTTAACGTTCTAAAATTTATGTCAATCGTTTTCTAATGAAAAATTACACAAGAAACATCTATTTGCGTAACTTTATTAGGGGTTTTGATTTTTTGACGATTTTTTCAAAATTTCACTCAAAAATTTAGGGGGGTTCTGAACATACGATTGCGTATAAAAACAATAAGCTTCCAGTGTTTATGGATTGTGATTTTTGTACCAAATTTCGTTCGAATCGGTCCATTCGTTCGTCAGTTATCGTCTCCACAGTCTCACTGCCACAAACACACACACATACTTTCACACACACGCATACTTTCACACACATACACATACTTTCACACACATACACATACTTTCACACACACAGACATGACTTCAAAAGTGTTTGATTCGTGATCAGGGATGCTTGAAACGTGCTCTCCCGTCGAAAATTCGAATTTTCGACCCCCTTTACAATACTTTCCTTATACATTATGTATATAAGGAAAGTTATAAGGAAAATTAACGTAATCATAAGTTGCACAATACCATTTATTTACACTAGAGAAAGACTCAAAATAGATCCTCAAAGGGACGGCCAAGGGTGCCGTTGAACAATTCACACCGGCGAATGAACGACTGGCTCACCATCTCGAAGGCACCTGGTGTCGAGTTCATCCTGTCCGTTGCAACAACGATTCTCGCGACGAGATTTTCCACGGAGTCCACAGGCGTCTCGTACACCAATGATTTTATGTGCCCCCAGAAAAAGTAGTCCAGTGGGTTAAGATCCAGTGAACGTGAAGGCCAAGCCACAGGTCCACTACGTCCAATCCATCGTCCGGGATATGTGACATTCAATCAGTGTCGGATGACAAGACGTCACGTCTTGTCTCCAGAGCATCACCGTCACGGTGATGCTCTGGAGATGTGATATATCTCCGGCACGGAAGCTATGTTGTCCTAAGTGGCGACTTGTGCTTGTTGGACGTGTTTCGAAGTTGCTCTTTTTTGGCACTCAGAGTGGAATGCGACCCTAGGTTCCATACGAAATATCGTTAGTTTTGGTGGGTACTATCACCCCTCTTATATTGTCAAAACATTTTATATACACCCTGTATATGATAATCAGATTGAATGTCGATTAACCACTACTTGCGACACATTGATTGAATGCCGGTGAAACATTATAGTATATGACATTCAGATTGAATGCCGATTAGCCATTACGAAATTCTGATTGAATGGCGATTAAGCACTTCGTGAGATACCTTGATTGAATACCGCTAAATCATTACATACGATATTCAGATTTAATGCTGATTAACAATCACTACGCGCGACGCCTTGGTTGAATGCCGGTTAAGCATTATACAGGGTGTCCCAAAAAGATTGAAACGCGCTTTAATTCTTTAGCTGTTGTGGATAAGAGGTCAATGTAAATTGCAAAAATGTTGAAAGTAAGGTAGGAAATAAGACTACGTTAATGAAATAGTCCTCCCATTAATTTTCGAAAAGTTACGCTTTTTAAATTTTTTAACGACCCCCTTAGACAAATTTGGTCAGTCAGAAAATTTTTATTTTTAATGCAACAAGATCATTAAAAAAACCTGCATATCTGTATCTTTTAAATCAACTGAATTATGATAAGGGAAAATATCTGACTTATGCCACTTTTCCGTACGATGTGAAAGACTGTTTCATCAGTGAAAATAGGGATCATAAACAAATTGACGATGGAAATTTTAAAAGTACTTAATTATTAAAAAAGTACTTAGTTATTAAAAAGCACTTAAGAATCCATGATTGCATTGTGAGTCTATGCGGAATTCGCAAAAATGTCTCCTATGTATTATCATCCAGTTTTATCTTTTTTGTGATATGTCACAAATTTACATTTCTAATTTGATATAGGGTCCCCATTCACAATATTCAATTTTCAATTAAATGTAACTCGCTCAATTTTAAAGATACATATATGCGGGTTTTTTTAATGATCTTGTTACATTAAAAGTAAAAATTTACTGATTGACCAAATTTGTCTAAGGGTGTCGGATAAAAATTAAAAAAGTGTAACTTTTTCAAAATTAATGGGAGGACTATTTCATTAATGTAGTCTTAGGTACCTGTAGTCTGAGTTTGAGTATTTGTAGTAATGTACTATTGCTCAATCTGAAACAGGCATTGTTTAGGTTCAGACCTGATGATGAATTTAATTCTGATTAATTTTCTAATTTGGGCCGGTGCTGTTCTTTTCTATTATCGGTATTATGGCTGTGGTTTTGTTTCTATGGTGATGTTAATATTTTCACGTTTACTTGAATTAATTATTTTTATTATTACATTTCTCTAACATATATATATATAAATATATATCTAAAAAAATTATATATATATGTATATATATATATATATTAATATCATCTAACTCAATAAATATAAATATATATGTATATATATATATATATATATTAATGTTATCTAAGCCAAAAAAATTGCTATTGCAATTTGTCGTTACATAACATGATTTTAAAATCTGATGTGTTTTATTTTCCAATCATCCTGTATAAGTGATGAAGACCCAGAGCTTCCGACTCATCCGAAGACAAAGAGCATCCATTTGAACGGCTGACTCCAGTATAAGTGTATTATTTTATGTTTTATCCTGTAATACCATCCTGTATTATTCTGTGTTTTATTTATAAATAAATTTGTCTTTTATAATAAAATGTTTGGCATGTTTAACTTAACTATTTGCATTGTAATTGCAGCAATGTTGTTTCGTAATTGATTTTCTATTTAATAATAATTGATGCGCTTCTGAAACACGTGATTGTTTGTCTCTAAGGAAAATCAAACTACGCACTTCTGAATGCCCAGACGGTGTTCTATCCATTGGGCTACTTATATACTAACTATATAAGCAGTATACTTATATAGTTACTACTACTTTTTTCCGCTCTATATACGGTGGATATATTTTTTCTGGAAGATAATAAAAGACAAAATTTGGCGTTTGTTCCAAAACATTTCCAAACGAGTTTGCGACTGAGGTAGAGTGGGGTACAAACGCCCCTTCGACGATAAAAGCTTGCATTTCAGTCCCAGTAGCACAAATGTAGAACCTCTGCTGGCCATTACGAAGATTCGTGGTTCGATTTCCGGTCGGGACATCGAGGTCTTTTACACACTGTATTTGGGGCTCTGATGTTAAAACTTTATGACAGGCAATTATTGCCTTTCGCATATTCATTTCGTTAGTTCCTGGTATCGATTTCTACTCGTTAGACAATGCTCTATAACAGTGAAGTTGACATTTTCCATCTACTAGTTATTTTGATCAGTTCATTATCCTAACTTTTTTATTGCTCCAATAGGGGGGGGGGGCATCATTCACTTTTATTAACATTTTACAACAAAGTTGAAAAGTGTTTATGACTTTGTTCATTCTGTCTGTCTGTCTGTCTGTCCGTTAGCACGATAACTGCCGTAAAAATCACTTAATCAAAATGAAATTTTAGTATGTTGTTCAGACGGTCTGTAGGATCTATGGGAATATAAATGAATAATATCCCCCAATTAGTTTTGGATTAAGCCCGAGTTGAAAAAATGAAATACATTGAGCCCTATGGGACCTAATTTTTCAAACATTTTTTAAGCGGATTTAAAATTAACAAATTGCTTCGAAAATTTTAGGTAATAGTCAAATTGTTCCATAAAATATATAAAAAAAAATTCAGCGAAATATATTCAGTAGCTTTTTAAATAAAAATTAAAATAATAATTACACATTTTATATGAAACGATCACGTGACCATGATATGAAACGATCACATGACCCACTTCAAAATGATATATGGCATCCATCTTGTTTCAAAATCGTGATTTTTTAAAGTTTTTTTTAATTCATATTGAGTGTTGTATCCGTCCTAAAACTACTTTATTTTTGCTTAAATTCTGTGCATCTACATACTAAAACAACACAATCACAATATATTTGAGTTTAAATTCTCATTTAAATTTGATTATTTCTACAACTAAACCTATTTTTCACCTATGTAAAATGTAAACAGCAAAATATGTAGAATGAGTTGCATATTAGAATTACTGTATTTCTTTAACACAAAATAATTCAGTCCATGGAGTCTCCATGGCTGATATGAATGAAATATTAATTGATTTTATAAACAGAAGGACGATTTTTTTCGATGAAGTTTTAAGCATAGAGTTTGTGTGAATTGTAGCTCCATGGTCTTAATTTTTAAATAAAATAAATTATTATAGTATTGTGATGAATGAAATGAATGAAATCCTGCTTTTATAGAGAGATCCAGCCGTGTTATTTTTTCTATGTTTCTATATTATGTATATATGTATATGTATGTGTAATTTATTTCAGTTGTTTTCTATGAAGTTTTCAAATATAATAAATTGTAGTATTATGATAGTTTTAAAAATATTATCGTGGAATGTATTGCATTTTAGAGATATTTAAACCAGGCAATTTATATTTCAATGCCGTCATTTGAATGAAGTTCATTTTTTTGCAATGAAGGTTTAAGTTTTCAAATATAACAAATCAATGTAGTATTGTGATAAGTTTTAAAATATTACCGAGGAATGTATTGCATTTTCGACTTTTTTAAATAAAATTGCATTGAAGTTGGAAAGTGTTTCATAATCAATGCTTTAAGCATGATTGATCTTTCTTGTTCAATTGGACATAGTCACTTTACTACAGACAGACTTAACATGTACACTCATGGACCCTTCTTTGCAAAGTTATTGGAATGCTTAAGAACTTTTATAGGAAGAATATATATATCTAGAAGGCTGCTTTATAATATTTTCTATTTATTTTTAGTGGTTCATGTACAGCTTTGGTAGGGAACTTCCCAGTGGCGTTGCCAAGGGGGGAGGAACTGGGGATCATGACGTTTCTTCGGAACCCATTGATATTTCGAGAACTTGTATTTGGAGAAATGTGGGAAACAATATATTTTTTTTACCATCCCCTTCAAATTTTTACTTTCTTATACGTTGTAGTATTAAGAAAGTATTGTTTTCAGAAGAATTTTCGATTTCGAGATAATGATGCCAATTTGTGTTTTAAGACCTCCTGAACTCGTTTCTACTATTTTTGTAGTGATGTCTGTTCGTATGTGGTCGAAATTTTGTTTACAAGATAGCAGTTACAAATATTATTGGATTTTCACGAAACTTTACATTCGTTATAAAAAAATCTTAAACTAGACAGAATTTTTCAAAATTCGAGCGAAAACTTTGAATTTTATTTGAAATTTTATATTTTTTAACATGGCACTATAGGGAAAATTTGATATAATCATGCATAAAAGTGTTTATTTATGGTTCAATGATCATGATACTTATTAGTTTCAATCATTGTTGCGAAAAATAGCCGCGTTGGAAAATCGTTTTGTTCGTGAAGTTATTACCCCCTTGAGGGCAAGTTACCCCCAGGGGTACATTGTCAAGTATGAAATATATCAATCGAAAGATCTTATCAAGTCTTTTAAAATGAAGAATAACACGCTATAGCTGTAATCATTTTCTTTCTTCGATCCAGACCGTCCGACCTACCAGAAATGTGTAAGGTATCTGTTTGGACGGCCGGGAAGTACTGCTGTAATCATTTGGGCCCACAATACCAATTTTTCAAAATTTTTTTTGTAAAATTTAGAAAAAAAAAAGAATTCTGGTATAAGAAAGTCGAGTTGAGCCACACATTATTAATTAAGTATTAATTAATTATTAGTTAATTATTTTTTAGCGATTCTACTAGCCTTCAATGGTCTTGGGCTCTATGTTACTTAAATCAGACCCTTTATGAAGTGAATTCTATACGTTGTTAATTCATTTCGAGCAATGTTCAGATTTTGCTTCGAAAAATACTCACTTATTTTAATTCCATTCTGATGTAGATTCGAAACCAAAAGCTAAAAATCAAACTATTCACGGAAATAAAAGAACGTACACCTCGAGAATTCCCGGAATTGGCGATGCAGTAAAACCTTCAGCAATCACAGAAATGTTTTCCACATCGTCTGCGTTATTGCTTTTACACTAAATGTTATTGCCTTTCTAATTTTGAACCCTCTTTTTCTGTCATCTGTAAATGGCGGCGATAAAGGCAAATTGTGTCAGGAAATGTGAAAAAAAAAGAACCATGAAAAATTAATTTTTTATCTGGGTTTCAAGGCGATCAATGTTTTTTTTTGTTCCATCGAAAATGAGAAGATTAAACTGGATGGGTTTGAAAATGAAGAAAAAAATCTGTGATTTCTTCATTCATGCAGTTAAAATAATTTTTTTTGCGTCATAAATTTAAGGGGTATGCATTACTATTAATTACTTTCCCTATAACACATAGTCTAGAGAAATTCATAAACGTTTTTACGAGGCTATAAATAAGTGAAGAATAACAATACGGGAATCATCAATCGACAGAAAAACTCTGGAAGTTTCAAATGAGGACGGCTCATGCTTTGCGCATACATTACTAGGAAAGAAATTGTAGCAAAATGGCGACGACACAGCAGAAGGCAACTTGTTTGAGCTCTACAGTTGTTCCAAAGAGGGTGGAACAGCCCAGTGGTTAAGGCACGGGGATTGCACACGGAAGACACGAGTGCGATTCCAGGTTCTGTCCAAACTGTTTCCTTGTTCACGTGAAGTATGGGCATGTTAAATATGGGGATCCATAAGTCCTTCCGAGAAGTTGGTGGGAGGGTATGGTTCCTGTGTATGCCGCCTGAACTGGGTTCCTGTGTAAATTGAGTGCCACTGTTCCAACCGTACAAACAGTTACCTTATAACCTTCTGGTTGGTCGGATGGTCTTGGTCGAACAAATAAACTGTTCAATAAGTAAAATACACTTTATGCGAAGGAGAAAAAAAACTGATATAAGCACAAATAATATGATACTGCAGCATAGAATTGTTCCGAGGATACTTTGGACCTCCTTCGTCAGTGAAAGAGAACCAATAAACCCGAAGTCCAAAAGACGAATGGATTCAAAGGAAAATATAAAGGGGATTGCATAAAGAGGATGCTTTCTGATTGGCTCTCTCTCTTAATCCAAGTCTTGGGTATGTAATCCCCTTTATATCTTTCTTTGTATCCATTCGTCTTTTGGATATCGAACTTATTGGTTTTCTTGCACTGACGAAAAGGTTTCCAACGCATCTTCGAAACAGCAATATGCTGCATTATTATTATGTACTTAAATGCGTTGCTTAGGTTCTCTTTAAACAAACAATTGTTCCAAGACAAATGGTTTCACGGTTGCACAGCAGAAATTCTGTGCACGTTTCAACAGTTAAAGTGTATAATATGAGACTCTCGCTTGAATCAGCGAATCTTTCATACAAAGTCCATGAAAATTCATCTATGGAATTAATCGGTCGCGATCTACGATTACTGCTGACTGCAGTATTGGCGTGTGCAATTTGTCTTGCAGAACTGTAGGATGAAAAATGCCTTCTGCTGGGGCATTGCCTTGTCATTTTGCTACAATTACTTTCCTAGTGGTGCATGCGCAAAACATTAGTCGCACGTCAATACGAAATGAAAATTTTTTGTTGATTGATATATATCACCTTTATGTATTATTAGTTATGGTCTTATTAAAGTGTATTGAATGACCTTGTATATAACGTATCTGGATATCATTGATGGAGTTAAAATTTCGAATTCGATTTTTGGATGGACTTACAGGTTTTGAGCATTTTTGTACTCGAATCGAACCGATTTAAGTTCATGTGTGTGTATGCGTTGCGTAGAGTGATACACACACACACACAAATATCAGTTTTCAGAAGATCAGAAAAGCTAAATAAAACTTCACCTGACGTTTGACAAACTACAATTGACCAAACTTCACAAACTTTTGTTGTAAGAAGGATTTCATATTTATAAATATCAATATTTAGTTTGAAATACAAGAATCTTTCATTATAATAGATTGAAACCACATATTGCGGTGGTTTTAACTCAAAATCATTTAATTTTGAGTTGTATTACCTTTCTTTGTGATGTGCTATATGTCCTGCATGTGCTATATGTCCTACATGTGTCAGTGTGTATGTGAATATGATATCTTTTTTTATTTCCAATAGCTGGAGCACACGAACAAAATGCAAAAGTGCAAGAATAATAACATAAAAAACAAGAACAAGAGCGAAATTGAACAAAGGAACAAGCAATACGAAAACGACAAGGGTTCAAAAGATAACCGAGGGTTATCACTCCATAGTCCTCTTGCCTCCCAATATGTAGATGACTCAGTAACACCATGGAGGGTTCTACGGCGGTGCAGTTGATGTTTGTTAATAGGGTATTCACTATTACATAGCGGGCAGGCAGCTTCAGTAAAAATGCCAAAACGGCACAAATGTTTAACAAGAAAGTCATGCCCAGTTAGCAAACGAAAAACAGCCACTGCATCCCGTCTTGGTTTATCAGGTACCTTCAGGTGACATCCTCACCCATATTTGTTACACATGATATCTTAAGTGATCGAGTTAAATGAAATGTGATACTAAATGAAATGTGCTACTAAATAAAATGCGCTACTAAATTAAATGTGCTGCTAAATGACATGTGCTAATTATAAACGCGATGGAAAATTTAGAAACGTTTGATAATCTGACTGTGGCAGTAGCGACGGATTTGACGAGATATCGCCAAACTTGCAAGTTCTAGAAACTTTTCGAATTTTGTAAATTGGCTAAGAACTTCACGAGTTATGTGCCTTTTCGAGAACTTTTCCCCAAGTTTAGTATAAGCTTAATAGGGAAGCTTGAGAAAAAATAATGCTCAGTTGTTTTTCCTAATGTATTCCATTCCTTTTAAACGAGCAGGAGAGGATGTTAAAGCCTTTTTAAAGTCTAGAGTTGATATGGTGTCTGTTGGAGTTACGAGTCTAAATACAATTGTCGGATCCAAGAACTGCATTATTAGTGTAATTGACTTTGAGTATATCATTAATGTGCACATTAAAAAATGTGGGGAAAATGTGGCGAGAGCTTTGAAGGACTCCCGAGATGATGGGATTGTATGTGTGAGACCAGAAACAGTTCTCACATTTGATGAGACACTTTTATTCAGAAATTTATGGTGGCCAAAACGGCAGACAAAGCTTGTAGTCTGGCTGCACCAAAGTTTATTACTACGTGAATCTAAAGGTCAGAAGACCATAAATTTAGGGGGCTATACCAGAGGGGCCGAGCTGGGCCTTACGAAATGTGCAATGGTGCCATTGGGTAAAGGAGTAACCAATAAGCGCCAAAAAGAAGTAAAGGCTGAGCCCCCCCCCATCCAGGGAACCACAGCCTGTGACCTGAAAATCAGACCAAGACACAACTATGGAATTTTGACTGAGAAGCATGCAAGCATAAACTATCACGATTTTGACTTAAGAGCACGACTAGAGAAGAATGAAAAACCTAACAGACTTGTAGAGTGTCCCATAGAGGTTCCAAAATAATGGAGATAGATCAATGTGCGAGTGCAATCAGAGTACGAGGAGGAGCCACACACCCAAGAGTTATGGCAGTACTAAGACTGATGCAAGCCTTTGAGATTTGATATAAAGCCCAAGACGAATTGGAAGGTATGTGCTCAACAGTAATCACAGATCCTAGACACGATAGTAATTTTAATAATTCTGGTCGCATATGTCCCCTCCGTTGCAATAAGTAATGAAAATAAATGTTTGTAATAAATGTTATTGTTTAAGTTTAAATGGTGTGATCAATTTAGCATTTTATTTAATTAATTATTCCTTTACAGGGCTCGCACGAAAGGTAAAATAATTGGAGGGTTTATAGCGGCACAACAAGCAATGTACAATTAAATAACTAAATCCACTATATGAGAATAAACGGCCAGGTCATCTTAATGAATTTAATATTAAAATAATAATTTCTAAATGAATTTAATATTTAAAGGTTCAACTTTAAACCTATATCTTATATTTTCGGTTGTCACAGTATGTAGAGTAAGTATTTGAGCATATGGTAAAGGAGCGATTTCGGATGTAAGAGTGTATTCAGTGGATGAGTAAGTGTGGCACATTGAACTGAATTAAAGACACCGCTTGTACGTTATCCCCTTTTACTAAAGTGTTAGTACTATAGTGGAGTTTTAACTAATCTGTGCTTTCTTATTAGTTGGAACGCTCGTAGGGAGAAGACCGCAAGGCATCGCCCTCATTTCGTTTAAAATTTGAATTTTTCATTGTTTTCAACTATGCCCCGTCGGAATAACCCTTTTGCCTATGCGTCAACTGAACGTTGCTTTATGCTGTTGTGTACTATAAGGCTGATTTCTGAGGCCCTTCATGGTGTCTTCTCACTGGCTAGAACGTCCGCTGCAGATCGTGAAATATTGTGTTCATTTAAATTCAAATTTTTTGTTGCTTTTAACAGTGCCGTATCGGAATGACTAGTCTGCACGTGCGCAACTGAACATTGTGTTGCGTTTGCGTTGCCGTGTATGGGAAGTTCCCTTCTTCGGAACGAACTGATTGAAACTCTCACAGCAGACCGCAAAGTCTTGCATTCATTTTGTCTCAGAATCGAATTTTTCTTTGCAGTGTCCGTAACGAAATGAAATATGGTTTGCGCATGTGCCAACTCAATCGTGTTTAAACAATGCTTAGTATGGGACAGGATTTTTACTATGATGGACATTTAGCGTTAATCTTTCTCTAAGTCTGAGAAACCTATTAAATATTAATTAATACTATTTTCTGAGATCTCGTTGATCAAACATCCTGATAAACTCCCATTAGTTGCGTAGTGGAAGCATACGGGTAAATTTCAAATTATCTGATACATAAACGTAGAGGGAAGTGTTGTTTTACCGATCATTACTTTCTGCTCTGAGTTTAAAAGACCTGGGTTCTAAGTATGTCGTTTGTAGTTCTGTGTCGATCCCGGAAAGATTTGTACCCTTGTCGGGGGGACCCCTAATCAAAAGTAAATTCTGGAACCCCATAAAATTTTTATAGTCAAAGAAAATGAACATTGAGCACGAAAGATGAGCCCCCAAGAGTTGCTCAGGTCTCCACCATTTAACTATTCGGTTTAAAATGGTCCTGTGTTGATCCATATTATGCGCTTTTATAGCGAGCTGCAAACGCTATTGTGTTTGGTTTATTGCTCTGCTATTGCAGCGCCCTCTATTGATCAACGTAGAAGTATGATCGACAAGCATGGAATAGAGCTCCTGGTGGTTAGTAACTGCGGAAAATTAGACATTATGAAAGAATAAAATATGTATAGACTTCTTGCACACACTATACGCAAGTTATATGTACAATTTTATGTTAAGTTTAATTAAGACGATAGCAATATTTTCAATATAAGAGAAATCCAGCACTCTGTTCCAGAAACGGATTCTGCTTTCCTTGCATCTCCAGTGATTCATATGTAAGAAATGAAAAAAATCTTGACATTAGATTTCTTGATATCCGAGGTGTTAAATATTGAATTTTCGCACTTATGGATAATATTTTTATCGCCAGTTCTTGAAAGCAATTTTCTTCCAACTGAAAATGACAGGTACAGCAGTTTCATTTGTCAAAACAGAATAATAAATTAAAAAAAAATAATTTTGCGGAGATTTTTTTGCCTTGTCAGTTTCGGAAAATATAAAAAATATAACTCGGAAAAATTTTAATTTAGATGTATTTTCGCTTTTAAATTTTGACCTTTCTTATTGCATAATTCTTTAGGGAAATAAGTTTAATTTTACGGTCCGAAATTTAAATGGAACTAGTTATCTAGTGGTATGGTTTTCATCTATTTTGAGATGATTTTGGCCTTTTAAGCATAATTGAAGCTTTTGCAGTATGAGTCTCCACTCGATTTTCTCATATTGTAAGGTCATTTGTATCACAATCTGTATCAGATTAAAAAAAATATTTTTTTGTGAATTATTTTCGTTCTCAAGATGTTCTTTTTAAAACTGACGTAAATTTTCTTAAAAAATATTTTTACTTTCCTTATATACATAATGTATAAGGAAAGTATTGTGACGGGGTCGAAAATTCGAATTCGAGTTTTCGACGGGAGAGCACGTTTCAAACATACCTGATCACGAATCAAACATTTCCGAAGTGATGTCTGTGTGTGTGTGTGTGTGTGTGAACGTATGTGTGTGTGTGTGTGTGTGAAAGTATGTGTGTGTGTGTGCGTGCGTCAGTGAGCTTGTGGAGACGATAACTGACGAACGAATGGGCAGATTCGAACAAAATTTGGTACAAAAATCACAATCCGTACATACTGGAAGCCTATTGTTTTTATACGCAATCGAATGTTCAGAACCCCCTAAATTTTCGAATGAAATTTCGAAAAAATCGTCAAAAAATCAAAACCGCTAATAAAGTTACACAAATAGACATTTCTTATGTAATTTTTCATTAGAAAACGATTGACATAAATTTTAGAACGCTAACATGAACCGTTCTCGAGATATTGTACATTTTTCAAAAAAATATTCAAAAAGTTATAAAAAATAAAAAAAATATTTCCTATTGAGAAACTTGTTCACTTTTCATATGTAATACCATGCGATAAATTGGGTGACATCATTTTCGTGGATCGGGCTCGTTCCATTCATGAAAAAAAATACTTTGAGTACTACTTTCGTATTTGAACGCCAATTGTCATTTATCTGCTGTAAGAATAACTTATTTCTCCTTCCATAGCACTTGGCGAGATTTTGGCGACGAATTTTGCGGAATGTCGCCAACATGACGACTTTTTTAAATGTTGCCAAATTAACGAAAATCTCGCCAAATGGATGAAAATGACGCTGAATCAATGAAAATGACGACTAATTGTCGAAAATTCAATATCTTGGAAAGAATATAACTATCTACTGTAAGAATAATATTTTTTTTAACTGTGAAAGTAGTAAATTCATTGCATTATATAAGGAAAGTCATATGTTGCCCACATCAGATTTTTTCATATTGGCAACAGGTCTGTTATATTATCATCAATAATTTCGATTCATTTTGTTTATTTGTGCATTCAATTTAATTACCATTTACATCCATAACTGAAACTATTATTTTCCAGCTATATTTGAGCCATTTCCAAACTTATTACGGTTTATACCCAGAACTGAACCGTGCTCATTTCCAGCAATTTACCCAGCTATTTCCAATTTTATTACCATTTACATCCATAGTTAAAACTAAATTTTCAGCCATTTTTGCAGCTATTTCAAATTTAAGTATCTTTTACATGCAGATCCGAAACGTTCAGTCATTACTTCAGACATTTTCAGTTTCATCACTATTAACGTCCATAGCTGAAATTGCCATTTTCCAGCCATTTTCACTTTCTCTGCAATATATGGTAATGTATAGGGAAAGTATTGGAATCATGTCGAAAATTGCAAATCGAGTTTTCGACGGATCTACACGTTTCAAGACCTCTAGAATACGAAAAAAAACATTTTGGCGTGACGTCTGTGTGTGTGTCTGTGTGTCTGTCTGTGCAGATGTTTGTGCAGATTTCGTATCCACTCTAACTAAAAAACAAAATGACCGAATTTCATAAAATTTGGTAGGTAAATCACGTGTGGACGAATCTAGTGCTGATTAGTTTTGGGTACGATTCGGGATAAAAGAACCCGCCTTTTTTTGCGAAATGGCCCGCAAAAGCCTATATCCACTCTAGCTGAATAACTAATGGACCGAATTTTATAAAATTTGGTAGATAAGTCTTTTGTGGGTCAACCTTCTGCTGATTAGATTTTGGTATGATTCGAAAAAAAAATAACCTGCTTTTTTTTTTGCAAAATAGCAGGCAATAATAGTCAAAATCTAAAATAAAAAACTACGTATGCTCTAATATATTCATTAAATACTTGTTTTATACGTAATTTTTAACGATGAAAGGAATAAGACCACCCCCATTACACTAAGGCTAGCCGTTCTCGAGATATTTTAGTTTTTTCGTATTTTCTCTACGCCATCTTTGAAAATAAGTCCAGTTACCAAATGCGAACGAAAATTGAATTAAAGGTGAATTAAAGGTGAATTAAAATAAAGAGAACGTGAATATAAGTCTGCAGCGAAAGTCATGTGCTGCCCACATCAGATTTTTACTTTTTCCTGCAATACATGGTAATGCATAGGGAAAGCATTGGAATCGTGTCAAAAATTACAACTCTATGGATCTATCCGTTGGATTTCGATGGATCTATCCGTTATGGGACCTATAGAACATAAAAATACCATTTTCAGGGGGATGTATGTGTGTATGTCTGTGTGTGGGTCTGTGCGTCTCTCTTTGTGTGTCTATCTGTCTGTGCAATGTATGTACTCACTCTAACTCACAAACTAATTGATCAAATTTCATAAAATTTGGTAGATATGTCACATGTGGGTAACCCTGGTCCTAAATAGATTTTGGTATGATTCGGAAAAAGAACCTGTTGTTTTTGCGAAATGGCCCGCAAAAATAGCAAAATCTAAAATAACAGATTACGTATGCTCAAACGCATCAATTAACCGCTTGTACTATATGTTATTTTTGATGCTGAAAAGAATAAGACCAACCCCATTACTTCAGGACTAGTCGTTCTGGAGATATTTTAGTATTTTTGCATATTTGCGACTCTGGTTTTGAGAATAAGTCCAGTTACTAAATGAAACGAAAGCTAAATTAAAAACGTAAATTCAGTGTATTTTCAAATAATTATGCGTGTTATTTAGTGCAATTAAACTAAATTTAACGAATTATTAATGAAATAAAGAGACAATGAATTTTAGTCTCCAGGAAAAGTCATGCTGCTATTCACATTATATTTTTAACACTTTACAACAAAGTTGAAAAGTGTTTATGATTTTGCTCATTCTGTCTGTCTGTCTGTCGGTCTGTCCGTTAGCACGTAAAAATTACTTAATCAAAATAAAATTTAAGTATGTTGTTCAGACGGTCTGTAGGACCTATGGGAATATAAATGAATATAATATCACCCAATTAGTTTTGGATTGAACCCGGGTTGAAAAAATGAAATACATTGAGCCCTATGGGACCTAATTTTTCACACATTTTTAAGCGGATTTAAATTTCACAAATTTACATATGAAAAGTCAACATGTTTCTCAACAGTTAATATATATTTTTCAATTTATGAGATTTTTTTTACAAATGTATTTGAAAAATGTACAATATCTCAAGAACGGTACTTGCTAGCGTTCTAAATTTTATGTCAATCGTTTTCAAAGGAAAAATTACATACGAAATGTCTATTTGCGTAACTTTATTGAAGGTTTTGATTTTTTGATGATTTTTTCAAAATTTCATTCGACAATTTAGGGGAGTTCTGAACATTCGATTGCGTTTAAAAACAACAGACTTCCATTTTTCACGGACTATGATTTTTGTACCAAATTTCTTTCGAATCGCTCCATTCGTTCGTGAGATATCGTCTCCACAGACTCACTGATACACACATACACACACACACATTCTTTCACACACACACACAGACAGACATCACCTCAAAAATGTTTGATTCGTGATCAGGATGCTTGAAACGTGCTCTCCCGTCAAAAACTCGAATTCGAATTCCCGTAACAATACTTTCCTTATAGATTATGTATATCAGGAAAGTAAAAAGAACCTACCTTGATTTGCGAAATGGCCCACAAAAGTCGTATGTTTAAGCTATAACTGTAAAACTAACTAATAGACTTCACAGAATTTTGTAGATAAGCCTCTTGTCGGTTTCCCTGGTGTTGATTAGATTTTTGTATGATACGGAAATAAATAATCTGTAAAATGTTCCTCAAAAATTGTCAAAAACTAGAATAAAAGGCTGCGTATGCTTAAATGCATTAATGTTTGTTTTATATGTAATTTTTGCCGACGAGAAGGAGAATAATAATTTTAAATTGAGTAACACAAATTTCAGAAAGTGAATGCTTTCTTATTTGTTTTTCTACACTGTTGAGATATTGCGTATGTTTGAAGAATTTATAAAAAAATTACATAAAATTAAACTCAAGTAAGAATCTTAGAATAAGTTGATATTCCATGAACAATATTATGGGGCAAATTCTTTAACATAATTCTCGTGGATCTAGCTCATTAAATTCATGAGAGAAGACACCTATTGATTAGAATTTAAACCATCAATTTAAATCAATATATTGTAAGAAACTTCCTTCCTTCCGCCTGCTTGTCCATATGTAACGCTAGTAACAAATTTGGCGACGAACTTGGTAAATTTTGCCATCTTAGCGACTTTAAAAAATATCTTCAAATTGATGCAAATGTCACCAAATTTGTAAAAGCGACGCTTAATTAAAAAATCTGATGTGGGCAACACATGACTTTCCTTATATAATGTAATGAATTTACTACTTTTACAGTAAAAAAATATATTTTCTTATAGTAGATACTAATATTCCTTTCAAGATATTGAATTTTCGACAATTAGCCGTCATTTTCATTGATTTAGCATCATTTTTATCCATTTGGCGAGATTTTCATTAATTTGGCAACATTTAAAAAAAGTCGCCAAGTTGGCGACATTCCGCCAAATTCGTCGCCAAAATCTCGCCAAGCGTTATACACTAAGAAAAAAGTTATTCTTACAGCAGATAAATGACTATTGGCGTTCAAATACAAAAGTATTATTCAAAGTATATTATTTCATGAATGGAACGATATAGATCCACGAGAATGATGTCACTCAATTTATCGCATGGTATTACATATGAAAAGTGAACATGTTTCTCAATAGGAATTTTTTTTCTATGTGATTTTTTCATAATTTTTTTGAAAAATGTTCAATATCTCGAGAACGGTTCATGTTAGCGTTCTAAAATGTATGCCAATCGTTTTCTAATGAAAAATTACATAAGAAATGTCTATTTGCGTAACTTTATTGGTGGTTTAGATTTTTTGACAATTTTTTCAAAATTTCATTCGAAAATTAAGGGGGGTTCTGAACATTCGATTACGTATAAAAACAATAGGCTTCCAGTGTTTATGGATTGTGATTTTTGTACCAAATTTGGTTCGAATCGGTCCATTCGTTCGTCAGTTATCGTCTCCACAGACTCACTGACACACACACACACACACATACTTTCACACACACACACACACACACACACACACACATACACACACACAGACATCACTTAAAAAATGTTTGATTCGTGATCAGGGATGCTTGAAACGTGCTCTCCCGTCGAAAACTCGAATTCGAATTTTCGACCCCGTCACAATACTTTCCTTATACATTATGTATATAAGGAAAGTAAAAAAATGACACCAAATTCGTAAAAGTTCAATGTTTTAATCTTTGATAATCTCTGCTAATGATTTTGGAAGACGGTTGATTTTTATTCTTGATATAGGGAAAGTCATATTCTGTTTACATCAAATTTTTTTACCTCTGAAACAGGTTGTACTGTGAGGCCAGATTTTTCAATATTGTAAAAATGGAAATAGGTGCAATAACATGTGTTGACAGCCGCTTTGACTAACAAACTACTGAAAACACAGCAGACTATCACTATTGCTGACAGTTGCTAATCAAATAATTTATGACAGATGTATACGAAAATCTTCAATCCTAGTTGCATATTCCTTCAGATCAATGAGTCAAGAAGCAGCGGAGCACGTGTTTCTATTCTAACCGAAGTTTAGGCCAACTGAGAGGTAGAAGGCTTACCTGGCCCAAACAAGAGGCGGCGAAACTAATGTGTCCTACACAACGCGACCGCAAAATAGATTCAAGGTCATTCACTACTAAGCACTCATGATTCAACTTATCACTATGACTATCACTGAGACTTTTTACTTAAGGATGCCATTGACACCGCGTGCTGTTGGCAAATGTTGTTGTTGAAACCCAGACCGTCCGACCTACCAGAAAGGTGTAAGGTAACTGTTTGGACGGTCGGGAAGTGCCACCCAATTTAGACCGGAACCCAGTGGGGGAGGCATCCACAGGGACCGTACCCTTTTTCCCCTACCACCAACCTCTCGGAAGGACTTTCGGACCCTAATGTTTAACGTGATCGTACTCCGCATGAACACGGCGGCAGTTTTGGCAGTGGCTGGAATCGAACCCGGGCCTACCAAGTGCAACTCCAGCGCGCTAACCAATGGGCTACCGCGCCCTTATTGGCAAATGTTGTGGCAGCGTGCTGGATTTGCACGCTGCCACAACTGCCCCCGTGTTCATGCGGAGTACGATCACGTTAAACATGTGGGTCCGTAAGTCCCTCCGAGAGGTTGGTGGCAGGGGAAGGAGGGTACGGTCCCTGTGGATGCCCCTCCACTGGGTTCCGGTCTAAATTGGGCGGCACTTCCCAGCCGTCCAAACAGTTACCTTACACCTTTCTGGTAGGTCGGACGGTCTGGGTCTCAACAACAACACTTTGAAACTGAAGGTTGGTAGAGTCAAGGAGCTGCTATATGATAATGAACTCAATTGGCAATAAGGAAAACTAGAGCGACTTAAATATGTACAAATAATACGATAAAGCAGCATACAGCTGTTTCGAGGATGAGCCGGATCAACTTCGTCAGTGCAAGAGGACCAATAAACCCGATGTTCAAAAGAGGAATGGACGAGAAAGAAGAAGCAGGGGTGGGGATATATACCCAAGAGTCTCATTTATTCTCGTTCCGACTTAATTTGTATTGTCGGGATATTCTTGTAGTGTTTTGGCGCACGCCAATCTTGTGTTGTTACTCCTAGTTTCTTATTTGTTGAACCATTCATCACACCGCTTTGTGGACTCTCTTTTAATCCCGGACTTGGGTATATAATTCTATGTTTCTTCCTTTCGTGCCGATTCCTGTTTTGGAAATCGGGTTTGTGGGTTCTCTTGCACTGACGAAGGAGATCCAGCGTATCCTCGAAACAGCTGTATGCTGCATTATTGTGTTATTTGTGCTCATTTACGTTGCTCTAGTTTTTCTTATCTTTTTTACAAAATGTATTTTGCTTATCAATTGAAAATTTCTGACAAAAAGCTGAATGAATAAAACGACGTCTTCGAACAACTTTACCAACAAGAATTACCTAAACATATGAATTCAGGCTACAAGTGTCTAAGTAAGATGAATTATTGCAACACCTCCAGGTACCTTTTTCGTTTTGTGGTCTTATAATGCTACTAAATTAAAGCATGCTCAAATTATTTGTGGTAGGGTTTTGGCTATCGCACTAATAATTTCCGATCACGTTTTATTCTACCTGTACATCATGTGCTTAACTGATTCAAATGGTAATAACGCTGTAAATAATAAATTAATTAAATGTAGGAAATATATGTAATCAGGGGATGTCCACATTAATTAAATTTACGTTTACAGCAGCACAAGTAAGTATTCCGATGGAGCAGAAAATCGCATGGATAACAAGAAAGATCAATCATGCTTAAAGCATTGATTATGAAACACTTTCCAACTTCAATGCAATTTTATTTAAACAAGTCTAAAATGCAATACATTCCTCGGTAATATTTTGAAACTTATCACAATACTGCATTAATTATTATATTTGAAAACTTAAACCTTCATCGAAAAAAATGAACTTCATTCAAATGACGGCATTGTAATATAAATTGCCTGGTTTAAACATCTCTAAAATGTTATACATTCCTCGGTAATAGTTTCAGAATTATCATAATACTACGATAATTTATTATATTTGAAAACTTCATCGAAAACAACTGAAATTAATTCAAATGACGTCATAGAAAAAATAACACGCCTGGATCTCTCTATAAAAACATGATTTCATTCTTAACTTTCTCCCATTCATTTCATTCATCAAAATACTATAATAATTTATTTTATTTAAACATTTTGTTTAAGACCATGGAGCTACAAAAAATTAAACTCTATACTTGAAACTTCATCGAAAAAAATCGTCTTTCTCTTTATGAAATCAATTAATATTTCATTCATATCAGCCATGCAGACTCTATGGACTAAATTATTTTGTGTTAAAAAAATACAGGAATTCTAATTCAACTCATTCTATATATTTTGCTGTTTACATTTTACATAGGTGAAAAATAGGCTTAGTTGTAGAAATAATCAAATTTAGATGAGCATTTAAACTCGAATATATTGTCATTGCGTTGTTTCAGTATGTAGATGCACAGAATTTAAGCAAAAATAAAGTAGTTTTAGGACGGATACAACACTCGATATGAATTAAAAAGAACTTAAAAAAATCACGATTTTGAAACAAGATGGATGCCATATATCATTTTGAAGTGGGTCATGTGATCGTTTCATATAAGAGGTGTAATTATTATTTTAATTTTTATTTAAAAAAATACTGAATATATTTCGCTGAATTTTTTTTATATATTTTATGGAACAATTTAAATATTACCTAAAATTTTCGAAGCAATTTGTGAATTTTAAATCCGCTTAAAAATGGTCCCATAGGGCTCAATTAGGTCCCATAGGGCACAATTAGGTCCCATAGGGCTCAATGTATTTCATTTTTTCGACCCGGGTTCAATCCAAAACTAATTGGGTAATATTATTCATTTATATTCCCATGGGTTCTACAGACTGTCTGAACAACATACTAAAATTTCATTTTGATTAAGTCATTTTTACGGCAGTTATCGTACTAACGGACAGACAGACAGTCAGACAGAATGAACAAAGTCATAAACACTTTTCAACTTTGTTGTAAAGTGTTAAAAATGGATATAACTCATTTTCTACATAAGTTCAAGTATAACAATGCTTTTTACGTACAGGTAAAATTGCTGCTAATCTAATAAAAATATAAAAACTTCGCTTAAAACAGCATACAACATAAAATAATAGCATCAACCTGTATTGAAGGCACAACCTTACGATGGTTGTCCCGACGAATGAAATTCGAGCAGCAACATTCTTGGTCAGAACAAATAATACCCTTTATTTGTCAGAGAAAGATATGTAACTGTGCTGCAAATACTGCAAATACTGCAAGAACTGCAAATATGATTGAAGCAAGGTAAAGGGGTTGCCGACAGCGAAAGAAGAGGAAAGAAGTAGAAAACCATGGATAAAAGAACAAGTAGTAGGACAGTATGAATGAACAGTAAAATACCAAAGATTATAATGAATCTCTAACAACTGATTCGGTGAACATAAGTGTTCAGAGAGTGAACACTTATGCTCACCGAACAGGCGCTTTGAACACTTATATTCGCAGGACAAGTATTTTCTTCGTTTTTATCATTGGACTAGGGTTTTGAATCATTTGTTGAACGTTTAATTTACTCCTTTATTTTCTACCGATCATTTATGTTCGATAAAAGGAAACATTCATGGGTTTTTATTTCTTTTTACTTTCTCTCTCCACGGTTTTTATCTCATTTACTCCTCTCGCTGCGGGTAAATATTTTCCATGCTCCAGTCACGTTTGCTGTTCTAACATCAGCTGTCGATCTTGCTTTGGCGTGTTCAAGTTTGTCGTTGCGAAGAAGACTATATCTTGCCTTCGAAATTGGTCGATTCTTTTTTCTTGTGTTGTACGTTGCTTTACACGAAGATTTTATAGTTTAATTACTATACTATTTATAATTATATTATTTTGTATCATACATATTTTGAATCAACTTTCTGTGCTGTTTTTAATGAAATATTTGAACTTCAGTTAACAATTGAAGAAATCTGATGTGGGCAACACATGACTTTCCTTATATAATGTAATGAATTTACTACTTTTACAGTTAAAAGAAATGTTTGCTGTTCACGTTTGCTGTTCACGTTTATTCTTATAGTAGATACTTATATTCTATCCAAGATATTGAATTTTCTTCTAGTCATCATTTTCATTGATTTAGCGCCATGTTTATCAATTTCGCGAGATTTTTGTTAATTTGGCAACAATTAAAAATGTCGCCAAGTTGGCGACATTCCGCCAAAGTCGCCACTAAAATCTCGCCAATCGCTATGAACGGAGAAATAAGTTATTCTTACAGCAGATAAATGAGTATTGGCGTTCAAATACAAAAGTATTACTCAAAGTATCTTTTTTCATGAATGGAACGAGCTAGAGCCACGAGAATGATGTCACCCAATTTATCGCATGGTATTACATATGAAAAGTGAACATGTTTCTCAATAGGAAATATTTTTTTTTTATGTTATATAACTTTTTGATAATTTTTTTGAAAAATATGCAATATCTCGAGAACGGTTCATGTTAGCGTTCTAAAATTTATGTCAATCGTTTTCTAATGAAAAATTACATATGGAATGTCTATTTGCGTAACTTTATTAGCGGTTTTGATTTTTTGACGATTTTTTCAAAATTTCACTCGAAAATTTAGGGGGATTCTAAACATTCGATTGCGTATAAAAACAATTGGCTTCCAGTGTTTACGGATTGTGATTTTTGTACCAAATTTCGTTCAAATCGGTTCATTCGTTCGTCAGTTGTCGTCTCCACAGTCTCACTGACACACACACACACACACACACATACTTTCACACACACACACATACTTTCGCAAACACACACACACAGACATCACTTCAAAAATGTTTGATTCGTGATCAGGGATGCTTGAAACGTGCTCTCCCGTCGAAAACTCGAATTCGAATTTTCGACTCCGTCACAATACTTTCCTTATACATTATGTATATAAGGAAAGTAAAAAGTTGGAATTCATTTTTATCGAAAGGTGTTGTTTCAATAGCTCACACGCCAAGAGAGTAGACTGATCAGTTGGAGTTCGGTGACTCGATTCCCAGCTGGGCAAAATCTTTTAACAGGATTTATGCTAAGAAATTACTTCCAGCAATTGACTTCACTTACATAGTATGATAAATATACTGTAATACAATGTTATTTTATAGAATTCTTTATTATATATTTAATTAAATAGGTAGTAACAATTTTATTTCAAGAAACCTTCAGTTAGTTCTCTTTTTGTAAAGATTCTTTTCTTGTTGCATCTTCAGAGGTTAAAAAATGTACATTTGTCAGAAATGTGAACAAAATTCTTTATGTAAATTATTGAAGCCGACATTAAACTTCTTAATTTCCCCGATGATCATACGTTAAATATAGAATTTTCACACTTCAAGATGCCATTATATCTCCATCCCAGAAAAGCATTTTCTTCCAGCGGAAAATGGCATCTTCAGCAGTATCATTTGTCAAACCAAGAAAATAAATTTCAAAGAATTATTTTAAGAAGTAATTTCTGCCTTGGTAATTTTGTAAAACGTATTACTCAGACAGAATCTAATTTGGATTTGTTTTCGCCTCTTAATTTTGACTGTTCTTAATTGAACGAGTCATTAGGGAAATAAGTTTAATTTAAAGTGACTAATTTAGGGAGAAACAAAAAAAAATCTTCTGACTGCATGATTTTCACCTGTCTCTAAATTGTTTCTAGTCTGTTGATGCATACTGAAAAAATACATTTAATTTGTCCATTGATTTGTTGAAATTTAATGCAATAAGTAGCTCTACCAATATTGAGCACTATAAAATCAATATTGGTAAAATATTGAGCAATATAAAGCCAATATTGGTAGAATATTGAGCCATAGAAAGCCAATATTAGTAGAACATGGAGCAATAGAAAGTCAATATTGGAAGAATATTGATCAATATAAAGCCCATATTGGTACAATGTTGAGCAATATAAAGCCAATAATGGTACAATATTGAGCAATATAAAGCCAATATTGGTATTTCAATGATATGCCAATATTTGTGAAATACTGGCAGCAATATTGATTATATATTTTCTTTCCAATAGAATACAAAATATTTGCATTTTAC
Organism: Amaurobius ferox; assembly: GCA_951213105.1. Classification (NCBI taxonomy): domain Eukaryota; kingdom Metazoa; phylum Arthropoda; class Arachnida; order Araneae; family Amaurobiidae; genus Amaurobius; species Amaurobius ferox. Next base: position 38,306,657 of record OX578154.1, read on the forward strand.
AGAAAATATGTGTTTTGGGCTCCGTAGGAAAACACCAAAATGTATTTAGTATGCTTCTATTCCCTTTGCTTCTTTAGAGATTAAAATACATACCCTTTGCTTTAGAGATTAAATTACATATCCCTTTGCTTCCTTAGAGATTAAAATACATACATGTGAAAGACATGAAAAAAAGATTAAAATAATAGAAAAATAAATGTAAATGTAATGTTTCAATAATGTAAATTATTGAAAGTGACATTAAAATTTCTAATTTCCCCAATGATCATATGTTAAATATAGAATTTTCACACTTCAAGATGCCATTATATCTCCATTTCATAGAAGCATTTGCTTCCAATTGAAAATAACGTACGTCTACAGGAGTGTTATTTGTCAAAGCTGGAAAATAAATTTTAAAGAATCGTTTTAAGAAGTCATTTCTAACTCGGTAATTTCGGAAAATGCATTACTCTTACAGATTCTAATTTAAATTTGTTTTTGCCTCTCAATTTTGACTTTTCTTAATTGCTCAAATCGTTAGGGAAATAAATTTTATTTAAGGTGATTAATTCAGGGGGAAACAAAAAATATTATCTGTCTTGAAATGGTTTTCGTCTGTTGATGCATAATGAAAACATGAATTAAAATTCGCGTTTTGACTTTGGAATTTTGCCTCTGTATAAACGAGATTATGAATGTTTCAAGAACTATATTTAACATTACCTTGCAGATTCCACTTCGGCAATAAGAGCTAGTAATTTCGTCCTTGTATTTCAACGGTAGAGCGTTGGCTGGCCAGTTTGAAGATTCAAGGTTCCATTCCCGGCTGGACAGCAAGGTTCTTTAGAAGCTAAGCTGCTGAAATCCATTAAAATCCATTATAAAATAAATTAGTACAGATATTAGTTGGTTTCGGAGAACGAAAAACAGACTCTTTCCGATTCAATATAGACCAACCTCACCAACATAGGTTATCAGGCTTAACTTTGTTGACATGATTACTTTGTCCTTATAACCAGAGGAACGAGACCGTGTTTTATCTTCCTAAACCGATTGATACCGATACTAATTTGTTATATGCGGTGTTTTAATGGCGATTACTCTATTGTTTCGAACGTGTAAAATTCTCATATTGGAGTCTCTTGGAAATCAGATGGAGAAAACACTCGTACATGCACATTTTCCTATGATGTGAATCTAGGATTGCCAGATGATAAAGTTTGAAGTGGTTGCCATATGTGGCAATTTATCGGCTATATTTGGCGGCTTTTCGAAAGTTTCAGAACTACTTCGAAGTAACAAATATTCTACATGATATTAAAGACGTCCAAAATTTTCTACAGAGAGTTTATAAAAGGAGTCATCACTCAAGGAGTCATGTATCAAATTTTATGAAATTCGGTCCATTAGTTTTTGAGTTAGAGTGGATACATACATTGCACAGGCACACAGACAGACAGACACACATACAGACAAACACACAGACAGACACACACACAGACGTCACGCTAAAAATAGTTTTTTCGAATTCTAGAGATCTCGAAACGTGTTGATCCGTCGAAAACTCGAGTTGCGATTTTCGACATGATTCCAATACTTTCTCTATACATTACCATGTGTTGCAGGGAAAGTAAAAATTAATGGTAAAATTTTGAGGTTTATGAGTGACCGTAAATTTAAAATGGTGCATTGCTGAAGTGACAATCCGCCAATTTACTTTCAGCGTTATCCGGTGTTATCTGAAACTCAAATAGATTATTACACATAATTATCTTCACCTACACAATGAAGATACATTATTAGTCAAATCAAAATTTATTAAATATTATTTATGTTTCACTTACTTAAGATTAAATGAATCATTATATATTATAATTACAAAATCATCAGTTATCAATATTAGTGTTACAAATTACTTTGTTTAAAGATGGAAATGTGATACAGTGACGAATTTTACTGAATTAGTAAAATAGCTACTGACTTATAGTCGGTCTTCAATTATTTTCCTCAAATATTACATATAAAGTTTTACCTGGTACATCTTCGATGCACCTCATTAGGCATGGACTCTTGGTCCAGACGTATTGGAACTTTCTACTGAAATACTGCAGACAACATATTTTTAAGAGCACTTGCTCTTTTTACATTTTAAGGCCAACATCATAAGCAAGCGATATTGCACACTCGAAGCCTTAGAAGAATTAGATAGAATAAGTGGTGCTATCACAGCGTTAAGTCACTTCACACTCGAAGTCTAGAGGAACATTCTTTAAAATATAATAAAATGGACTTTTTCAATTGTGTTGTACGGAGGTACTCTGTGTACTCTCCTTTATTCTCATTGGCTCTCCGTGATCCGTTTTCCCATTGGCTCACAGGGCTGTGGACTATAAGTCAGTAGATATTTTATTACATCAGTAAAATTTGACACTGTATCACAATTTGCAATGACTCCACGATTGGTTCAAATACCCAATTTTGGCAATCTAGTGAAATTGGCCAGAATACAGTCCGATATTTGGCGCAAAATGGATAAATATTGATTGGCAATAATGGCTATATAATTTCTTTCTGATAGAACCGGATATATTCGCATTTCGCATGCCAAATCAGCCACGTGGTCAACAGTCTCTTACTCAAGCGGTTACTCACTTGAAACATATTTTTAAGAGCACTTGCTCTTTTTACATTTTCAGGCCAACATCATAAGTCAGCGATATTGCACACTCGAAGCCCTAGAATAATTGGATAGAATAAGTGGTGTCATCACAGCGTTAAGTCACTTCACACTCGAAGTCTCAGGAACATTTCTTTAAAATATAATAAAATGGACTTTTTCAATTGTGTTGTACGGAGGTACTGTGTGTACTCTCCGTTATTCTCATTGACTCTCCGTGATCCGTTTTCCCATTGGCTCACAGGGCTGTGGACTATAAGTCAGTAGATATTTTATTGCATCAGTAAAATTTGACAGTGTATTACAATTTGCAATGACTCCACGATAGGTTCAAATACCCAATTTTGGCAATCTAGTGAAATTGGCCAGAATACAGTCCGATATTTGGCACAAAATGGATAAATATTGATTTGCAACATTGGCTATATAATTTCTTTCTGATAGAACCGAAAATATTCGCATTTCGCATGCCAAATCAGCCAAGTGGTCAACAGTTTTTTACTCAAGCTGTTGCCACTTGAAAAACGAAATAATTTAAGCAATCTTAAAAATGATTTTAAATATTTTTTTAAGGAATTATTTCTAAACAAAACCTCACAAAAAGTTACATTTCTTTTAATTCTGATGCTGATTATGACAAAACGTATTTAAACAATATAAGAAATATGAATATATGTAAAAATCAAGTGAATCCCCAAATTTGGATATTTTGATTCAATCACAGTAATTTTATATTCATATGCGCCACAGTCCAATTTTTGAGCCGTAATACTATGTGTCAGTAAAATAATCATATTTGATTTTTAATATTTAGTGAAGTAAAATCCAGCTATCATAATTCAAGCTACTATCCGATTCTCTAGAGGTTTACACATACTCATATATCGAAAGGGGAAAATATGATGCTACTCCAGTTATCAGAGGCGATATTAAACTTTCTGATTTCCCTGGTGATCATGCGTTTAAAATTGAATTTTCACTTCTCGGTGTCATTATTACTCCATTTCTTTAAAAATATCTCCTTAAAACTTTAAATGGCAGCTACAGAAGCGACATTTGTCAGGATAGAAAAATAATATTATCTACGAAATCTATAGAATAACAGACAGGGTTATTGCTTCTATGTTGCAATATAAGGAAAAAATCTTACGTGTACAATTCACTATTTTTACTATCGACTATCCAATTTCGAATAAACTAGTGAAATCCTTGGAGATTCTGCTCTATAATTTATTTTGAAAACCTGTTTATTCATGAAATATGTTCTGTATAACTATTGCAATAAAATCGGGTTTTGTTTTCTAAAAGCGGCAAACTGGCATTTAAAAATCAAAAAAAAAAAAAAAAATTAACTGAAAAGTGGTTCAACTCGACTTTCTCATGCAATAGTCCATTTTTAAATAGCTTGTTGGTTTTTAATTTTTTTTTTCAATTTAAAAGTAAACAATCGAAAAATCAGTATTGTTGATCCTAACGACTACAACTATATTGTGTTACCTTTCACTTTAAAGGACGTGACAAAATTTTTTGATGGATATTATACTTGACAATGTGCCTCTGAGGGAAGTAATTCCTCCCCCCCCCACAATAAGGGAGGGTCAATGACGTCACGAACACAAAAATTGTATCGCGAATATTTTTCACGACAATGATTGAAACTATCAAGTCTATCAACTATCGCTGAGCTATAAATAAACCCTTTTATGTATCCCTATGTCAAATTTTGTGTTATTCTGCCATGTTAAGAAGATATAAAATTTCGAATTTTTCACTCGAATTTAAGAAAAATCTATCTAGTTCTAGCTTTTGCGATAACAAAGCTGGATATAAAGTTCCGTGAAAATCTAACAATATTTGTGCGTGTGTGTACTAATTCCCCCCCTGTTGAAGGGGCGCCTACGCACCACGTCCACAAGACCCCCCAGGGTGTCCCATGGCGAAGGGGAGGAGATTTGCAGCTTCACTTTTATAGAAGCCCCCCGAAGGGTAGAAGTCTGACTTGGCTTCGACATGAAAACATCCATGCCCCCTGGCGGGATTCGAACCCGCAACCCAGCAATCTAGCGATCAGCTGGAAACGCATGCCCCTGACTTCTCGACCACCGAATCGGCAACAACATTTGTAGCAGCTATAGTGTACGCAAGAAATCGACCACAGACATCAGAAAGACAGACAGACAGACGGACATCACTCCAAAAATAGTACAAACATATTCAGGAGGTCTTAAAACTTATATTGGCAGCAAAATCTCGAAATGGAAAATTTTCGTTAAAACAATACTTTCTCAATACTACATATGAGAAATTAATATAAACATTAAATCAGTCAATAAGTACTTGACGTAAGAGATCAATCAATTTTAAATTATACGATTCGCACTAACTTTTGATTATGTAAAGTAAAAATAAAAATAAAATTAAACGTTAGAATCCGTAACAATATATTTTACAACGAGATACTAATTGGCGCGCACATCATTATGTACTGTACGCTTCATCACTTCCTGATTGAAGTCACATGCGAGCGAGCGCTATCAAGCCGTTACAGCGTTACAGACCGTTTTGAAAAGGTATTTTTGATTATTCAAAACCACAAGAACCCGCCAGATAATGGCGTTCCAAAAATTAAAGAAGACACTCCCATTGCAGATAACAGTATCGACGGACCGGTTTCGTGCTTATTATGCGCTGATCAGCATGAAATAACAGTTAACTGCAATGGTAAGAAATTCGCAAAATTGAGGCAAATAACAAGGTTTCTCAAATTCAAGAAGTAAGTTTTACTGCCATTGCAGTTAAAAGTTATTCCATGCTGATGAGTGCTTAATAAGCGCAAACCGGTCCATGGATACTGTAATATGTAGTGTGATTGTCTGCCTCAGTTTTGATAATTATTTCAAAATTTGAAATCGAATTATTATTAATATATTTAAATCGAATTTTTCCAGCATGATGACGTATAGCATTTTTGGAAAGATGAGTTCCAAAGCAATAAAAACCCTTCAATCAAATATCAAAGTTGGTTTTATTTTACGTCAAGTTATTAGGAGCTGAAATCTAACGTTTCACTACAGTCAATGGGACAAATAATTTCAAAGCAGCCTCATAAAGGCTTCGATGGATGTTTTTTTCATCGGTTGTTATTCGTCTAAGTTTCTGATTCCGTTTACGTGAATGTGCTGGAATTTGAGCTGCGACTTGCAGTTTGGCAAATTTTAGTGTGGATGTTTTGGTCTTTATTGTTATAGATTAATATACCATGAGCAACTAGTTTAAAAGTGCACGTAAATTGTCTCAGAAAAAGGGCATGGGTTTCACACAGGGATGTGAATCTCTGCTTGCTGTAAATAAAGATATTGGTTATTTATTGTGAAAAACATACTATTTAGATGGAAAAAGTGAAGCCATCAAAATTATATGCGTTTTGCAGCTTCTTTCTCGTGTTTCAAACATTGTTCGGAGATATATTATGGAACACTAAATAAATAGGACATCTGTTGATGGATATTTTACAGAAGAATGCCAAAAAGACTTAATCCCAAATTCTTTGGTGATTCTTGTTATGATAATATTACATTGTTCTGTGGTGGGCATTTAAAAAAAGTAACTTAAACTTTTAGATTAATTATTTTTAACATAATATCTTAACATGGCCGTAAATCGTACATTGTGGAACTCATTATTAAATTGTACATTGTATTGTTTGCCGCTATTAACTCTCCAATTATTTATCTTTCGCAAGAGTTCTGTAAAAGAATATTAATTAACATAATACTAAATTGATTGCACCCTTTTAACTTTAACAATAAAACATTTATTAACCACATAACATACTTATTAAATTCATTACACAATTAATTATATTATTTCTGCGGAGGGAGACAATGTGAGACCATTAATAAAAATACTTAAAATGGCTTAGGGCCTGGTATCCAATTTGAGGAACACATACCTTCAAGGCTGTCTTGGCTTGGCCACCAGCATGTACTTCGCCCATCATATTACTGGAATTAACTCGAAGTATTATTCACCGACACGTAAAATCGACGATCATATTCTACTTCTGACTCGAACACTCGTACTTATTCTCTTAGTCTGTTCTCTCCACATATCTAGTCGTTGTGTAAGTCTCGTGCTCCTTAATGTAGAACTCGTATTCTGTTACGTCTCATTCTTACCAACTGTCGTTCTTGTCATATGCTATGGCTCTTTTTGCCTCAGGACTGTCACTCCCCCTTTGCTCTCATTTGCGGCATCCAGGGTGACGCTACAAGCTTCTTCTCAATTGGTTAACCTTTTATCCAATGTCGTTACTTCACATTTTCTTAAGAGTTCGTTCGACCCCCCCCTCTCTATCTTGACACTCCTAAATTTATGATTTTGGTTGACCTTTGGGTCAGCGCACTGTAGACCTTGGCGTCATTCAGACTGGAAGTATTGCTTGACGTTTCAGACACAATAAATAACTTGCATAAAACTGTTTCACCATAACAAGTGTGAGATCTACTTCAGGTCTCAAAGGTTCTAACATACAGACTCAATTTCTAAATATGTCTGAGTGTGCTTTGTCTATTGCCCAGCTGTTAAATTTTAATGTTGCATCAAAGTAAGCTTCCCCGCCTGCTATTTAGCACGAAGTCTTCATGTTTCACGAAAAAAAGACTGACATCTTAAACAGCCTGGAGAAGCTGGATTCTTATTCAGATCAAGAGCAAGAAAATCATACAAAATATGACATGATAATAATGGATGGCGTGACTATCGTCAAAGTTAGACAGCCCTGTATAGCAGACACTTTTCAAGATTATGGTGATAAGTTCATTCAATAGAAATACCAATTCAAGTTATCTGTCCAGCATATCCATTTGATGCGTAAAAGCTAAAAGTTTAAAGACATCAAACTGGAAGGATTTTCTGAGAATTAATAATAACAAAGCCCTTGTCGAGATTCTGAGTGACATGGTGTGAGTGCTCAAATTTCCTTGCATTATGTTTATTAACAAATGCTCTCAAGTGTTATGTACTGAATAGAGCGATTTGCTTGTTTATCCCCTTGCAACCACGAAGAAGCAGATACTCGTATTTGTCTCTATGCAACTGATAATATAAAACAAAGATAACTATTAGAGCAGATGACTAATGACGCAGATGTGCTAACATTAGCCATATATTTTTCAGGAAATATAAACTGTGGGTATATAATGGTAGCATTATGTGTCGGAAACGTACTTTTAATGCAAATTCCATATCAAAACAACTTGAACTAGAGTGATGTAATGCTTTGCCAGCGTTCCACATTTTACAGGATGCGACACTACATCTAGCTTTGTTGGCAGAGGTAAGAAAACAGTGTGGTTTATATAGAAAACTTACGATGAAGTGACATTTGCTTTTCAAGTGCTGGCATATAAATCATCAGATAGTGGCTGTAATTGAAGCACTTCCATCTGTAGAGCTGTTTGTAGTTCTCATGTATGATTGCTGTAGCTCAGAAATTCTGTCAACTTAGCAATATTCTACCTATTCACACAGAAAAATAGAGAGATGGGGAACATACAATCAATTAAAAATGCCTCTATACCAGTTCGTCACAGCCCTGCTGATTTCGACTGAAACAACGACTGTGGACCATGGATGACGAAGAACATCTATACCTCGATGGATCACAGTTCCATCAGCTGGTGTTGCCTGAAGAGAAATCCTAAAATGTGAATGCAATCAACAGTTCACTGAGCGTTGTAAGTGTTGGAAGGCAAATATTGCATGTATTTACTGCATTACGCAAATGTGGAGGATGTGAGTTTGAAAACTGATCAGAAAAGGAAATTATCGAATTTGAAAGAAATTCGAAAGAAAACATTTTGAATATAATTTTCATTGTTTTTGTATTATCAAGTTAAGTTCAAGATATTTTCTTTCTTTTTTGAAAAAACAACAACTTATATACAAAGAGCGGAGTTCTGAAGCTTTACATAGTGTTTGACATCAGATATTGAAAGTGAGACCACGATGTGGGTAGCCTGTTCCTAACATAATTCAATGACTGCAAAGAGAGAATCGAAGCTGGATATTGAACTCTTAACTTACAACAATAGATATTTTAACCATTTATGTTGTGGATACGTAGACAATAATTTAGCGTTGTCTTTTATTATAATAATGCCATGAATAAACCGGATTTTTAAATTACTTAAGGGCAAAATGCCTGTGGGTCTCACTAGTATTTTACACATTTCAATTTCTTGATTATTAAAACAAAGTATAGTAGTTTGTCAATTATATTCTTCTAAAAATAGTTGTTTAGGGTTACTTTTTAAACATGAAAATAAAAATTTAAAGGATTAATATGTTTTAGATTAAAAGAAATATTCAAGCAAAAGTTTTTCCACCTTAAACTACATATCAATATTAGACTATTAGACTCCTTTTCTAAAAACTGAGACCATAAGAGAGGGTTGCTCTAAACTCTGGTTAAGCGTATAGTTGAATTCAGAGCAAATCGATTCTATTTCCCACAATATTCGCTACAACTGATAAACTTAGATACTTATACAGATATTTGAGATAACAAAAAGCTTTAATTTGAAAATATTTTTAGTTTGAAATTTAAAGCATTGAACTCGCAATTATTCTAAAAAAAAACTTATCAAAAGCAACTTTTGAAACTTTTTCTAGAGATTTTTTTTATGTTAAACATTGAGTTAATTGAGTGTTTTAATTTAAAATTCTAAATTATTTTGAGTATTTCTGTGGAAACCAAATGTTGATAACAGCTACAGCTCCGTAGATATATTTTATCAAAAAATATTTAACATGACTGCCATCATTTCAAGAGGGTGGCCGTCGGCATACAGTTATCGATGAAATGTCTTTAAAGGGTATAAACGGGTACAAGTAATAAACAAGTTTACGATGTCTTTTGCTTTTACCAAAAATGTAACGATTTTCACTCTTAGCCGCCGGACTACAACAGAAGTCATTACTTAAAGTGTACACGCTCGTCCAGCCCACATCACAGAAGGCAGAATTCCACCCGCTGGCCTGGGACCGCCGGGATTGCCGCGCTTATTCATCAGAGCAGATGTTTATAAGCATATTTAACCCCAAACCTCAACGTTTTATGAAGTTCAATTTAAAGTAACATGCTTCTAAATTCATTTTTCCTCTTAGTCGCCGGACTATTTATACAGCAGCCATTACTTAAAGTGTACTCGCTCGTCTCGCCCACATCACAGAAGGCAGAATTCTACCCGCTGGCCTGGGGCCGCCGGGATTTCCGCGCTTATTCATCAGAGCAGATGTTTATAAGCATATTTAACCGCAAACCTCAACGCTTTATGCCGTTCAATTTAAAGTAACATGCTTCTAAATTCATTTTTCCTCGTAGCCGCCGGACTATTTATACAGCAGCCATTACTTAAAGTGTACTCGCTCGTCCCGCCCACATCACAGAAGGCAGAATTCTACCCGCTGGCCTGGGGCCGCCGGGATTTCGGCGCTTATTCATCAGAGCAGATGTTTATAAGCATATTTAACCGCAAACCTCAACGCTTTATGCCGTTCAATTTAAAGTAACATGCTTCTAAATTCATTTTTCCTCTTAGCCGCCGGACTATTTATACAGCAGCCATTACTTAAAGTGTACTCGCTCGTCCCGCCCACATCACAGAAGGCAGAATTCTACCCGCTGGCCTAGGGCCGCCGGGATTTCAGCGCTTATTCATCAGAGCAGATGTTTATAAGCATATTTAACCGCAAGCCTCAACGCTTTATGCCGTTCAATTTAAAGTAACATGCTTCTAAATTCATTTTTCCTCGTAGCCGCCGGACTATTTATACAGCAGCCATTACTTAAAGTGTACTCGCTCGTCCCGCCCACATCACAGAAGGCAGAATTCTACCCGCTGGCCTGGGGCCGCCGGGATTTCGGCACTTATTCATCAGAGCAGATGTTTATAAGCATATTTAACCGCAAACCTCAACGCTTTATGCCGTTCAATTTAAAGTAACATGCTTCTAAACTCATTTTTCCTCTTAGCCGCCGGACTATTAATACAGCAGCCATTACTTAAAGTGTACTCGCTCGTCCCGCCCACATCACAGAAGGCAGAATTCTACCCGCTGGCCTGGGGCCGCCGGGATTTCCGCGCTTATTCATCAGAGCAGATGTTTATAAGCATATTTAACCGCAAACCTCAACGCTTTATGCCGTTCAATTTAAAGTAACATGCTTCTAAACTCATTTTTCCTCTTAGCCGCCGGACTATTAATACAGCAGCCATTACTTAAAGTGTACTCGCTCGTCCCGCCCACATCACAGAAGGCAGAATTCTACCCGCTGGCCTGGGGCCGCCGGGATTTCCGCGCTTATTCATCAGAGCAGATGTTTATAAGCATATTTAACCACAAGCCTCAACGCTTTATGCCGTTCAATTTAAAGTAACATGCTTCTAAATTCAATTTTCCTCGTAGCCGCCGGACTATTTATACAGCAGCCATTACTTAAAGTGTACTCGCTCGTCCCGCCCACATCACAGAAGGCAGAATTCTACCCGCTGGCCTGGGGCCGCCGGGATTTCGGCGCTTATTCATCAGAGCAGATGTTTATAAGCATATTTAACCGCAAACCTCAACGCTTTATGCCGTTCAATTTAAAGTAACATGCTTCTAAATTCATTTTTCCTCTTAGCCGCCGGACTATTTATACAGCAGCCATTACTTAAAGTGTACTCGCTCGTCCCGCCCACATCACAGAAGGCAGAATTCTACCCGCTGGCCTGGGGCCGCCGGGATTTCCGCGCTTATTCATCAGAGCAGATGTTTATAAGCATATTTAACCGCAAACCTCAACGCTTTATGCCGTTCAATTTAAAGTAACATGCTTCTAAACTCATTTTTCCTCTTAGCCGCCGGACTATTAATACAGCAGGCATTACTTAAAGTGTACTCGCTCGTCCCGCCCACATCACAGAAGGCAGAATTCTACCCGCTGGCCTGGGGCCGCCGGGATTTCCGCGCTTATTCATCAGAGCAGATGTTTATAAGCATATTTAACCGCAAGCCTCAACGCTTTATGCCGTTCAATTTAAAGTAACATGCTTCTAAATTCATTTTTCCTCGTAGCCGCCGGACTATTTATACAGCAGCCATTACTTAAAATGTACTCGCTCGTCCCGCCCACATCACAGAAGGCAGAATTCTACCCGCTGGCCTGGGGCCGCCGGGATTTCGGCGCTTATTCATCAGAGCAGATGTTTATAAGCATATTTAACCGCAAACCTCAACGCTTTATGCCGTTCAATTTAAAGTAACATGCTTCTAAATTCATTTTTCCTCTTAGCCGCCGGACTATTTATACAGCAGCCATTACTTAAAGTGTACTCGCTCGTCCCGCCCACATCACAGAAGGCAGAATTCTACCCGCTGGCCTGGGGCCGTCGGGATTTCCGCGCTTATTCATCAGAGCAGATGTTTATAAGCATATTTAACAGCAAACCTCAACGCTTTATGCCGTTCAATTTAAAGTAACATGCTTCTAAATTCATTTTTCCTCTTAGCCGCCGGACTATTTATACAGCAGCCATTACTTAAAGTGTACTCGCTCGTCCCGCCCACATAACAGAAGGCAGAATTCTACCCGCTGGCCTGGGGCCGCCGGGATTTCCGCGCTTATTCATCAGAGCAGATGTTTATAAGCATATTTAACCGCAAACCTCAACGCTTTATGCCGTTCAATTTAAAGTAACATGCTTCTAAATTCATTTTTCCTCTTAGCCGCCGGACTATTAATACAGCAGCCATTACTTAAAGTGTACTCGCTCCTCCCGCCCACATCACAGAAGGCAGAATTCTACCCGCTGGCCTGGGGCCGCCGGGATTTCCGCGCTTATTCATCAGAGCAGATGTTTATAAGCATATTTAACCGCAAACCTCAACGCTTTATGCCGTTCAATTTAAAGTAACATGCTTCTAAATTCATTTTTCCTCTTAGCCGCCGGACTATTTATACAGCAGCCATTACTTAAAGTGTACTCGCTCGTCCCGCCCACATCACAGAAGGCAGAATTCTACCCGCTGGCCTGGGGCCGCCGGGATTTCCGCGCTTATTCATCAGAGCAGATGTTTATAAGCATATTTAACCGCAAACCTCAACGCTTTATGCCGTTCAATTTAAAGTAACATGCTTCTAAATTCATTTTTCCTCTTAGCCGCCGGACTATTTATACAGCAGCCATTACTTAAAGTGTACTCGCTCGTCCCGCCCACATCACAGAAGGCAGAATTCTACCCGCTGGCCTGGGGCCGCCGGGATTTCCGCGCTTATTCATCAGAGCAGATGTTTATAAGCATATTTAACCGCAAACCTCAACGCTTTATGCCGTTCAATTTAAAGTAACATGCTTCTAAACTCATTTTTCCTCTTAGCCGCCGGACTATTAATACAGCAGGCATTACTTAAAGTGTACTCGCTCGTCCCGCCCACATCACAGAAGGCAGAATTCTACCCGCTGGCCTGGGGCCGCCGGGATTTCCGCGCTTATTCATCAGAGCAGATGTTTATAAGCATATTTAACCGCAAGCCTCAACGCTTTATGCCGTTCAATTTAAAGTAACATGCTTCTAAATTCATTTTTCCTCGTAGCCGCCGGACTATTTATACAGCAGCCATTACTTAAAATGTACTCGCTCGTCCCGCCCACATCACAGAAGGCAGAATTCTACCCGCTGGCCTGGGGCCGCCGGGATTTCGGCGCTTATTCATCAGAGCAGATGTTTATAAGCATATTTAACCGCAAACCTCAACGCTTTATGCCGTTCAATTTAAAGTAACATGCTTCTAAATTCATTTTTCCTCTTAGCCGCCGGACTATTTATACAGCAGCCATTACTTAAAGTGTACTCGCTCGTCCCGCCCACATCACAGAAGGCAGAATTCTACCCGCTGGCCTGGGGCCGTCGGGATTTCCGCGCTTATTCATCAGAGCAGATGTTTATAAGCATATTTAACAGCAAACCTCAACGCTTTATGCCGTTCAATTTAAAGTAACATGCTTCTAAATTCATTTTTCCTCTTAGCCGCCGGACTATTTATACAGCAGCCATTACTTAAAGTGTACTCGCTCGTCCCGCCCACATAACAGAAGGCAGAATTCTACCCGCTGGCCTGGGGCCGCCGGGATTTCCGCGCTTATTCATCAGAGCAGATGTTTATAAGCATATTTAACCGCAAGCCTCAACGCTTTATGCCGTTCAATTTAAAGTAACATGCTTCTAAATTCATTTTTCCTCGTAGCCGCCGGACTATTTATACAGCAGCCATTACTTAAAATGTACTCGCTCGTCCCGCCCACATCACAGAAGGCAGAATTCTACCCGCTGGCCTGGGGCCGCCGGGATTTCGGCGCTTATTCATCAGAGCAGATGTTTATAAGCATATTTAACCGCAAACCTCAACGCTTTATGCCGTTCAATTTAAAGTAACATGCTTCTAAATTCATTTTTCCTCTTAGCCGCCGGACTATTTATACAGCAGCCATTACTTAAAGTGTACTCGCTCGTCCCGCCCACATCACAGAAGGCAGAATTCTACCCTCTGGCCTGGGGCCGTCGGGATTTCCGCGCTTATTCATCAGAGCAGATGTTTATAAGCATATTTAACAGCAAACCTCAACGCTTTATGCCGTTCAATTTAAAGTAACATGCTTCTAAATTCATTTTTCCTCTTAGCCGCCGGACTATTTATACAGCAGCCATTACTTAAAGTGTACTCGCTCGTCCCGCCCACATAACAGAAGGCAGAATTCTACCCGCTGGCCTGGGGCCGCCGGGATTTCCGCGCTTATTCATCAGAGCAGATGTTTATAAGCATATTTAACCGCAAACCTCAACGCTTTATGCCGTTCAATTTAAAGTAACATGCTTCTAAATTCATTTTTCCTCTTAGCCGCCGGACTATTAATACAGCAGCCATTACTTAAAGTGTACTCGCTCCTCCCGCCCACATCACAGAAGGCAGAATTCTACCCGCTGGCCTGGGGCCGCCGGGATTTCCGCGCTTATTCATCAGAGCAGATGTTTATAAGCATATTTAACCGCAAACCTCAACGCTTTATGCCGTTCAATTTAAAGTAACATGCTTCTAAACTCATTTTTCCTCTTAGCCGCCGGACTATTAATACAGCAGCCATTACTTAAAGTGTACTCGCTCGTCCCGCCCACATCACAGAAGGCAGAATTCTACCCGCTGGCCTGGGGCCGCCGGGATTTCCGCGCTTATTCATCAGAGCAGATGTTTATAAGCATATTTAACCGCAAGCCTCAACGCTTTATGCCGTTCAATTTAAAGTAACATGCTTCTAAATTCATTTTTCCTCGTAGCCGCCGGACTATTTATACAGCAGCCATTACTTAAAATGTACTCGCTCGTCCCGCCCACATCACAGAAGGCAGAATTCTACCCGCTGGCCTGGGGCCGCCGGGATTTCGGCGCTTATTCATCAGAGCAGATGTTTATAAGCATATTTAACCGC
Source organism: Amaurobius ferox (assembly GCA_951213105.1). Classification (NCBI taxonomy): domain Eukaryota; kingdom Metazoa; phylum Arthropoda; class Arachnida; order Araneae; family Amaurobiidae; genus Amaurobius; species Amaurobius ferox. Next base: position 38,321,846 of record OX578154.1, read on the forward strand.
AAACCTCAACGCTTTATGCCGTTCAATTTAAAGTAACATGCTTCTAAATTCATTTTTCCTCTTAGCCGCCGGACTATTTATACAGCAGCCATTACTTAAAGTGTACTCGCTCGTCCCGCCCACATCACAGAAGGCAGAATTCTACCCGCTGGCCTGGGGCCGTCGGGATTTCCGCGCTTATTCATCAGAGCAGATGTTTATAAGCATATTTAACAGCAAACCTCAACGCTTTATGCCGTTCAATTTAAAGTAACATGCTTCTAAATTCATTTTTCCTCTTAGCCGCCGGACTATTTATACAGCAGCCATTACTTAAAGTGTACTCGCTCGTCCCGCCCACATAACAGAAGGCAGAATTTTACCCGCTGGCCTGGGGCCGCCGGGATTTCCGCGCTTATTCATCAGAGCAGATGTTTATAAGCATATTTAACCGCAAACCTCAACGCTTTATGCCGTTCAATTTAAAGTAACATGCTTCTAAATTCATTTTTCCTCTTAGCCGCCGGACTATTAATACAGCAGCCATTACTTAAAGTGTACTCGCTCCTCCCGCCCACATCACAGAAGGCAGAATTCTACCCGCTGGCCTGGGGCCGCCGGGATTTCCGCGCTTATTCATCAGAGCAGATGTTTATAAGCATATTTAACCGCAAACCTCAACGCTTTATGCCGTTCAATTTAAAGTAACATGCTTCTAATTTCATTTTTCATTGCGCGAGAAGGTGGTGAGCGATTGGGGGGGTCTTCAGCGGCTCCCTCACCGGTGGGTTGCGTGCTCGGATGTTCTTTCCGGTGGTTGGTGAGAAGCTGCAGATTACCAATCGGTTTCTGTTTTTCTTTCTCTCTGGCCATGGTCCCTTCCCCAGCTACCTGCACAGGTTTAAGCTGTGGGAATCCCCGGCCTGCCCTTGTGGCGGCGTGGGTGATCCTGACCATTACGTCTTTGAATGCAGGTTTAGCGAGGAATAACATTTGGCCCGACCGCTGGAGGAACATAGAGCAATCTGGATTAGTAGGGTTATTGCTCGCCCCCGCTCCATCAGAAAAATAGTTAATTGTGTTATTGTGGCCAAAAATATTACTAATGATTTTAATAAATATTTAGGAATATAGGCTAAATTGGTTTATTTGGTGATTAACTTTTAGGGATTATTAATTTCTGATGTTTGTAATTTTGTTTGTGTTTTTGTATCTGTTATGGTACTATTTTGTGTTATTTAGTGTATTGATTTACTTTTTTGTTATATGGTTGGCTCCGAGGTGGAAGTTGTATTTTTATGTTTGGAATTATTATTACTACTTTTTATTTATTTATATTCCCCGCCTGTGCGGAAGATTTTTGTAAAAGTCTCCCACGTGGGGCCTTGTTGGGTTTGTTTCTTTTAATAAATCCCTCGTGTGTTTCTGGGTCGTGGGCGGTCGCTTGGGGGAGTCGGCGGCCTTCCTTGTCCGGTGGGCTTGGGTTGGCCGTTGGCTCTCCTTTTGTTGGAGATCGGTTCTTTCCCGGCCCGAGATTTAAGATGCTCGGCCATATTCTTGGCGAGCCCTCGGGTCTGGGCCGCGAAAAAAAAAATTCATTTTTCTTCGTAGCCGCCGGACTATTTATACAGCAGCCATTACTTAAAGTGTACTCGCTCGTCCCGCTCACATCACAGAAGGCAGAATTCTACCCGCTGGCCTGGGGCCGCCGGGATTTCGGCGCTTATTCATCAGAGCAGATGTTTATAAGCATATTTAACCGCAAACCTCAACGCTTTATGCCGTTCAATTTAAAGTAACATGCTTCTAAATTCATTTTTCCTCTTAGCCGCCGGACTATTTATACAGCAGCCATTACTTAAAGTGTACTCGCTCGTCCCGCCCACATCACAGAAGGCAGAATTCTACCCGCTGGCCTGGGGCCGCCGGGATTTCGGCGCTTATTCATCAGAGCAGATGTTTATAAGCATATTTAACCGCAAACCTCAACGCTTTATGCCGTTCAATTTAAAGTAACATGCTTCTAAATTCATTTTTCCTCGTAGCCGCCGGACTATTTATACAGCAGCCATTACTTAAAGTGTACTCGCTCGTCCCGCCCACATCACAGAAGGCAGAATTCTACCCGCTGGCCTGGGGCCGCCGGGATTTCGGCGCTTATTCATCAGAGCAGGTGTTTATAAGCATATTTAACCGCAAACCTCAACGCTTTATGCCGTTCAATTTAAAGTAACATGCTTCTAAATTCATTTTTCCTCTTAGCCGCCGGACTATTTATACAGCAGCCATTACTTAAAGTGTACTCGCTCGTCCCGCCCACATCACAGAAGGCAGAATTCTACCCGCTGGCCTGGGGCCGCCGGGATTTCGGCGCTTATTCATCAGAGCAGATGTTTATAAGCATATTTAACCGCAAACCTCAACGCTTTATGCCGTTCAATTTAAAGTAACATGCTTCTAAATTCATTTTTCCTCTTAGCCGCCGGACTATTTATACAGCAGCCATTACTTAAAGTGTACTCGCTCGTCCCGCCCACATCACAGAAGGCAGAATTCTACCCGCTGGCCTGGGGCCGCCGGGATTTCGGCGCTTATTCATCAGAGCAGATGTTTATAAGCATATTTAACCGCAAACCTCAACGCTTTATGCCGTTCAATTTAAAGTAACATGCTTCTAAATTCATTTTTCCTCTTAGCCGCCGGACTATTTATACAGCAGCCATTACTTAAAGTGTACTCGCTCGTCCCGCCCACATCACAGAAGGCAGAATTCTACCCGCTGGCCTGGGGCCGCCGGGATTTCGGCGCTTATTCATCAGAGCAGATGTTTATAAGCATATTTAACCGCAAACCTCAACGCTTTATGCCGTTCAATTTAAAGTAACATGCTTCTAAATTCATTTTTCCTCGTAGCCGCCGGACTATTTATACAGCAGCCATTACTTAAAGTGTACTCGCTCGTCCCGCCCACATCACAGAAGGCAGAATTCTACCCGCTGGCCTGGGGCCGCCGGGATTTCGGCGCTTATTCATCAGAGCAGATGTTTATAAGCATATTTAACCGCAAACCTCAACGCTTTATGCCGTTCAATTTAAAGTAACATGCTTCTAAACTCATTTTTCCTCTTAGCCGCCGGACTATTAATACAGCAGCCATTACTTAAAGTGTACTCGCTCGTCCCGCCCACATCACAGAAGGCAGAATTCTACCCGCTGGCCTGGGGCCGCCGGGATTTCCGCGCTTATTCATCAGAGCAGATGTTTATAAGCATATTTAACCGCAAGCCTCAACGCTTTATGCCGTTCAATTTAAAGTAACATGCTTCTAAATTCATTTTTCCTCGTAGCCGCCGGACTATTTATACAGCAGCCATTACTTAAAATGTACTCGCTCGTCCCGCCCACATCACAGAAGGCAGAATTCTACCCGCTGGCCTGGGGCCGCCGGGATTTCGGCGCTTATTCATCAGAGCAGATGTTTATAAGCATATTTAACCGCAAACCTCAACGCTTTATGCCGTTCAATTTAAAGTAACATGCTTCTAAATTCATTTTTCCTCTTAGCCGCCGGACTATTTATACAGCAGCCATTACTTAAAGTGTACTCGCTCGTCCCGCCCACATCACAGAAGGCAGAATTCTACCCGCTGGCCTGGGGCCGTCGGGATTTCCGCGCTTATTCATCAGAGCAGATGTTTATAAGCATATTTAACAGCAAACCTCAACGCTTTATGCCGTTCAATTTAAAGTAACATGCTTCTAAATTCATTTTTCCTCTTAGCCGCCGGACTATTTATACAGCAGCCATTACTTAAAGTGTACTCGCTCGTCCCGCCCACATAACAGAAGGCAGAATTCTACCCGCTGGCCTGGGGCCGCCGGGATTTCCGCGCTTATTCATCAGAGCAGATGTTTATAAGCATATTTAACCGCAAACCTCAACGCTTTATGCCGTTCAATTTAAAGTAACATGCTTCTAAATTCATTTTTCCTCTTAGCCGCCGGACTATTAATACAGCAGCCATTACTTAAAGTGTACTCGCTCCTCCCGCCCACATCACAGAAGGCAGAATTCTACCCGCTGGCCTGGGGCCGCCGGGATTTCCGCGCTTATTCATCAGAGCAGATGTTTATAAGCATATTTAACCGCAAACCTCAACGCTTTATGCCGTTCAATTTAAAGTAACATGCTTCTAATTTCATTTTTCATTGCGCGAGAAGGTGGTGAGCGATTGGGGGGGTCTTCAGCGGCTCCCTCACCGGTGGGTTGCGTGCTCGGATGTTCTTTCCGGTGGTTGGTGAGAAGCTGCAGATTACCAATCGGTTTCTGTTTTTCTTTCTCTCTGGCCATGGTCCCTTCCCCAGCTACCTGCACAGGTTTAAGCTGTGGGAATCCCCGGCCTGCCCTTGTGGCGGCGTGGGTGATCCTGACCATTACGTCTTTGAATGCAGGTTTAGCGAGGAATAACATTTGGCCCGACCGCTGGAGGAACATAGAGCAATCTGGATTAGTAGGGTTATTGCTCGCCCCCGCTCCATCAGAAAAATAGTTAATTGTGTTATTGTGGCCAAAAATATTACTAATGATTTTAATAAATATTTAGGAATATAGGCTAAATTGGTTTATTTGGTGATTAACTTTTAGGGATTATTAATTTCTGATGTTTGTAATTTTGTTTGTGTTTTTGTATCTGTTATGGTACTATTTTGTGTTATTTAGTGTATTGATTTACTTTTTTGTTATATGGTTGGCTCCGAGGTGGAAGTTGTATTTTTATGTTTGGAATTATTATTACTACTTTTTATTTATTTATATTCCCCGCCTGTGCGGAAGATTTTTGTAAAAGTCTCCCACGTGGGGCCTTGTTGGGTTTGTTTCTTTTAATAAATCCCTCGTGTGTTTCTGGGTCGTGGGCGGTCGCTTGGGGGAGTCGGCGGCCTTCCTTGTCCGGTGGGCTTGGGTTGGCCGTTGGCTCTCCTTTTGTTGGAGATCGGTTCTTTCCCGGCCCGAGATTTAAGATGCTCGGCCATATTCTTGGCGAGCCCTCGGGTCTGGGCCGCGAAAAAAAAAATTCATTTTTCTTCGTAGCCGCCGGACTATTTATACAGCAGCCATTACTTAAAGTGTACTCGCTCGTCCCGCCCACATCACAGAAGGCAGAATTCTACCCGCTGGCCTGGGGCCGCCGGGATTTCGGCGCTTATTCATCAGAGCAGATGTTTATAAGCATATTTAACCGCAAACCTCAACGCTTTATGCCGTTCAATTTAAAGTAACATGCTTCTAAATTCATTTTTCCTCTTAGCCGCCGGACTATTTATACAGCAGCCATTACTTAAAGTGTACTCGCTCGTCCCGCCCACATCACAGAAGGCAGAATTCTACCCGCTGGCCTGGGGCCGCCGGGATTTCGGCGCTTATTCATCAGAGCAGATGTTTATAAGCATATTTAACCGCAAACCTCAACGCTTTATGCCGTTCAATTTAAAGTAACATGCTTCTAAATTCATTTTTCCTCGTAGCCGCCGGACTATTTATACAGCAGCCATTACTTAAAGTGTACTCGCTCGTCCCGCCCACATCACAGAAGGCAGAATTCTACCCGCTGGCCTGGGGCCGCCGGGATTTCGGCGCTTATTCATCAGAGCAGGTGTTTATAAGCATATTTAACCGCAAACCTCAACGCTTTATGCCGTTCAATTTAAAGTAACATGCTTCTAAATTCATTTTTCCTCTTAGCCGCCGGACTATTTATACAGCAGCCATTACTTAAAGTGTACTCGCTCGTCCCGCCCACATCACAGAAGGCAGAATTCTACCCGCTGGCCTGGGGCCGCCGGGATTTCGGCGCTTATTCATCAGAGCAGATGTTTATAAGCATATTTAACCGCAAACCTCAACGCTTTATGCCGTTCAATTTAAAGTAACATGCTTCTAAATTCATTTTTCCTCTTAGCCGCCGGACTATTTATACAGCAGCCATTACTTAAAGTGTACTCGCTCGTCCCGCCCACATCACAGAAGGCAGAATTCTACCCGCTGGCCTGGGGCCGCCGGGATTTCCGCGCTTATTCATCAGAGCAGATGTTTATAAGCATATTTAACCGCAAACCTCAACGCTTTATGCCGTTCAATTTAAAGTAACATGCTTCTAAACTCATTTTTCCTCTTAGCCGCCGGACTATTAATACAGCAGCCATTACTTAAAGTGTACTCGCTCGTCCCGCCCACATCACAGAAGGCAGAATTCTACCCGCTGGCCTGGGGCCGCCGGGATTTCCGCGCTTATTCATCAGAGCAGATGTTTATAAGCATATTTAACCACAAGCCTCAACGCTTTATGCCGTTCAATTTAAAGTAACATGCTTCTAAATTCAATTTTCCTCGTAGCCGCCGGACTATTTATACAGCAGCCATTACTTAAAGTGTACTCGCTCGTCCCGCCCACATCACAGAAGGCAGAATTCTACCCGCTGGCCTGGGGCCGCCGGGATTTCGGCGCTTATTCATCAGAGCAGATGTTTATAAGCATATTTAACCGCAAACCTCAACGCTTTATGCCGTTCAATTTAAAGTAACATGCTTCTAAATTCATTTTTCCTCTTAGCCGCCGGACTATTTATACAGCAGCCATTACTTAAAGTGTACTCGCTCGTCCCGCCCACATCACAGAAGGCAGAATTCTACCCGCTGGCCTGGGGCCGTCGGGATTTCCGCGCTTATTCATCAGAGCAGATGTTTATAAGCATATTTAACAGCAAACCTCAACGCTTTATGCCGTTCAATTTAAAGTAACATGCTTCTAAATTCATTTTTCCTCTTAGCCGCCGGACTATTTATACAGCAGCCATTACTTAAAGTGTACTCGCTCGTCCCGCCCACATAACAGAAGGCAGAATTCTACCCGCTGGCCTGGGGCCGCCGGGATTTCCGCGCTTATTCATCAGAGCAGATGTTTATAAGCATATTTAACCGCAAGCCTCAACGCTTTATGCCGTTCAATTTAAAGTAACATGCTTCTAAATTCATTTTTCCTCGTAGCCGCCGGACTATTTATACAGCAGCCATTACTTAAAATGTACTCGCTCGTCCCGCCCACATCACAGAAGGCAGAATTCTACCCGCTGGCCTGGGGCCGCCGGGATTTCGGCGCTTATTCATCAGAGCAGATGTTTATAAGCATATTTAACCGCAAACCTCAACGCTTTATGCCGTTCAATTTAAAGTAACATGCTTCTAAATTCATTTTTCCTCTTAGCCGCCGGACTATTTATACAGCAGCCATTACTTAAAGTGTACTCGCTCGTCCCGCCCACATCACAGAAGGCAGAATTCTACCCGCTGGCCTGGGGCCGTCGGGATTTCCGCGCTTATTCATCAGAGCAGATGTTTATAAGCATATTTAACAGCAAACCTCAACGCTTTATGCCGTTCAATTTAAAGTAACATGCTTCTAAATTCATTTTTCCTCTTAGCCGCCGGACTATTTATACAGCAGCCATTACTTAAAGTGTACTCGCTCGTCCCGCCCACATAACAGAAGGCAGAATTCTACCCGCTGGCCTGGGGCCGCCGGGATTTCCGCGCTTATTCATCAGAGCAGATGTTTATAAGCATATTTAACCGCAAACCTCAACGCTTTATGCCGTTCAATTTAAAGTAACATGCTTCTAAATTCATTTTTCCTCTTAGCCGCCGGACTATTAATACAGCAGCCATTACTTAAAGTGTACTCGCTCCTCCCGCCCACATCACAGAAGGCAGAATTCTACCCGCTGGCCTGGGGCCGCCGGGATTTCCGCGCTTATTCATCAGAGCAGATGTTTATAAGCATATTTAACCGCAAACCTCAACGCTTTATGCCGTTCAATTTAAAGTAACATGCTTCTAATTTCATTTTTCATTGCGCGAGAAGGTGGTGAGCGATTGGGGGGGTCTTCAGCGGCTCCCTCACCGGTGGGTTGCGTGCTCGGATGTTCTTTCCGGTGGTTGGTGAGAAGCTGCAGATTACCAATCGGTTTCTGTTTTTCTTTCTCTCTGGCCATGGTCCCTTCCCCAGCTACCTGCACAGGTTTAAGCTGTGGGAATCCCCGGCCTGCCCTTGTGGCGGCGTGGGTGATCCTGACCATTACGTCTTTGAATGCAGGTTTAGCGAGGAATAACATTTGGCCCGACCGCTGGAGGAACATAGAGCAATCTGGATTAGTAGGGTTATTGCTCGCCCCCGCTCCATCAGAAAAATAGTTAATTGTGTTATTGTGGCCAAAAATATTACTAATGATTTTAATAAATATTTAGGAATATAGGCTAAATTGGTTTATTTGGTGATTAACTTTTAGGGATTATTAATTTCTGATGTTTGTAATTTTGTTTGTGTTTTTGTATCTGTTATGGTACTATTTTGTGTTATTTAGTGTATTGATTTACTTTTTTGTTATATGGTTGGCTCCGAGGTGGAAGTTGTATTTTTATGTTTGGAATTATTATTACTACTTTTTATTTATTTATATTCCCCGCCTGTGCGGAAGATTTTTGTAAAAGTCTCCCACGTGGGGCCTTGTTGGGTTTGTTTCTTTTAATAAATCCCTCGTGTGTTTCTGGGTCGTGGGCGGTCGCTTGGGGGAGTCGGCGGCCTTCCTTGTCCGGTGGGCTTGGGTTGGCCGTTGGCTCTCCTTTTGTTGGAGATCGGTTCTTTCCCGGCCCGAGATTTAAGATGCTCGGCCATATTCTTGGCGAGCCCTCGGGTCTGGGCCGCGAAAAAAAAAATTCATTTTTCTTCGTAGCCGCCGGACTATTTATACAGCAGCCATTACTTAAAGTGTACTCGCTCGTCCCGCCCACATCACAGAAGGCAGAATTCTACCCGCTGGCCTGGGGCCGCCGGGATTTCGGCGCTTATTCATCAGAGCAGATGTTTATAAGCATATTTAACCGCAAACCTCAACGCTTTATGCCGTTCAATTTAAAGTAACATGCTTCTAAATTCATTTTTCCTCTTAGCCGCCGGACTATTTATACAGCAGCCATTACTTAAAGTGTACTCGCTCGTCCCGCCCACATCACAGAAGGCAGAATTCTACCCGCTGGCCTGGGGCCGCCGGGATTTCGGCGCTTATTCATCAGAGCAGATGTTTATAAGCATATTTAACCGCAAACCTCAACGCTTTATGCCGTTCAATTTAAAGTAACATGCTTCTAAATTCATTTTTCCTCGTAGCCGCCGGACTATTAATACAGCAGGCATTACTTAAAGTGTACTCGCTCGTCCCGCCCACATCACAGAAGGCAGAATTCTACCCGCTGGCCTGGGGCCGCCGGGATTTCCGCGCTTATTCATCAGAGCAGATGTTTATAAGCATATTTAACCGCAAACCTCAACGCTTTATGCCGTTCAATTTAAAGTAACATGCTTCTAAACTCATTTTTCCTCTTAGCCGCCGGACTATTAATACAGCAGCCATTACTTAAAGTGTACTCGCTCGTCCCGCCCACATCACAGAAGGCAGAATTCTACCCGCTGGCCTGGGGCCGCCGGGATTTCCGCGCTTATTCATCAGAGCAGATGTTTATAAGCATATTTAACCACAAGCCTCAACGCTTTATGCCGTTCAATTTAAAGTAACATGCTTCTAAATTCAATTTTCCTCGTAGCCGCCGGACTATTTATACAGCAGCCATTACTTAAAGTGTACTCGCTCGTCCCGCCCACATCACAGAAGGCAGAATTCTACCCGCTGGCCTGGGGCCGCCGGGATTTCGGCGCTTATTCATCAGAGCAGATGTTTATAAGCATATTTAACCGCAAACCTCAACGCTTTATGCCGTTCAATTTAAAGTAACATGCTTCTAAATTCATTTTTCCTCTTAGCCGCCGGACTATTTATACAGCAGCCATTACTTAAAGTGTACTCGCTCGTCCCGCCCACATCACAGAAGGCAGAATTCTACCCGCTGGCCTGGGGCCGCCGGGATTTCCGCGCTTATTCATCAGAGCAGATGTTTATAAGCATATTTAACCGCAAACCTCAACGCTTTATGCCGTTCAATTTAAAGTAACATGCTTCTAAACTCATTTTTCCTCTTAGCCGCCGGACTATTAATACAGCAGGCATTACTTAAAGTGTACTCGCTCGTCCCGCCCACATCACAGAAGGCAGAATTCTACCCGCTGGCCTGGGGCCGCCGGGATTTCCGCGCTTATTCATCAGAGCAGATGTTTATAAGCATATTTAACCGCAAGCCTCAACGCTTTATGCCGTTCAATTTAAAGTAACATGCTTCTAAATTCATTTTTCCTCGTAGCCGCCGGACTATTTATACAGCAGCCATTACTTAAAATGTACTCGCTCGTCCCGCCCACATCACAGAAGGCAGAATTCTACCCGCTGGCCTGGGGCCGCCGGGATTTCGGCGCTTATTCATCAGAGCAGATGTTTATAAGCATATTTAACCGCAAACCTCAACGCTTTATGCCGTTCAATTTAAAGTAACATGCTTCTAAATTCATTTTTCCTCTTAGCCGCCGGACTATTTATACAGCAGCCATTACTTAAAGTGTACTCGCTCGTCCCGCCCACATCACAGAAGGCAGAATTCTACCCGCTGGCCTGGGGCCGTCGGGATTTCCGCGCTTATTCATCAGAGCAGATGTTTATAAGCATATTTAACAGCAAACCTCAACGCTTTATGCCGTTCAATTTAAAGTAACATGCTTCTAAATTCATTTTTCCTCTTAGCCGCCGGACTATTTATACAGCAGCCATTACTTAAAGTGTACTCGCTCGTCCCGCCCACATAACAGAAGGCAGAATTCTACCCGCTGGCCTGGGGCCGCCGGGATTTCCGCGCTTATTCATCAGAGCAGATGTTTATAAGCATATTTAACCGCAAACCTCAACGCTTTATGCCGTTCAATTTAAAGTAACATGCTTCTAAATTCATTTTTCCTCTTAGCCGCCGGACTATTAATACAGCAGCCATTACTTAAAGTGTACTCGCTCCTCCCGCCCACATCACAGAAGGCAGAATTCTACCCGCTGGCCTGGGGCCGCCGGGATTTCCGCGCTTATTCATCAGAGCAGATGTTTATAAGCATATTTAACCGCAAACCTCAACGCTTTATGCCGTTCAATTTAAAGTAACATGCTTCTAAATTCATTTTTCCTCTTAGCCGCCGGACTATTTATACAGCAGCCATTACTTAAAGTGTACTCGCTCGTCCCGCCCACATCACAGAAGGCAGAATTCTACCCGCTGGCCTGGGGCCGCCGGGATTTCCGCGCTTATTCATCAGAGCAGATGTTTATAAGCATATTTAACCGCAAACCTCAACGCTTTATGCCGTTCAATTTAAAGTAACATGCTTCTAAACTCATTTTTCCTCTTAGCCGCCGGACTATTAATACAGCAGGCATTACTTAAAGTGTACTCGCTCGTCCCGCCCACATCACAGAAGGCAGAATTCTACCCGCTGGCCTGGGGCCGCCGGGATTTCCGCGCTTATTCATCAGAGCAGATGTTTATAAGCATATTTAACCGCAAGCCTCAACGCTTTATGCCGTTCAATTTAAAGTAACATGCTTCTAAATTCATTTTTCCTCGTAGCCGCCGGACTATTTATACAGCAGCCATTACTTAAAATGTACTCGCTCGTCCCGCCCACATCACAGAAGGCAGAATTCTACCCGCTGGCCTGGGGCCGCCGGGATTTCGGCGCTTATTCATCAGAGCAGATGTTTATAAGCATATTTAACCGCAAACCTCAACGCTTTATGCCGTTCAATTTAAAGTAACATGCTTCTAAATTCATTTTTCCTCTTAGCCGCCGGACTATTTATACAGCAGCCATTACTTAAAGTGTACTCGCTCGTCCCGCCCACATCACAGAAGGCAGAATTCTACCCGCTGGCCTGGGGCCGTCGGGATTTCCGCGCTTATTCATCAGAGCAGATGTTTATAAGCATATTTAACAGCAAACCTCAACGCTTTATGCCGTTCAATTTAAAGTAACATGCTTCTAAATTCATTTTTCCTCTTAGCCGCCGGACTATTTATACAGCAGCCATTACTTAAAGTGTACTCGCTCGTCCCGCCCACATAACAGAAGGCAGAATTCTACCCGCTGGCCTGGGGCCGCCGGGATTTCCGCGCTTATTCATCAGAGCAGATGTTTATAAGCATATTTAACCGCAAACCTCAACGCTTTATGCCGTTCAATTTAAAGTAACATGCTTCTAAATTCATTTTTCCTCTTAGCCGCCGGACTATTAATACAGCAGCCATTACTTAAAGTGTACTCGCTCCTCCCGCCCACATCACAGAAGGCAGAATTCTACCCGCTGGCCTGGGGCCGCCGGGATTTCCGCGCTTATTCATCAGAGCAGATGTTTATAAGCATATTTAACCGCAAACCTCAACGCTTTATGCCGTTCAATTTAAAGTAACATGCTTCTAAATTCATTTTTCCTCTTAGCCGCCGGACTATTTATACAGCAGCCATTACTTAAAGTGTACTCGCTCCTCCCGCCCACATCACAGAAGGCAGAATTCTACCCGCTGGCCTGGGGCCGCCGGGATTTCCGCGCTTATTCATCAGAGCAGATGTTTATAAGCATATTTAACCGCAAACCTCAACGCTTTATGCCGTTCAATTTAAAGTAACATGCTTCTAAATTCATTTTTCCTCTTAGCCGCCGGACTATTTATACAGCAGCCATTACTTAAAGTGTACTCGCTCGTCCCGCCCACATCACAGAAGGCAGAATTCTACCCGCTGGCCTGGGGCCGCCGGGATTTCCGCGCTTATTCATCAGAGCAGATGTTTATAAGCATATTTAACCGCAAACCTCAACGCTTTATGCCGTTCAATTTAAAGTAACATGCTTCTAAACTCATTTTTCCTCTTAGCCGCCGGACTATTAATACAGCAGGCATTACTTAAAGTGTACTCGCTCGTCCCGCCCACATCACAGAAGGCAGAATTCTACCCGCTGGCCTGGGGCCGCCGGGATTTCCGCGCTTATTCATCAGAGCAGATGTTTATAAGCATATTTAACCGCAAGCCTCAACGCTTTATGCCGTTCAATTTAAAGTAACATGCTTCTAAATTCATTTTTCCTCGTAGCCGCCGGACTATTTATACAGCAGCCATTACTTAAAATGTACTCGCTCGTCCCGCCCACATCACAGAAGGCAGAATTCTACCCGCTGGCCTGGGGCCGCCGGGATTTCGGCGCTTATTCATCAGAGCAGATGTTTATAAGCATATTTAACCGCAAACCTCAACGCTTTATGCCGTTCAATTTAAAGTAACATGCTTCTAAATTCATTTTTCCTCTTAGCCGCCGGACTATTTATACAGCAGCCATTACTTAAAGTGTACTCGCTCGTCCCGCCCACATCACAGAAGGCAGAATTCTACCCGCTGGCCTGGGGCCGTCGGGATTTCCGCGCTTATTCATCAGAGCAGATGTTTATAAGCATATTTAACAGCAAACCTCAACGCTTTATGCCGTTCAATTTAAAGTAACATGCTTCTAAATTCATTTTTCCTCTTAGCCGCCGGACTATTTATACAGCAGCCATTACTTAAAGTGTACTCGCTCGTCCCGCCCACATAACAGAAGGCAGAATTCTACCCGCTGGCCTGGGGCCGCCGGGATTTCCGCGCTTATTCATCAGAGCAGATGTTTATAAGCATATTTAACCGCAAACCTCAACGCTTTATGCCGTTCAATTTAAAGTAACATGCTTCTAAATTCATTTTTCCTCTTAGCCGCCGGACTATTAATACAGCAGCCATTACTTAAAGTGTACTCGCTCCTCCCGCCCACATCACAGAAGGCAGAATTCTACCCGCTGGCCTGGGGCCGCCGGGATTTCCGCGCTTATTCATCAGAGCAGATGTTTATAAGCATATTTAACCGCAAACCTCAACGCTTTATGCCGTTCAATTTAAAGTAACATGCTTCTAAATTCATTTTTCCTCTTAGCCGCCGGACTATTTATACAGCAGCCATTACTTAAAGTGTACTCGCTCGTCCCGCCCACATCACAGAAGGCAGAATTCTACCCGCTGGCCTGGGGCCGCCGGGATTTCCGCGCTTATTCATCAGAGCAGATATTTATAAGCATATTTAACCGCAAACCTCAACGCTTTATGCCGTTCAATTTAAAGTAACATGCTTCTAAACTCATTTTTCCTCTTAGCCGCCGGACTATTAATACAGCAGCCATTACTTAAAGTGTACTCGCTCGTCCCGCCCACATCACAGAAGGCAGAATTCTACCCGCTGGCCTGGGGCCGCCGGGATTTCCGCGCTTATTCATCAGAGCAGATGTTTATAAGCATATTTAACCGCAAGCCTCAACGCTTTATGCCGTTCAATTTAAAGTAACATGCTTCTAAATTCATTTTTCCTCGTAGCCGCCGGACTATTTATACAGCAGCCATTACTTAAAATGTACTCGCTCGTCCCGCCCACATCACAGAAGGCAGAATTCTACCCGCTGGCCTGGGGCCGCCGGGATTTCGGCGCTTATTCATCAGAGCAGATGTTTATAAGCATATTTAACCGCAAACCTCAACGCTTTATGCCGTTCAATTTAAAGTAACATGCTTCTAAATTCATTTTTCCTCTTAGCCGCCGGACTATTTATACAGCAGCCATTACTTAAAGTGTACTCGCTCGTCCCGCCCACATCACAGAAGGCAGAATTCTACCCGCTGGCCTGGGGCCGTCGGGATTTCCGCGCTTATTCATCAGAGCAGATGTTTATAAGCATATTTAACAGCAAACCTCAACGCTTTATGCCGTTCAATTTAAAGTAACATGCTTCTAAATTCATTTTTCCTCTTAGCCGCCGGACTATTTATACAGCAGCCATTACTTAAAGTGTACTCGCTCGTCCCGCCCACATAACAGAAGGCAGAATTCTACCCGCTGGCCTGGGGCCGCCGGGATTTCCGCGCTTATTCATCAGAGCAGATGTTTATAAGCATATTTAACCGCAAACCTCAACGCTTTATGCCGTTCAATTTAAAGTAACATGCTTCTAAATTCATTTTTCCTCTTAGCCGCCGGACTATTAATACAGCAGCCATTACTTAAAGTGTACTCGCTCCTCC
Source organism: Amaurobius ferox (assembly GCA_951213105.1). NCBI lineage: Eukaryota > Metazoa > Arthropoda > Arachnida > Araneae > Amaurobiidae > Amaurobius > Amaurobius ferox. The sequence continues at coordinate 38,336,953 of OX578154.1, forward strand.
CGCCCACATCACAGAAGGCAGAATTCTACCCGCTGGCCTGGGGCCGCCGGGATTTCCGCGCTTATTCATCAGAGCAGATGTTTATAAGCATATTTAACCGCAAACCTCAACGCTTTATGCCGTTCAATTTAAAGTAACATGCTTCTAATTTCATTTTTCATTGCGCGAGAAGGTGGTGAGCGATTGGGGGGTCTTCAGCGGCTCCCTCACCGGTGGGTTGCGTGCTCGGATGTTCTTTCCGGTGGTTGGTGAGAAGCTGCAGATTACCAATCGGTTTCTGTTTTTCTTTCTCTCTGGCCATGGTCCCTTCCCCAGCTACCTGCACAGGTTTAAGCTGTGGGAATCCCCGGCCTGCCCTTGTGGCGGCGTGGGTGATCCTGACCATTACGTCTTTGAATGCAGGTTTAGCGAGGAATAACATTTGGCCCGACCGCTGGAGGAACATAGAGCAATCTGGATTAGTAGGGTTATTGCTCGCCCCCGCTCCATCAGAAAAATAGTTAATTGTGTTATTGTGGCCAAAAATATTACTAATGATTTTAATAAATATTTAGGAATATAGGCTAAATTGGTTTATTTGGTGATTAACTTTTAGGGATTATTAATTTCTGATGTTTGTAATTTTGTTTGTGTTTTTGTATCTGTTATGGTACTATTTTGTGTTATTTAGTGTATTGATTTACTTTTTTGTTATATGGTTGGCTCCGAGGTGGAAGTTGTATTTTTATGTTTGGAATTATTATTACTACTTTTTATTTATTTATATTCCCCGCCTGTGCGGAAGATTTTTGTAAAAGTCTCCCACGTGGGGCCTTGTTGGGTTTGTTTCTTTTAATAAATCCCTCGTGTGTTTCTGGGTCGTGGGCGGTCGCTTGGGGGAGTCGGCGGCCTTCCTTGTCCGGTGGGCTTGGGTTGGCCGTTGGCTCTCCTTTTGTTGGAGATCGGTTCTTTCCCGGCCCGAGATTTAAGATGCTCGGCCATATTCTTGGCGAGCCCTCGGGTCTGGGCCGCGAAAAAAAAAATTCATTTTTCTTCGTAGCCGCCGGACTATTTATACAGCAGCCATTACTTAAAGTGTACTCGCTCGTCCCGCCCACATCACAGAAGGCAGAATTCTACCCGCTGGCCTGGGGCCGCCGGGATTTCGGCGCTTATTCATCAGAGCAGATGTTTATAAGCATATTTAACCGCAAACCTCAACGCTTTATGCCGTTCAATTTAAAGTAACATGCTTCTAAATTCATTTTTCCTCTTAGCCGCCGGACTATTTATACAGCAGCCATTACTTAAAGTGTACTCGCTCGTCCCGCCCACATCACAGAAGGCAGAATTCTACCCGCTGGCCTGGGGCCGCCGGGATTTCGGCGCTTATTCATCAGAGCAGATGTTTATAAGCATATTTAACCGCAAACCTCAACGCTTTATGCCGTTCAATTTAAAGTAACATGCTTCTAAATTCATTTTTCCTCGTAGCCGCCGGACTATTTATACAGCAGCCATTACTTAAAGTGTACTCGCTCGTCCCGCCCACATCACAGAAGGCAGAATTCTACCCGCTGGCCTGGGGCCGCCGGGATTTCGGCGCTTATTCATCAGAGCAGGTGTTTATAAGCATATTTAACCGCAAACCTCAACGCTTTATGCCGTTCAATTTAAAGTAACATGCTTCTAAATTCATTTTTCCTCTTAGCCGCCGGACTATTTATACAGCAGCCATTACTTAAAGTGTACTCGCTCGTCCCGCCCACATCACAGAAGGCAGAATTCTACCCGCTGGCCTGGGGCCGCCGGGATTTCGGCGCTTATTCATCAGAGCAGATGTTTATAAGCATATTTAACCGCAAACCTCAACGCTTTATGCCGTTCAATTTAAAGTAACATGCTTCTAAATTCATTTTTCCTCTTAGCCGCCGGACTATTTATACAGCAGCCATTACTTAAAGTGTACTCGCTCGTCCCGCCCACATCACAGAAGGCAGAATTCTACCCGCTGGCCTGGGGCCGCCGGGATTTCGGCGCTTATTCATCAGAGCAGATGTTTATAAGCATATTTAACCGCAAACCTCAACGCTTTATGCCGTTCAATTTAAAGTAACATGCTTCTAAATTCATTTTTCCTCGTAGCCGCCGGACTATTTATACAGCAGCCATTACTTAAAGTGTACTCGCTCGTCCCGCCCACATCACAGAAGGCAGAATTCTACCCGCTGGCCTGGGGCCGCCGGGATTTCGGCGCTTATTCATCAGAGCAGATGTTTATAAGCATATTTAACCGCAAACCTCAACGCTTTATGCCGTTCAATTTAAAGTAACATGCTTCTAAACTCATTTTTCCTCTTAGCCGCCGGACTATTAATACAGCAGCCATTACTTAAAGTGTACTCGCTCGTCCCGCCCACATCACAGAAGGCAGAATTCTACCCGCTGGCCTGGGGCCGCCGGGATTTCCGCGCTTATTCATCAGAGCAGATGTTTATAAGCATATTTAACCGCAAGCCTCAACGCTTTATGCCGTTCAATTTAAAGTAACATGCTTCTAAATTCATTTTTCCTCGTAGCCGCCGGACTATTTATACAGCAGCCATTACTTAAAATGTACTCGCTCGTCCCGCCCACATCACAGAAGGCAGAATTCTACCCGCTGGCCTGGGGCCGCCGGGATTTCGGCGCTTATTCATCAGAGCAGATGTTTATAAGCATATTTAACCGCAAACCTCAACGCTTTATGCCGTTCAATTTAAAGTAACATGCTTCTAAATTCATTTTTCCTCTTAACCGCCGGACTATTTATACAGCAGCCATTACTTAAAGTGTACTCGCTCGTCCCGCCCACATCACAGAAGGCAGAATTCTACCCGCTGGCCTGGGGCCGTCGGGATTTCCGCGCTTATTCATCAGAGCAGATGTTTATAAGCATATTTAACAGCAAACCTCAACGCTTTATGCCGTTCAATTTAAAGTAACATGCTTCTAAATTCATTTTTCCTCTTAGCCGCCGGACTATTTATACAGCAGCCATTACTTAAATTGTACTCGCTCGTCCCGCCCACATAACAGAAGGCAGAATTCTACCCGCTGGCCTGGGGCCGCCGGGATTTCCGCGCTTATTCATCAGAGCAGATGTTTATAAGCATATTTAACCGCAAACCTCAACGCTTTATGCCGTTCAATTTAAAGTAACATGCTTCTAAATTCATTTTTCCTCTTAGCCGCCGGACTATTAATACAGCAGCCATTACTTAAAGTGTACTCGCTCCTCCCGCCCACATCACAGAAGGCAGAATTCTACCCGCTGGCCTGGGGCCGCCGGGATTTCCGCGCTTATTCATCAGAGCAGATGTTTATAAGCATATTTAACCGCAAACCTCAACGCTTTATGCCGTTCAATTTAAAGTAACATGCTTCTAATTTCATTTTTCATTGCGCGAGAAGGTGGTGAGCGATTGGGGGGTCTTCAGCGGCTCCCTCACCGGTGGGTTGCGTGTTCGGATGTTCTTTCCGGTGGTTGGTGAGAAGCTGCAGATTACCAATCGGTTTCTGTTTTTCTTTCTCTCTGGCCATGGTCCCTTCCCCAGCTACCTGCACAGGTTTAAGCTGTGGGAATCCCCGGCCTGCCCTTGTGGCGGCGTGGGTGATCCTGACCATTACGTCTTTGAATGCAGGTTTAGCGAGGAATAACATTTGGCCCGACCGCTGGAGGAACATAGAGCAATCTGGATTAGTAGGGTTATTGCTCGCCCCCGCTCCATCAGAAAAATAGTTAATTGTGTTATTGTGGCCAAAAATATTACTAATGATTTTAATAAATATTTAGGAATATAGGCTAAATTGGTTTATTTGGTGATTAACTTTTAGGGATTATTAATTTCTGATGTTTGTAATTTTGTTTGTGTTTTTGTATCTGTTATGGTACTATTTTGTGTTATTTAGTGTATTGATTTACTTTTTTGTTATATGGTTGGCTCCGAGGTGGAAGTTGTATTTTTATGTTTGGAATTATTATTACTACTTTTTATTTATTTATATTCCCCGCCTGTGCGGAAGATTTTTGTAAAAGTCTCCCACGTGGGGCCTTGTTGGGTTTGTTTCTTTTAATAAATCCCTCGTGTGTTTCTGGGTCGTGGGCGGTCGCTTGGGGGAGTCGGCGGCCTTCCTTGTCCGGTGGGCTTGGGTTGGCCGTTGGCTCTCCTTTTGTTGGAGATCGGTTCTTTCCCGGCCCGAGATTTAAGATGCTCGGCCATATTCTTGGCGAGCCCTCGGGTCTGGGCCGCGAAAAAAAAATTCATTTTTCTTCGTAGCCGCCGGACTATTTATACAGCAGCCATTACTTAAAGTGTACTCGCTCGTCCCGCCCACATCACAGAAGGCAGAATTCTACCCGCTGGCCTGGGGCCGCCGGGATTTCGGCGCTTATTCATCAGAGCAGATGTTTATAAGCATATTTAACCGCAAACCTCAACGCTTTATGCCGTTCAATTTAAAGTAACATGCTTCTAAATTCATTTTTCCTCTTAGCCGCCGGACTATTTATACAGCAGCCATTACTTAAAGTGTACTCGCTCGTCCCGCCCACATCACAGAAGGCAGAATTCTACCCGCTGGCCTGGGGCCGCCGGGATTTCGGCGCTTATTCATCAGAGCAGATGTTTATAAGCATATTTAACCGCAAACCTCAACGCTTTATGCCGTTCAATTTAAAGTAACATGCTTCTAAATTCATTTTTCCTCGTAGCCGCCGGACTATTTATACAGCAGCCATTACTTAAAGTGTACTCGCTCGTCCCGCCCACATCACAGAAGGCAGAATTCTACCCGCTGGCCTGGGGCCGCCGGGATTTCGGCGCTTATTCATCAGAGCAGGTGTTTATAAGCATATTTAACCGCAAACCTCAACGCTTTATGCCGTTCAATTTAAAGTAACATGCTTCTAAATTCATTTTTCCTCTTAGCCGCCGGACTATTTATACAGCAGCCATTACTTAAAGTGTACTCGCTCGTCCCGCCCACATCACAGAAGGCAGAATTCTACCCGCTGGCCTGGGGCCGCCGGGATTTCGGCGCTTATTCATCAGAGCAGATGTTTATAAGCATATTTAACCGCAAACCTCAACGCTTTATGCCGTTCAATTTAAAGTAACATGCTTCTAAATTCATTTTTCCTCTTAGCCGCCGGACTATTTATACAGCAGCCATTACTTAAAGTGTACTCGCTCGTCCCGCCCACATCACAGAAGGCAGAATTCTACCCGCTGGCCTGGGGCCGCCGGGATTTCGGCGCTTATTCATCAGAGCAGATGTTTATAAGCATATTTAACCGCAAACCTCAACGCTTTATGCCGTTCAATTTAAAGTAACATGCTTCTAAATTCATTTTTCCTCTTAGCCGCCGGACTATTTATACAGCAGCCATTACTTAAAGTGTACTCGCTCGTCCCGCCCACATCACAGAAGGCAGAATTCTACCCGCTGGCCTGGGGCCGCCGGGATTTCGGCGCTTATTCATCAGAGCAGATGTTTATAAGCATATTTAACCGCAAACCTCAACGCTTTATGCCGTTCAATTTAAAGTAACATGCTTCTAAATTCATTTTTCCTCGTAGCCGCCGGACTATTTATACAGCAGCCATTACTTAAAGTGTACTCGCTCGTCCCGCCCACATCACAGAAGGCAGAATTCTACCCGCTGGCCTGGGGCCGCCGGGATTTCGGCGCTTATTCATCAGAGCAGATGTTTATAAGCATATTTAACCGCAAACCTCAACGCTTTATGCCGTTCAATTTAAAGTAACATGCTTCTAAATTCATTTTTCCTCTTAGCCGCCGGACTATTTATACAGCAGCCATTACTTAAAGTGTACTCGCTCGTCCCGCCCACATCACAGAAGGCAGAATTCTACCCGCTGGCCTGGGGCCGCCGGGATTTCGGCGCTTATTCATCAGAGCAGATGTTTATAAGCATATTTAACCGCAAACCTCAACGCTTTATGCCGTTCAATTTAAAGTAACATGCTTCTAAATTCATTTTTCCTCTTAGCCGCCGGACTATTTATACAGCAGCCATTACTTAAAGTGTACTCGCTCGTCCCGCCCACATCACAGAAGGCAGAATTCTACCCGCTGGCCTGGGGCCGCCGGGATTTCGGCGCTTATTCATCAGAGCAGATGTTTATAAGCATATTTAACCGCAAACCTCAACGCCTTATGCCGTTCAACTTAAAGTAACATGCTTCTGAAGTCTAGCAACTAATTGGAATCATTCACATCTATTATTTTACCTTTCTTGCAGCTTCTTACAATGTCATAAACGTTTCTTTTATTTATAACATTATTTCCGTATTTAAAAATATTTCTGGTAGAAAACGTATCCAATTTCAAAATTAAATTATTCGCACTTTTAAAAAGCTACTTTTAATCAGAATTACACGAAAACTGAAGGGGGTTATGGTTTTATTATAAGTAACCATTCAGGGTTAGTTTAATATTTCGCCGACCCTAGATAAACATTCATTCGCGCCTCTCCCGTCTGATAGATTTTTTTTACAAGAATTTTGTTTACAAGCACCTTATTTTGTACATGCATTAATACGTACATCTTTTAAATCTAGTACAAGTGCTTGTACTTCAAATCTGTATAGCGTTGTAATGGATTTTTTTCTGGCATAATCCAATTTATATATGTATTCATTGAATGTAGTCCTGTGAGACACGCCGTTCTGGAAAAGTCAGCTACGTGAATGAGACTTACTTTAAGAACTTTCAAATCTCTGTCAAATAATCCTTGGTCATGCAGAGCTGAAGCAGTGATTGCGAATAAAATAAATTTCTCAGCTTTATATTTGACATTAGAAAAAATGATTACTACGATGAAAATGGTGAGAAAAAGTTCAGGGGATATTAATGCAGATGAAATATTTTGAATTTAATTTTGAAATAGAGATGATGGAGCCAATTTTAGGGATAACTTTAAAGCTGAGCAAATAGAATTTTGAATGTGCTTTCCGCAATGTTGGCAGTTTAGTAATTAAACCAGTCATTGAGTGATGTACGAAATAGTGATTAATTTTATACGGTTCACTTGGAAATTTGGGATACTGAAGAAATTAATCGTCTAGAAGTAAAGAATTAAAACACCTTGATACTCAATTTTTTGCATATTCAAAGTCCGAAGAAATGAAAATATCGAACTCTACAAACTCTTTCAATGAATCTAGTCATCGTAGATTTAGTGATTAAATAGGTATAATCAAGAGACTTTTGCCATAATAAGTTCCGTAGGGAGTCTAGACGCTAACGGACAATATGCACGTGATGTTATAGTCACATGATGCTGGTAACAGATTTTATATGCACATGTTATTATATTATCATGGAAAATATAATTTATTTTATAAAACTCTTGATTAAAACTTACTATTGAGAATTTAAAAGTCATAATGTATCGAATTCTGTAACAATAATGCCAATTAATGACATCATTAAGCTGTCCAGCTATTCAAAGTTTGAACCGTTGGCGGACATGTTGATGATAGACTTAAGTTTGACATTTCAAATAAAAGTGATATATATTTGTGGCACAGTAAGAAGACGTAAGTTAAAGTTCATTGAATTTAACTGAATTACACTGCGTTGTAACATGAAATACCACTTTAATCCACCATATTAATCTTTAGTGCGAGTCCTGAAATAGAAAACATTAACATACAACCATAATTAATTGCACCATTTTAACTTTAAAATAAAATCATTTATTAACAACATAGATTACTTTTTAAGTTAATTATAACAATTATTCATTAATTGCGGCGCAGAGAGAAAATGTGAGATCAGTTAATTAAAAATGCATAAAATGCATTGATGACTTTCAACAATTATTGAGGAACACATTCCTTCAGGTCTGTCTTTGGACTTTGTCACCAGCTCGTTCTTAATGTCGATCATATTGTACTGGCACCAACTCGCAGTATAGTTCTTCCACTTGTACTCGTCGGTCATATCGTACGGCCGTCTAAGTGTTATTCTCGAACACTTATGGAACAACTGTATATAAGGACATTGTCGTTCTTCATTGCCTTCGACGACTTCTTACGTAGAAGTCGTTCTGTTGTAGAAGTTATCGTCTACATTGCATTTCAATTCTCGTGTAGAACTTGTGCAATTCTCCCTAGAACCTTCGGTTGCCGCCTACTTTGTCTGGGATCTGTAACGCCTCTTGTCGTTCTGATTAGCCGACCTTAGGGCAATGTGACCAGACAACTGGAACATTGGTTAACATTCTTAACCACTCTCGTGGCTTCACCTTGGCCTCCAAGGTTTATTGCCTACTTTGACCTTTCGGATCAGGTTGCCATAAAACTGGTGTCTTTAAGTCTGACGCTATTGTTAAACATTACAGACATCGCAAATACAAACATAAAACTGGCTCACTAAATCTTTCTCAAAATCTGGTCTCGCAATATTTTTAAGTTTTGCTAAAACATTTGCGATGCCTTGACATTATTAGTTTGTTGTTGCTTATGACCCCTGTTTCTGCATTAGCACGAATACAGGTCCAGTGACACCAGAAGAAGGACAGAGAGAATGACACACAAGACAAGAATACAAAGTTTATTAATGCCTGCAAGCATCACTGACTAAGGTCTGAAGGGTGCAGCTTCTCATTTAACGAGGACCCAGAAGGCGGAAGACTGTCTTCATCCTCAGGAAAGCAACCATGCCTTACTCGGGATTCGAACCCAAGCCCACTAGACAGCAGCCGGTGACGCTATCCACTTCACCACCTGGGCGGCATAATTAGTTTAAATGTTTCTAATAGGAATAAATTTTGTTGTGATAGTTACAATAAATCAGTGTTATAAAATAAGAGATCCTAAGTAGAAATAAAAAAAAATACTGCAATTGAACTGATAGTTGAAGTAAAAATTAAAGTACTAAAATTTGGTTTGGTTTTTGAATTAATGTTTTTTTGTGAAACTGAAAACTAGTTTGCTGAATTTCAATTCAAGGGATTTGGTTTGGTTTATGAATCAATGTTTTCTTGTGAAACTGAAAACTTGTTTGGTGACTGTCACTTCACGGGATTTTATTCGGTTTATAAGTCAATGTTCTTTTGCCAATCTGAAAACAAATTTGGTAAATGTCACTTCACGGATTTGGTTTGGTTTATGAATCAATGACCTTTTGTGAAACTGAAGTTTGGTGAATGTCAATTTGGATTTGTTTTGGTTTATGAAAATGTAATTTTAGGAAACTGGAAATAAGTTTAGTGAATATAAATTAGAATTTTGTTTGATGTTCTTTCGTGAAACTGAATACAAGTTTGGTGGATGTCAGGTCAAGTGATTTGGTTTGGTTTATGAATCAATGTTTTTTGTGAAACTGAAAAAACAATTGGTGAATGCCAATATAATTATTAGCTAAAATAAGATAAGTATAACATTTAGTATAAATTTAGTGTTTTTATGTTATTGAGCTTCTACGTGAATAAACTATATAAAAACTCAGACTTCACAGTGCATATAATTAATCCCTGTACTGTCCGATATTTTAATCTTTGAAACAATCTTGTTTAAACAGACAAAAAGGCAACTATATAATAAACAAAGTTTTAATTTATCTCTACATTATGCATAAAAAAAACAATCTAAAGATAGACGAAACTTTTTCAGACAGATAACTTTTTGTTTCTCCTTAAATAAACGTAGTCACCTAAAATTAAACTTATTTCCCTAATGTATTATTCAATTAAGGAATGGTAAAATTAAAGGAAAAACATCCAAATTAAAGTTTCTCTTTGAATGATTTTAACTTTATATATAGAACTTATATGTATAAGAGGAACTTAAATGGTGTGAGTATTATTTCGTCTTAATCTGTACAAAAGATAAACCCTTAATTTGTACAAAAGATTAATTTGTACAAAAGATATGTAAAAAGATAAAAATATTTGTACCAAAGTTTCTTGTAGATTGATGAAACTTCGAGCATTGCAAAGCATTGCTCGAAGTATTTAAAAAAAATCTGATATCGACAGCACATGAATTTCCTTGTTTAATACAACGAATTTACTACTTTTGCATACAATAAAAAAAGATCTGATGTGGGCAGCACATAACTTTCCTTACATAATGCAATGAATTTACTACTTTTACAGTAAAAAATCTGATGTGGGCAACACATGACTTTCCTTATATAATGCAATTAATTTACTACTTTTACAGTAAAAAAAAGTAGGTTTTTCTTATAGTAGATACTAATATTCTTTCCAAGATATTAAATTTTCGACAATTAGTCGTCATTTTTATCCATTTGGCGAGATTTTCGTTAATTTGGCAACATTTCAAAAAGTCGCCAAGTTGGCGACATTCCGCCAAATTCGTCGCCAAAATCTCGCCAAGCGTTATGCACTAAGAAATAAGCTATTCTTACAGCAGATAAATGACTATTGGCCTTCAAACACAAAAGTATTACTAAAAGTATATTTTTTCATGAATGGAATGAGCTAGTTCCACGAGAATGATGTAACCCAATTTATCGCATGGTATTACATATGAAAAGTGAACATGATTCTCAATAGGAATTTTTTTTAATATGACTTTTTGATAATTTTTTTTTTAAAAATGAACAATATCCCGAGAACAGTTCATGTTAGCGTTCTAAAATTTATGTCAATCGTTTTCTAATGAAAAATTACACAAGAAATGTCTATTTGCGCAACTTTATTAGTGGTTTTAATTTTTTGACGATTTTTTCAAAATTTCATTCGAAAATTTAGGGGGGTTCTTAACATTCGATTGCACATAAAAGGAATAGACTTCCAGTGTTTACGGATTGTGATTTTTGTACCAAATTTGGTTCGAATCGGTCCATCCGTTTGTCAGTTATCGTCTCCACAGACTCACTGACACACACACACACATACTTTCACACACACACACACACACACACACACACATACACACACACAGACATCACTTCAAAAATGTTTGATTCGTGATCAGGGATGCTTGAAACGTGCTCTCCCGTCGAAAACTCGAATTCGAATTTTCGACCCCGTCACAATACTTTCCTTATACATTATGTATATAAGGAAAGTAAAAAATAGGTTTTTCTTATAGTAGATACTTATATTCTTTCCAAGAAATTGAAATTTCGTCGTCATTTTCATTGTCGTCATTTTCATTGTCGTCATTTTTAGTCGTCATTTTCATTGATTTAGCGTCATTTTTATCCTTTTGGCGAGATTTTCGTTAATTTGGCAACATTTAAAAAAGTCGCCAAGTTGGCGACATTCCGCCAAATTAGTCGCCAAAATCTCGCCAAGCGGTATAGATGGAGAAATAAGTTATATTTTTATCAAATTGCAGTTCAAATACAAAAGTATTACTCAAAGTATATTTTCTCATGAATGGAACGAGCTAGATCCACGAGAATGATCTCACCCAATTTATCGCATGATATTACACATGAAAAGTGAACATGTTTCTCAACAGCTAATACATTTTTTTAATTTATGGGATTTTTTGATAAATTTATTTGAAAATTGTGCAATATTTCGAGAACGCTTCATGCTAGCGTTCTAAAGTTTATGACAATCATTTCCTGAGGAAAATTACATAAGCAACATCTATTTGCGTAACTTTATTACCAGTTTTGATTTTTTGATAATTTTTTCAAAATTTCATTCGAAAATTTAGGGGGCTCTGAACATTCAATTGTGTTTAAAAAGAATGGTCTTCCAGTACTCACGAATTGTAAATTTTAAACTGAATTCCATTCGGATCGCTTCATTTGTTCGTGAGATATCGTCTACACAGACCCACTGACACCCCCCCACACACTCTCACTTACATAAGAAATGACTATTTACGTAACTTTATTAAAGGTTTTGATCTTTTGATGATTTTTCAAAATTTCAAGCGAAGATTTAGCGGGGTTCTGAACATTCGATTCTGGTTAAAAACAATAGGCTTCCAGTATTTACGGATTGTAATTTCTGTACCAAATTTCATTCGAATCGTTTCATTCGTTCGTGAGACACACACACTTTCACACACATATATACTTTCACACCCACACCCACCCACATAATATCACACACACACACACACAGAGACATCACCTTAAAAATGTTCGATTCGTGATCATGGATGCGTGTAACGTTCTTTCCCGTCGAAAATTCGAATTCGAATTTTCGACGCAGTCACACTACTTTCCTTATACATTATACAATGTATATATGGAAAGTAATAATATCTGTGTATGTCAGTCTATGTGTCCTGTTTGTGGGTTTATCTTTTGTACAAATTAAGACAAAATAAGCTATGGTACAAAATGTTAATGAGTAAACAGAAAAATCTGATGTGGGCAGCACATGGCTTTCCTTATATAATGCAATGAATTTACTACTTTTACAGTTAAAAGATATTATTCTTATAGTAGGTACTTATTTTCTTTCCAAAATATTGAATTTTCTTCAATTAGTCGTCAGTTTCATTGATTTAGCGTCATTTTTATCCATGTGATTTTAATGACCTTTTTTGAAATATCGATATAAATGATCTGTTTTGCATATTAATGGAGATGTATGAAAAGTATGAGATGTAAAACCTCATTAAAATACATATTTACAAGTGTCTGATCGAAATGGTCTTGTTTGAAACTGTGCTTTATGATGGAACTGAATTTTATAAACAGCGTAATGGCATTCCAATGGGAGGGGCTTGCTCTTCTATTCTTGCTGATATATACTTGAACAAATACGAAGAGGGAACTCATATATTAAATGAGATTGTATATATTCGTAATGTGGATGACATATTATATGCATGCCACGATGACCGGGATCACTTGGATTTTACTTTTTTTCCATCAAATTTGACATTGACAGAAACTTCCCGTAACATAGATAATAGTAATAATTTTTTAGATTTAACTATATATAAACAATCTAATGGTAAAGTAAGTTTTAAATTATATGATAAAAGAAATGACTTTAATTTTAAAATAAATTACGTAATTAATTGGCATTCTTGTCTGCATCGTAATGTTTTTAGAAACATTATTATAAATTTTTTAAAAGAAGCAAACGTTTAAATAGCAGTGCAGAAAATCGTTTTTTAAGTGATCTGGGCTAACTAAATGAAGCAATTGCAATGGGTTACCCTCTACGTTTTCTTAGTGACATATTATGTAAATTTTTCAGCATAACCGTAACTGAGAGTTACAACTTGTATTTAAATGGGAGTACACTTTCAGTCTGATCCGAAGATGCGCAGCATTGCGGATGTCACTGTTTAACAGTCTGATGGAGTTCAATTTGTACAAAGTATGTGTCTATTACTTTTTGGAGGTTAGAGTGGTGAAGTGTATGCGGGGCTTGTTTATCTTGATATTGGTGTAAGATATTTGATATTTACAATGTATTTTGAGTTTCTGTTTGGATGTTGTAAATCTCGTTGTTTAGGTTTAGGTGTAAAGTCAGTATTGGTCTTTCAACTTTTATACATTTTTAGTTTTAGTATATGTACTAGGTTTGCGACATTGTATCCGCTTCCGGGAGTGTCGTCATGACATGAAGCTGGCTAAACCGGGAAGTGGGGGTCACAATCCCCCCCGGCGAAATTTTGATACATTGTCATTCTTCAATTTTCTATTTCTTTTGTAGTATATAAATGTACTTGTTTGAGCAGCTTAGCGCCTTTGGGTATATTTTCAGTAGATTGTTTTAGATGAGGTTAATAGTTATATCTATATGTATATATAATTATTATATATAATTATTACCTATATATATATATAATTATTTAAGGTGAGAATTTACAAAGTTGAATTTTAGGAACAAACAAAGATCCATTTGGAAACGAAGTTCTGTACTTTTAAGATAGAAAATGTTTAGCAATTAATATAAGTCTGTTTACTGTAACGATCTGCTTAAATATTACCTATATTTCGTTAACTATATGTTATCTATAGATATAATTTATGCTTAAGGCTAAAAAAAATACTGAAATTTTAATTAAAAATAATTTGCAATGACAATTTGAAAAAGAAAGCTAAAACAGTCGTACAAAATTTGAAAATAAATATGTAAAAGAAAAGAAAGTGTTCCAGAATCTTAATCCACGCAATTCGAAACTGTATATTTTAGAGAATTAAAAATACGTAGTTTAAGATTCTTAAAACAGAAAGTTGCGTCAATGAACAAACTACCACAATGGCATACTTTAAAAAATTTCTGGAACTGCTACAATGAGCCGTTCTAGCGCGACTGTGCGAAATCTGGCTCTTATTTGTAGCAGCAAAGGGGTCATACTGGCCATGCTTTTCAGATCACCAAACAATGGAAAGGCTACCTCTAGTGATTCTAGCTCTTTAGTTCCAACTCTTGGAGATGAATTGTTCGTCATTCCCAGTAACCATCATAGCAATCTGAATAGCCTACCTGTTTCCACATTGTCGCAGTTCCAGTTTGTGATCTGTTGCTTGTGAGGTGAATTATCAGCCTGTTCCAGTAACTACTGTTTCATTTTGAGTGCATTACCTAGGATACGATTCACGACCTTGTAGGATTTTTGCGCTTATCAGGATCCCTTGGAATGTCCTACAACAGTATTTAGTGGCCATTAGTCAGAACCCTCCCACAGTACAACACTTATTAGTTAAAGTAGTCTCAAATATTCAATCAGAGAGAACTTACACGAAAAATGGCTTTCCTTATATAATGCAATGAATTTACTACTTTTACAGTAAAAAAAATAGATTATTATAATAGTAGATATTTATATTCTTTCAAAGATATTGAATGTTCGTTAATTAGTCGTCATTTTCATAGATTTAGTAGCATTTTTATCTATTTGGCGAGATTTTCGTTAATTTGGCAACGTTTAAAAAGGTCGCCATGTTGGCGACATTCCGCCAAATTCGTTGGCAAAATCTCGCCAAGCGTTATGGACGGTGAAATACGTTATTCTTATAGCAGTTAAATGATTATTGGCGTTCAAATACAAATATATTACTCAAAGTATATTTTTTATGAATGGAACGAGATAGATTCAGGAGAATGATCTCACCAAATTTATCGCATGGTATTACATATGAAAAGTGAACATGTTTCTCAATAGGAAATATTTTTTTTTATTTTATATGATTTTTTGATAATTTTTTTGAAAAATGGGCAATATCTCGAGAATGGTTCATGTTAGTGTTCTAAAATTTATGTCAATCGTTTTCTAAAGAAAAATTATATAAGAATTGTCTATTTGTGTAACTTTATTAGAGGTTTTGATTTTTTGACGATTTTTTCAAAATTTTACCGAAAATTAAGGGTGGTTCTGAACATTCGTTTGCTTATAAAAACAATAGACTTCCAGTGTTTACGGATTGTAATTTTTGCACCAAATTTCATTCGAATCGGTCCATTCGTTCGTCAGTTATCGTCTCCTCAGACTCACTGACACACACACACACACACATACATAAATATCACTTCAAAAATGTTCGATTTGTGATCAGGAATGTTTGAAACGTGCTCTCCCGTCGAAAACTCGAATTCGAATTTTCGACCCCATCACAATACTTTCCTTATACATTATTATATATAAGAAAATTAATAACTGTGGTAAGACATAAACCATGATGATGTACACACCTAAAGGACCCAGAATTAAAAGAATCAATCAGGTAGATAACAATATTATTTTCAACATAAAGTAAATTATGCTCCTACCCACAAAAATGTATGGGTAAAAACAAACTGTGAAGGACCTAACTCCCCCAACCGAAAATCGAACCTTGGATCTCCGAACTGGCCAACCGACAGCTCTACAATTGAGCTATTGGAAAGAAATTGCAAGCTCTTGGCGGGCAAATGGCAACCTGACTGATCATCTCCTGCTATTTTTACCTCAGGTTAGCCTTCTGCTACTACTATTTTTATCCAGGTTAATATACTGTGCAGTCGTTATTATCTCAATTTGAAATCGGCGCTCAGTGTTCCAGAGCCCACTGAATTCGTACTAGGTTGCACTAGGGTCACTTTCAGACCTCCGACATTTTTGTACTAATCTACTGGGTTGATATGTTCGGGCGCCATTGTAAAGAACCTTGCTGCTCCAACCTGGAGTCGAATCCTGGATCTCCGAAATATTATGTCCCATAGGATTCAATGCATTTCATTTTTTCATCCCGCGTTAAATCCCAAACTAATTGAGTGATATTATTAAGTTTTTTTATTTCCATATGTACCACAGACCGTCTCAACAACATATTAACATTTCATTTTGGTGAAGCCATTTTTATGATAGTTATCGGGCAAACAGACAGAGAGAATGAACAAAGTCATAAACATTTTACAACTATGTTGGGAAGTGTTGAAAATATAACTATATCTACAAGTATATCAATGTGTTATTTTACACTTTTATATGAGAATTGCACGGGATAATTTTTATAGTTTATTACTTTCTTTATATACATAGTATAATATATAAGGAAAGTATTGTGACGGGGGTCGAAAATTCGAGTTCGAGTTTTCGACGGGAGAACACGTTTCAAACATCCCTGATCACGAAACGTACATTTTTGAGGATGTTTGTGTGTGTAGTGAGTGTGTGTGTGTGGGTGTGAAAGTATATGTGTGTGTGTGTGTGGGTGTGAAAGTATATGTGTGTGTGTGTGTGAAAGTGTGTGTGTGTGTGTGTGTGTGAAAGTGTGTGTGTGAAAGTGTGTGTGTGAAAGTGTGTGTGTGAAAGTGTGTGTATGTGTGTGTGAAAGTGTGTGTGTGTGTGTGTGAAAGTGTGTGTGCGTGAATGTGTGTGTGCGTGTGTGTGAAAGTGTGTGTGTGTGTGTGTGTGTCAGTGGGACTCTGGAGACGATATCTCACGAACGAATGAAACGATTCGAATGAAATTTGGTACAGAAATTACAATCCGTGAATACTGAAAGCCTATTGTTTTAACTACAATCGAATGTTCAGAACCCCACTAAATTTTCGCTTGAAATTTTGAAAAATCATCAAAAGATCAAAACCTTTACCAGAGTTACGTAAATAGTCATTTCTTATGTAATTTTTCATTAGAAAACGATTGACATAAACTTTAGAACGCTAGCATAAACTGTTCTCGAAATATTGCACATTATTCAAATACATTTGTCAAAAAATCCTATCAATTGAAAAAAAATATTAACTGTTGAGAAACATGTTCACTTTTCATGTGTAATATCATGCGATCAATTTGGTGACATCATTCTAGTGGATCTAGCTCGTTCCATTCAGGAGGGAAAATGCTTTGAGTAATACTTTTGTATTTGAACGCCAATAGTCATTTATCTGCTATAAGTATACCTTATTTCTCCGTCCATAACTCTTGGCGATATTATGGCGACGAATTTGGCAGAATTTCGTCAACTTGACGGCTTTTTAAATGATGCCAAATTAACGAAAATATCGCCAAATGGATAAAAATGACGCTAAATCAATGAAAATAACGACTAATTGACGAAAATTTAATATCTTGGAAAGAATATAAATATCTGCTAAAAGAATAACCTATTTTGTTTTTACTGTAAAAGTAGTAAATTTATTGCATTATATAAGGAAAGTCATGTGCTGCCCACATCAGATTTTTTTATGCTGGAAATAACATTTTAAATAGGCCATTTTACGTCCCTGTTCACTTACTTGCTTACCTGCTTAAAAGGGTTCTTTAGAAGGCACCTATTTAATCAGGTAACACAAGAGCGTAAAATGAACATATCTGATGCTGCCGTTTTACTTGTTTAAAACGGTCTTTTCAGTGTAAAATAAAATATACCCATTATTCTGGGTAAGTGTCACATAAATGAATAAAATAACGCATTGAAATAGACATGGTTACCTTTTTACTTTCCCTGCAATACATGGTAATGTATAGGGAAAGTATTGGAATCATGCCGAAAATCACAACTCGAGTTTTCGACGGATCTACACGTTTCGAGACCTGTAGAATACGAAAAAACCATTTTTAGCGTGACGTCTGTGTTGTGTCTGTGTGTCTGTGTGTCTGTGTGTCTGTCTGTGCAGATTTTGTATCCACTCTAACTAAAAAAGTAATCGACCGAATTTCATAAAATTTGGTAGGTAAGTCACTTGTGGGCGACTCTGGTGCTGATTAGTTTTGAGTATGATTTGGGATAAAAGAACCCGCCTTTTTTTGCGAAATGGCCCGCAAAAGCTTGTATCCACTGTAACTGAAAAACTAATGAACCTAATTTCACAAAATTTGGTAGATAAGTCACTTGTAGATTACCCTGGTGCTTATTAGATTTTGGTACGATTCGAAAAAAAATAACCTGCCTTATTTTTTTGCAAAATGGCCCGCGAAAATCGTCAAAATCTAAACTAACGAACTAGATATACTCAAATATATCCATTAAATGCTCGTTTAATACGTAATTTTTAACGACGAAAAGAAAAAGATCAACCCCATTACACTAGGACTAGCCGTTCTCGAGATATTTTAGTTTTTCGTATTTTCTCTACGCCACCTTTAATAATAAGTCCGGTTACCGAATGAGAACGAAAATTGAATTAAAAGTGAAATAAATTTAAAAATAAATAAAGAGAACGTGAATATAAACGTCTGCAGGGAAAGTCATGTGCTGCCCACATCAGATTTTTACTTTCCCTGCAATACATGGTAATGTATAGGGAAAGTATTAGAATCATGTCGAAAATGGCATCTTGAGTTTTCGACGGATCTACACGTTTCGAGACCTCTAGAATACGAAAAAACTATTTTTAGCTTGACGTCCGTGTGTGTGTCTGTCTGTGTGTCTGTGTGTCTGTGTAATGTATGTATCTACTCTAACTCAAAAACTAATGGACCGAGTTTCATAAAATTTGGTAGGTAAGTCACTTGGATGTGACCTTAGTGCTGATTAGTTTTTGGTATGATTCGTAAAAACAGAAACCGTCTTTTCAAAATTCCTTTAAAAATTTCATTTATCTGCTCTAGTTAAAATACTAATTTACCAAATATCACAAAATTTGGTAGATAAGTTACTTGTTGGATACTCTGGTGCTGATTAGAATTTGGAATGATACGGAGAAGACGAACCCGCCTTTTTTTACAAAATGGCCCTCAAAAATTTCATGTATCCACTCTAGCTAAAATATTAATTGACCAAATTTCATAATATTTGGTTGATAAGTTACTTGTGGCACACTCTGGTGCTGGATACGATTTTGGTAGGATTTGGAAAATAACAACCTGCCTTTTTTTATGAAATGGCCCGCAAAAATCGCCAAAATCTAAAAAAGAAAGACTACGTGTGCTGAAATGTATCAATTAAATTTTTTTTTTATACGCAATTTTTGACGAGGAAAGGAATATAACAAAC
Organism: Amaurobius ferox; assembly: GCA_951213105.1. Lineage (NCBI taxonomy): Eukaryota > Metazoa > Arthropoda > Arachnida > Araneae > Amaurobiidae > Amaurobius > Amaurobius ferox. Next base: position 38,356,330 of record OX578154.1, read on the forward strand.
ACACTGCGTTATACTTTAGGACTAGCCGTTCTCAACATATTTGAGATTTCTTTAATTCTGCAGGGAAAGTCATGTGTTGCCCACATCAGATTAAGTGTGTAACTGGGAATTATCTGTTATAAAGCATTATTCTAGTGGAAGTAAATCCAGTTTTTTGTGTGTTTGTACCTATAATTTTTTCAGTGTGTAGGAGTGTCAATAGACAACTGAATAAATTGACATTCCTTTATTATATTAATAAACGAATGTTATAGTTGACGAAATAACTCGTATAGCTTAAAAAAACGAATATTATCTTCATATTTAACATTATATTCTTTTCAATTTAACAGAATTTGTTGGTATTTTTAAACTAGTTTAATCAAAGATTATTTGAATTTAGTGAATGAATGAGCTCATACAGAGTTCCAAAATAGATTGTTTTCCATATTTTTAATATAATGCACTTATGTTCTTAGAATTCATACTAAGAAAGTATTTGAATCTGTCTACTGTTCTATTTCCTTCTTCGTAAGGTTTTCGTTCTTTTTTTCATAATTTTTTGCAACTATTTATTTCCTGGCTAATATGATTATTCTATTTATTAACGAACTAGTACTTGTCCTTGTTGGTGTTGGTGTTAGTTCTTTTTATCGTGACAAAGGAGCCTGTGTTTTGACTTCAAAACTAGTTAATACTTTTAATAAAACTTTTCTGATGTTTCTAGTGACGAATTTAATTTTGAAAACGGTAGTTTGAGGGATTTTTTTTACAAAAATTGCTTGGATTCTAGGATATCTCAAAAATGAAACCAATTGAAAACTCAATTTTTGATTTCCTACTCAGTTCCAACATTTTATAAAAAAAATACGTTAGTGAAAAAAATAAAACGAATAAAAAAATGAAAAAGTAAAAAATGAAAAATTGTACAATAAAATAGAATTTTCATTTCAAATATTTAATTTCTAAAAGTTAAAGCAGAAACTTTTGACACGTTGATTATATTTTTTCGTAAGTGATTAAATTGTGCAACTATATTCTTTTTGACATATAAACTCCACGGAAACATGATAATCGATAAAAAATTTACATTACACAAATCAGAGTATAAAAAAACTATGGTGAAGTAAAATTTACATAAATACACTACAAACACTTACCAATAATGTCCCGCAGTCGACTCTGAAATAGTGCATCTAATAAAAAATAAAGTACATTGCTTAGAGATCTAGAAAACCAGTTGATTTGTGGTCGCTAACACATTTATTAAACACATGAATAATACATAAACAATATACACTTAAACGTACCAAGCTTGATCTCGGAGTGTACGTGTTATTATGGTAATTGTTAATTTAAATTATCATTCAATTAAATTTTAAGTTAGCATAGTAAGGCACATTTCCTAAAGTTCAAACTTATATTGACACAATTATAGTCATATTAATATTTAGACATATATTAACATCCTAATTGGACATTAAAACCATACAATACGTCCAACACAGATGAAATGTCTTGTACTCCCACGATATATCATTCAAGAGTTCATAGTGCTAAGGGCTTGGGATAGGCGCGCAATTAATTCACTAGGACCTACTATTACAGGCAACGTTGTGGAGATTGGGAGTAGGCTAGGGCGGTGATCGCTATATTCTACACCTTCCAACTACCGGATGGTGTCAGATCCCGCCAACGTGCACTTGCGTACGTTCTGGTCCTGGCTACTCGCTGGCGATTTACACAGTCACTAAGTGCCGGGGTTGCCCGCTGCACAGGGACCTGAGTGGTGCACGAAAAGGGATTTCCGCAGCTGATCAATTATGGTTTTCACAACCGTATGGATCAACTACAGTTCGTTTTGCAGGATGATGCCCTATTACGTTATAAACCTCTTTCAGGTAACGGAGCTCTACGGTCGTAGATAATGCTCCAACATCTAGTGCTTCGGATTAGGTTTCCTGTGGTAGGTTCTTATAACTACCGCTATAGGAATAGCAGAAATGCAGGTCTCCCTCTGACTGCAAGAGTTTAGGGTGGCTTGATCTGCAGCCTGGGAAAGTCATGGAAAATAAATGAAACCCTCTCTCAACGAAGATGAAAATGGAATCTGACTTAGCTTTTGAAATCGAGTCCTTCACATTTTTGACGAGGCAGGCGCAAAATTTTAGTGAAAAGTTTCTTTTTTTTTCTCATTCGCTATATCACTTCTGCGTGAGGAATAGGTGGTGCCAATTCCGGCCAAATTATTGGATTGCAAAGAGACGCTCATTTTGTATATGTTCCAATAAAATTAGATGGCCTGTTAATCGCCCAGCAGCCGGGAGGTCTTGTCCGAACCCTGAATGACTTGACACCTGACAGGGGCTATAAATTTCACGACATTTGTGATTTCAATTTGACATTTTCTACGACATCTCTTTTTGTGAAAATTTACAACTCCTGTCAAGTGCTCTCAAACCTGGGCGCCGAACTGTCCCATCATGTCTGTGATGAGGTATGGTGTTAGCAATTAAATTACATATACATTATCTACACTGAGTAATTGCCCCCCCCCCTATAAGGGGTCGCCCGGTGAGCGTGAGAAAGATTTGCACAATGTGTACTTCTTATGTTATGCTTTATAACAGGGATTCTAGGATATCTCAAAAATGAAATCAATTGAAAACTCAATTTTTGATTTCCTACCCAGTTCCAACATTTTATAAAAAAAAATACGTTAGTGAAAAAAGTAAAAAATGAAAATTGTACTACAAAATAGCATTTTCATTTCAAATATTTAATTTCTGAAAGTTAGGCAGAAACTTTTGACACGGCAATTATATTTTTCCGTAAGTGATTAAATTATGCAACTAAATTCTTCTGACATATAAACTCCACCGAACCATGATAATCGGTAAAAAATTTACATTACATAAATCAGAGCATAAAAAAACTACAATTATTTATTAATTTATTATCAGGAAATTGTCAAATTTTTGCTGGTGTTTTTGTAAGCAAAAGTATTTCTCTTTGTACTGTCGTTTATCACTTTATATTAATATTCATTCAATTGTAAGTTTACACAATCATATTTTTTTTCATTTTAGTTTTAACATGATTATATAGATGAACGAATTGTGTAGTATAAATTAAATGAATTCATTATATTGTGAAATATACTTTCCTCTGTTTGTGATACTAGTTTTTGAGCAAACAGTAAAATAAGTAATATAACGCTTTTGTTTACGAATTATAATAAAACCTAGATTATATTAAATGTTAATCGAAACTATTAATTCATCCAGTATGCCTCCCTCTATCAGTAATTCAATATTCGAACAATATTGGCTTATTATTAGCTCCAGTATTGGATCAATATGAAAATGTGGACAATTTGGCCGGATTGTTCCAAAATTGACTTATAATATTGGGAAAACATTACGCCAATATTTTCAATGTAACACCAATATTGACGGGATTGTCCCATTATTGGCTTAAAATATTGGGACAATATTACGGCAATATTGCCAATGTAACACCAATATTGACGGGATTATCCCAATATTGGCTTAAAATATTGGGACAATATTACGCCAATACTTCCAATGTAACAGAAATATTGACGGGATTGTCCCAATATTGGCTTAAAATATTGGGACAATATTACGCCAATATTTCCAATGTAACATCAATATTGACGGGATTGTCCCAATATTGGCTTAAAATATTGGGACGATATTATTCCAATATTTCCAATGTAACACCAATATTGACGGGATTGTCCCAATATTGGCTTAAAATATTGGGACAATATTATGCCAATATTTCCAATGTAAAACCAATATTGAGGGGATTGTCCCAATATTGGCTTAAAATATTGGGACAATATTACGGCAATATTGCCAATGTAACACCAATATTGACGGGATTGTCCTAATATTGGCTTAAAATATTGGGACAATATTACGTCAATATTTCCAATGTAACGCCAATATTGACGGGATTGTCGCAATATTGGCTTAAGATATTGTGACAATATTACGCCAATATTTCCAATGTAACACCAATATTGTAGGGATTGTCCTAATATTGGCTTAAAATATTGACGGTATTGTCCCAATATTGGCTTAAAATATTTGGACAATATTACGCCAATATTTCCAATGTAACACCAATATTGACGGGATTGACCCAATATTGGCTTAAAATATTGGGACAATACTACGCCAATATTTCCAATGTAACACCAATATTGACGTAATAACGTAATGAAAATATTAGCCAATATTGGAGGCCAATGTAACCCCAATATTTGCCCAAAATTGGGATTACATTTGAAATATTCCCAATACACTCGGATGACCCGGTTTCGATTCCCAGGTCTATGCAAAACTGTTACCGTGTTCACGTGAAGTATGGATACGTTAAATATGTGGGTCCGCAAGTCCTTCCGAGAGGTTAGTTTCAGGGAAAGGAGGGTCATATGGATGCCGTCCTCACTGGGTTCCGGTCTAAGTTGGGTGGCATTTCCCGGCCGTCCAGAAGGATACATTTCACCTTCCGGTAGGTCAAACGGTCTGGGTCAAAGATATTTTGTGTAAAATTGTTTTCATGTTTATCATAAAAATCAGTTTAATTTGAAGGATAAAATAATGCGTATAATTGTTATAATACATAATGTACTTTTATTTTTCAATAAAATTTTCGAGGAAATTTTTTTTCCAGGTACCTCAAATATTCCAGCTCGCTCTGTGCCTCTATGTTTCTAGTACACTTAAGCGTCCCTCAACTGAGCTCAACACTAGTTACGCCACTGGACACAATATTTCACATACACCTTTTCTTGAGTTATTGTGGTTACACTTACAATGCATATACGCATACATACACGAAAGTTCATTGTTCTAAAAGATTTTGAAATGGATTTAGGCATACCTGCCGACTTATTTGGAGAAAAAATCAGAAGATTTTTGAAAAAAACCAGAATAGCGCGTAAAATGAGTTTTACAGAATAAATTGGCATAAATCTGATTTTCATAGGACACAATGTAAATAATGCACAAATATGTGAAACACACAGCTGTTTTTGAGATCTCTTTGGAAACAGTTGCATGCATGTTCATTTAATACATTTGTACATTATTTACATAATATCCTTCATCTCAAATATTTTGACAGAAAGGTTTCTTTATGTAATGATGATATAATTCGTTAATGATGAAAAAATTATATAATTCGTTAATGATGAAAAATGATATAATTCAATTATATTTAGAAAATGCAAATTTGGCAATTGCGTTTAAGAACAGGGTTGTTTAAATACATGGGCAATTTTAATTTTAACGCATTCGTTTATATTAATTCAAACTATGATTTTGTTATCTATAATAACTCATGCTTTTATTTTGTCAGTTTTGTTGAAATTAAATCATTACAATAGTTAGGATTTACGAACTTAATTTCACAAAAAACAAATTTTTTACAATTCGGAAGACACAAATTTTTGTTCTTAAAGTGCAGTATATTTTTAAACACATTTATAAAATTATCATGCATTGTTAAAATGTGCATTGTCTAGTGTCTACACATAAATAAAATTTGGTGGCAGTATCTTATGTGTGTTTTAAAGAATTATTATAAATGTTTATTTTGTTCAAAAATATCTTTTCATAAAAATGTGGCAGAAAACGCTTTAGATCTTTTAATGAGTTTCCTTCAAATAATATTAAAATATGCTTCCACTGGGAGAGATGCCAACCTCTGAAAGGGGTCATCAGTAGAAAAATCAGACGTTTTCAGTAGCATTGAGTGAAACCGCATCGACCATCAGTAAGATTTTAAGTATATTGAAAATATATATTTTAAAATCTTAGAACAAATTCAAAATGCAGTTTTGCTAAGTTAACTGAGTTAATTAAAACTGAATAGCACTATTTGTGTGAAAATAATTAAGAAATTAGCCTTTATAATTAACCAAAATATTTAAAATAAGCTAGTTTAGTCAAGTTAATGTGCAACAATAGGGAGATGGAGATGAATGGAAAAGGATAATTTGTGTAATCTCGGAAACGCCCACGCAAAAAAAAAAAAAACTGAATTTCAAGATCGTATCATGTGAAAATTATTAAAAAAATTAGCCTTTATAATCAACCAAAATATGAAAATAAGTTAGTTTAGTCAAGTTAATGTGCAACAATAGGGAGATGGAGGTCGACGGAAAAGGATAACAGCGTTCTCTCGGCAACGGTCGCCAAAATAAATAAATAAATAAATAAATAAAATCACGATCGTACTATTTATATGAATATAATTAAAAAGGTAGCCTTTATAATTAATCAAAATATGAAAATAAGCTAGTTTAGTAAAGTTAATATGCAATAATAAGGGGATGGAGATGGATGAAAAGAGACAATTATGTACTCTCAGCAAAGCCCGAAAAGAAAGACTGAATTGCGCAATCTTATAATTTAAGAGAAATATAATTTGTTTAGTAAAATATTTCTTTATTTTTATTTGCACTATAAAAATAAATTAGGTCTATTGTTCTGATATGAAATCATTAGAAGAAGAAAATGGATGCAAACTGGTAATTTTGGACTCTCAACAAAGCAGAGAATATGAATTGAATGGTGGGATGCATGGACTTCATGGGATTTTCCGTATTTTTGGGAACAATGTCCGTAAAACCGCAAGATGAAGTAAAAATCCGTACAAACTACGGAAAATCCGTAAAAGTTGGCATCTCATAAATATAATATACTGTTATGAAAGGGGTAAAAAGTAAAACAAAGATTTTCAAATGCTGCGCGAAGTTTTTTCTTCTGTTTCCTCTTTGAGTCCAATGACAACATGTATATTAATGACATATATAATGACATACATGGCGGTGATTACGGAGATAAAAATTTACAACTTATTTTTGATTCCTTTTCTGTGGAGGAATTTTATGCCTCCACTTCCGGGATAGAAAGACGAGCTTTGTCTGCCGTCCGTTTTTTGGACGCTGCGTGCTGGGAGTACCCGAATAAATACAGCTTGTCACACGCGAACGTCCGTGTTCTAGTGCGATAAGCAACCCAAATGATTGGCGACATTTTGGCGCAAAAATATCAATTTGGCGATAAATCGATGATTTTTAGGCGTAATTAGGAAAAAAATATTAAAAATCGTAAAGAAATGGATTATGAGCGTAAAATCGTAAAACGAGAATTTTCGCAAAAATTACGAAAAATTCGGAAAAGTTGGCCGGTATGGTTTAGGGGTTTTAATATGTGCTCATATGTCAGATAGTCGTTTGTTTTACCTCCACGTGGCTTCTTTTCAAACCTCATGATGTGACCGTTTGTAGAGAATGACATGAAATTAGTGACTTGTCCAATGAACCTGTAGTGACTGGTTGTTGTGTTATTCCAATTACTATGATAGACTATGCTACAAAGCATACCTTGAATAAATTGCTTGGGCCGAAGATATATTTTAGGTGAAATCTATAACATCAGGGCTCACGGATGTAAGTCCGTCCCACAGATGGTGATGATGGCATCAATACACACTCTCCAGTTTCTCGATTGAAAATATGTAAGCTTTTGGGGTCACTTAAGCATTTTAAGAGGCTTAACTAGAGCCGCCCAACCTTTTGGTATTGGTGATCTACTTGTTTATATAGTAGATCACGAATACCATCATGATCTACATTTTTATATAACGTCATCGCTATGTACATTTTTATATCGCGTCATCGCGATCTACTTTTTTATATAGCCTCATCGCTATCTACATTTTTATATCACGTCATAGCGATCTACCTTTTTATATAGTGTCATCGCTATCTACATTTTTATATCTCGTATATTAAGTTGATCACCAATACCATCATGATCTATATTTTTATATAGCGTCATCGCTATGCACATTTTTATATCGCGTTATCGAGATCTACTTTTTTATATAGTCTCATCGCTATCTACATTTTTATGTCTCGTCATCGCGATCTACTTTTTCATATAGTGTCATCGCTATCTACATTTTCATATCTCGTATAGTAAGTAGATCACCTATACCATCATGATGTACATTTTTATATAGCGTCATCGCTATGTACATTTTTATATCGCATTATCGCGATCTACTTTTTTTTATAGTCTCATCGCTATCTACATTTTTATGTCATGTCATCGCGATCTACTTTTTCATATAGTGTCATCGCTATCTACATTTTTATATTTCGTCATCGCGATCTACTTTTTTTATATAGCGTCTTCGCTATCTACATTTTTATATGGCGTCATCACTATCTACTTTTCTATATAGCGTCATTGCTATCTAATTTTTTATATATAGATTTTGGTCTAACTGTATAGTATTGAGATACCATGGGAAATGAGAGATATATATTTTAGTTTTTTGCATTTTTGCTACGCCACCTTTGAAGATGTCCAGTTACCAACTGGAAATAAAAATTGAGTTTAAAGTGCATATTCAGTGTAATTTCAAAAATACTTATGAGTGTAATTTCGTGCAATTAAATTAAATTTAATGGATTATTAAAGAAATAGAGATATTGGATTTGAGTCTGTAGGGAAAATCATGTGCTGCTCATGTCAGATTTTTTTTAATATCTAAATCGATTGATGCATTTAATCAACCAACTTGTCTTTCGATGCTACAAGCGAAGTATTTTAATTTTCAAATTAGATAAAAATCAGTCGACGCAAAAAGAAAAAAATGATTTAATCGATTTGGATATGATTTTGAAATAAAGTTGAATTGATTATTTTCTCTTTAGATACAAACTTCAGGTAAAGCGTTTTATCCAGAAAACATTTCTTTCTAAGTTATGACTTTAAAATGAAAACACTGGTTATTTAAAGAATCGATCTCTAAATAGTTTACATCTAAGAAAATCGCAGAGAAACTTGGCTTTCTTTTGCAGCTGTTTTCGAAATTTGTGTTTCACAGTTTAATATTTATGCCGCCCCGCGTTTGCAGTGCATATAGGCTTCGAATCTTTGAGAAAATATATGGTTTTTAATGAATATTCTAATCCATAAAATATTTTTACCCATTTTCAACTCTGGTATGCGCTAGATATTTGTTTTTGAAGAGATTTACGAATCATGAATATTGCTCAATATTGAAAGTTTGAATTATTCAAAATTTAGATATTTTCTTTTTCAAAAATATGAGTCATGTTTGCTGCAAAATGTGTGCTTTCTAAAATGGCCGGTTTTAAGTGAATATAATAGACTAGCCATTTTACAAGCATTTCGCGCGTTCACAATGACTAGTGGTTTACTAAATGTAACAATTACACATTTTATAACAGTTGTTGATATTCAGTCAATTGCTGATATCAAAAGGATATCAATTTGTGTATTTACTGTTTTTGAGAGTCAAAGTGGTAGAAGTTTGAAAATTTCTTTGTATTGTCACCCTTAATTCGAATCTTCGAAATTTCACGTGATTTGGAAGCAATGAACAGTAGCTGAAACAGTGGTTGAAACGGTTTTCATTTTCTAATTGTTTCTTTGTATTGTAAAGAACTTTGCTGCCCCAACCGGGAATCGAACCCTAGATCTTCGAACTGGCCAGCTGACGTTCTACCGTTGAGCTACCGAGATGAAATTGCAAGTTCTTAATGGTTTTTTTATCAAATGGCCAGACACTTAACTCTCAGCATTCGCCTATATATCGGCCAGAACGTGAACCATTTAGCCGTCCTAGGATGTTGCCCCAGGCGCACCAGAGGGGGACGGAACACACTGCGTCCAACAACACAACATTCATGCCTTACGTGGGACCCTAACCCACAACGCGGCGGTAGAACGATTGCTTGGAAACGCTCGCCTTGACCGCCCGACCACCGCGTCGACCAAGTTCTTAATGTCGAAGTGTACTTTGCATTTTCCACTCTTTAATGTCCAATTGGTGTGCAACTGACAATTTGACTGACCACTTCCTACTCCTTTTACTCCAGGATAGCTTCCTGATACTATTTTTATCCTCCAGGTAAGCTTTCTGCATGGTCGTTATCCTCTCGAATTGAAATGGGCGCTTAATATCCCAGGGTCCACTGAATCCGTGCTAGTTGCACTAGGGTTGCTTCAGGCCTCAGTCATTTTTGCACTAACCTACAGGGTTGATTTTTTCAGCCGTCATTGTAAAGAACAATGCTGCCCCAACCGGGAAAAGAATCCTGGATCTCTGTACTGGCCAGACGATGCTTTACCATTAAGCTACTATGACGAAATTGCAAGCCCCTATTGTCGATGTGGACTTTGCAGTATCTTCATTCCTAATTTGAATTTTCAAAACACTAGATTTTTCCGTTATTCTGAAAGCTGAAACGGATCAAAACGAAGTCACTAGCTTGAGTGCAAGCGTTCGATAATTAAATAAAGTAGTTTTGTGCTTCTTTTATTATTATTTATTTGCATTGTCATCCCTAATTAAAGGTTTTAAAGTTATAGATTTTTGCCTCGGTAGAATGACAATAAAACGAAGTTTCAAACTGTAGTGAAAGTAGTAATATTGATACATTACCCACGCACTCCGTCAGTCAGTACAGTCTGGTGAATTATATATGATTTGATGAATATTTCTAGTAGTTACAATTCAACAAAATTTTGCAATGTTATTTAGTTGTTTTCATCTAAATGTTACTAAATCATAGCTGGTTGCTAATTTTTCAAAAATCGACCAACTAACATGTAAAATTCGTATTAAAATTTTTGCGTATGTTTTAAAACGCGGCAGCATTTTGCTTTGCCAAATTGCCTTTGTCTAAATCTGTGGTTTGTAAGTGTATATTATACTTGACGTGGCAAACCTCGATATGCAGGGGCCTGAAGCTTGGCCTTCAAGAAAGTTAGAATTGATTACTACTTTTCTTATATACATAATGTATAAGGGAAGTATTGTGACGGGGTCGAAAATTCGAATTTGAGTTTTCGACGGGAGATCACGTTTCAAGCATCCCTGATCACGAATTAAACATTTTTGAAGTGATGTCTGTGTGTGTGTGTGAAAGTATGTGTGTGTGTGTGTGTCAGTGAGTCCTTGGAGACGATAACTGACGAACGAATGTACCGATTCGAACGAAATTTGGTACAGAAGTCACTATCCGTAAGCACTGGAAGCCTATTGTTTTTATACGCAATCGAATGTTCAAAATCCCCTAAATTGTCGAGTGGAATTTTGAAAAAATCGTCAAAAAATCAAAACCGCTAATAAAGTTACGCAAATAGACATTTCTTATGTAATTTTTCATTAGAAAACGATTGACATAAAGTTTAGAACGCTAACATGAACTGTTCTCGAGATATTGCACATTTTTAAAAAAAATTATCAAAAAGTCATATAAAATAAAAAAAAAATCCTATTGAGAAACATGTTCACTTTTCATATGTAATACCATGCGATAAATTGGGTGACATCATTCTCGTGGATCTAGCTCGTTCCATTCAAGAAAAAAGATACTTTGAGTAATTCTTTTGTATTTGAACGCCAATAATCATTTATCTTCTGTAAGAATAACTTATTTCTTCGTCTATAACGCTTGGCGGGATTTTGGCGACGAATTTGACGAAATGTTGCCAAATTATCGAAAATCTCGGCAAATGGATTAAAATGACGCTAAATCAATGAAAATGACGACTAAGTGTCGAAAATTCTATGTCTTGGAAAGAATATAAGTATCTACTATAAGAAAAACCTATTTTTTTACTGTAGAAGTAGTAAATTCATTACATTATATAAGGAAAGTCATGTGTTGCCCACATCAGATTTTTTTTTTCTTAAAGTCGTCTCAAATCTGAGGAAAAAAATACAATTTGAGTGGTATCACCAGTGAAAAAAAACTTTAAAATGGCACTTATGGCAATTGTCCTTTTCGTCTTTTTTTCTCTTTACTGTTGAATGTTGTGGAACCTACATCCTTAAAACTACGGAACTAATTGTAAGAAATAATGGGTCATTTTAGGTCATTTTGTGTTCTGGTGATAGATTCTGGTGGCGGTACTTTTCTCTTTAATAAAAATTTTGATATAGAACCAAAAATTGAAAACAAAACATAACTAAAAGGTATTCGGTGGTAAAATACAATTTGTAATGCCCGCTGTATCATTATTATATAATATGGTTCAATATTTTTATAAAAGGTATTGAAATCTCGCCACACTACGCCATGTCCAAAAACTCCCCGCCAAGTACAAGAAACTGAAATCACTTTTCAAAAAGTTATGAAATCTCCAAACAGGTTGTTCAAAATCCCCCATAGGACCGAAGCTGTACTTTCAGGTCGACAGTACCGCGTTGTTTAGTTGGATGTAAATTTAAGAGTTGGATGTAGTTGGATGTAAGAATGTAAAGTTTAAATTTAATTTTTCCTCTTTACATGCTTTAGTAGAGGATTTTTTCTTAATCTGTTAAAAGTGACTTAACGCGCAATTAGAATACTTGATATTTTGACCTTTCGGTCCAAGGGAAATAACACAGGACGACACTGTTTAAAATATAACCCAGTTTATTGGTGACTTCACAGAAATTACAACAGCTTGCTGTTTAAAGCAACGGACAACATATATACTAATTGTTATTGCACACTCCCAGAATAAATGACTAATATACAAGCTACTACACACACACACACACGGGCGCGGTAGCCCATTGGTTAGCGCCCTGGAGTTGCACTTGGTAGGCCCGGGTTCGATTCCAGCCACTGCCAAAACTGCCGCCGTGTTCATGCGGAGTACGATCACGTTAAACATGTGGGTCCGAAAGTCCTTCCAAGAGGTTGGTGGTAGGGGAAGGAGGGTACGGTCCCTGTGGATGCCTCCCCCACTGGATTCCGGTCTAAATTGGGTGGCACTTCCCGACCGTCCAAACAGTTACCTTACACCTTTCTGGTAGGTCGGACGGTCTGGGTTTCAACAACAACAACACACACACACACACACACACAGAATATACTAGGCGTGTAACAATGCTTACATGGATATGCATTTAAAAAGTTTATATGCTTACCCCCCATTCTGTTACTTCGCCCCGTAATGTGGCCACTCCCCGAATACCAGACTCTTCCTAGTCATCGTTGTATCGACTGGGGTATCCTTCCACTTACTACTCGAACCTTTCATCATCTACTCAAGAACCTTTTTCTTATTCTAAGAACCCACTACTCAAGAACCCTTTACTCAAGAAGACTAAAAACCCCACGATCCAAAACATATTCCTATTCTACCGTAGGAACGTAGAAAATGCTGATTATGTCGGTGATTCGTTTAACAATCGAACCAGTTATTATGGTTGGTTTAAAGAAACATAAATTATAATACAAACTGAGGGAAATAATAATCAAAATGTTATTCAGACCTCACATGGATTCTTACCCTGTTTTGAAGAAAGGTTATGATCGTTTAACAGCGTACTTCAAATCTGAAATAGTTTCGTACCTACGGGGATTTTGAGCAAACCATTTTGACATTTCATAACTTTTTTTAGAAGGAATTTGTTTAAGCATGAAACGGTGTTTCTTAGGCGCTTGTGAGTTATTTTATGTTGTTAATTTCCCAATATCAGCTGATCTTTTATTTTTCTATATTATCATAGCGCACATAGTTTGTAATATCCTTCTATGTACTTTCTCATTCTTCCCAAGACTTTTCTTTCATTATTAGAATTTTTGTGTGGCAACAATTATCTTCTTGTGTACGTGATACAATTGTTTTTCGATCTTGCCAATATAATGTATAATATTGATTTCGATAGTTTTAAGTTTGTTTAAATTACAATGTTATATTGACTTTAAACAGTTTTCTGTTTTGGATAAAATTATTATAGTATACTACATATTGACTCCAGTGTATGTAAATTAATTTCTAAGTACCATCTGCCATTAATTTCTAAGTGTTCATCTAACTTTAAACAGTTTTCTTTAAACAGTTTTCTTTAACTTTAAACAGTTCATCTGACTTTAAACAGTTTTCTGTTTTGGTAATTAATTTCTAAGTACCATCTGCCATTAATTTCTAAGTGTTCATCTAACTTTAAACAGTTTTCTTTAAACAGTTTTCTTTAACTTTAAACAGTTCATCTGACTTTAAACAGTTTTCTGTTTTGGATAAAATTATTATAGTATACTACATATTGACTCCAGTGTATGTAAATTAATTTCTAAGTACCATCTGCCATTAATTTCTAAGTGTTCATCTAACTTTAAACAGTTTTCTTTAAACAGTTTTCTTTAACTTTAAACAGTTCATCTGACTTTAAACAGTTTTCTGTTTTGGTAATTAATTTCTAAGTACCATCTGCCATTAATTTCTAAGTGTTCATCTAACTTTAAACAGTTTTCTTTAAACAGTTTTCTTTAACTTTAAACAGTTCATCTGACTTTAAACAGTTTTCTGTTTTGGATAAAATTATTATAGTATACTACATATTGACTCCAGTGTATGTAAATTAATTTCTAAGTACCATCTGCCATTAATTTCTAAGTGTTCATCTAACTTTAAACAGTTTTCTTTAAACAGTTTTCTTTAACTTTAAACAGTTCATCTGACTTTAAACAGTTTTCTGTTTTGGTAATTAATTTCTAAGTACCATCTGCCATTAATTTCTAAGTGTTCATCTAACTTTAAACAGTTTTCTTTAAACAGTTTTCTTTAACTTTAAACAGTTCATCTGACTTTAAACAGTTTTCTGTTTTGGATAAAATTATTATAGTATACTACATATTGACTCCAGTGTATGTAAATTAATTTCTAAGTACCATCTGCCATTAATTTCTAAGTGTTCATCTAACTTTAAACAGTTTTCTTTAAACAGTTTTCTTTAACTTTAAACAGTTCATCTGACTTTAAACAGTTTTCTGTTTTGGTAATTAATTTCTAAGTACCATCTGCCATTAATTTCTAAGTGTTCATCTAACTTTAAACAGTTTTCTTTAAACAGTTTTCTTTAACTTTAAACAGTTCATCTGACTTTAAACAGTTTTCTGTTTTGGATAAAATTATTATAGTATACTACATATTGACTCCAGTGTATGTAAATTAATTTCTAAGTACCATCTGCCATTAATTTCTAAGTGTTCATCTATTCGCCGAATAGACAGAAACTTGTAATTTAGTGCTCGGTTCGCTTTTTCTAAAAAACCCACCGGAAAAATGGAATGTTCCTAAAATATTCTCTTGGAATATCGCTTTGCATCATAACGTTTTGAATGTGAAATGATAGAAAAACTTACTTTACGATGAGATAGACTTGAAAATTAGTGGAAAAGGTAGATCGGTGGACGAGAGAAATGCAATCAATTTTAGCATTGCAATATTTAGTATTTTAGGGGCGCTACGTTCCGAAATGTTTCATATGTAGAATAAGTGGAAAGCTTCCTCTTTTAAATGAGCTGTATGTTTGAAATTTAGTACGGGGAATAATTGTTCTATAAACCATCCGGTAAAATCAAATGTTTAGAAATGTTCACTTGAAAGGAATGCTAAAGACAAAACGTACAAAATAAGAAATTATACTGAAACGTATTACTTTCCTTATATACATAATGTATAAGGAAAGCATTGTGACGGGGATTGAAAATTCGAATTCGAGTTTTCGACGGAAGAGCACTTTTCAAGCATCCCTGATCACAAATCAAACATTTTTGAGGTGATGTCAGTGTGTGTGTGTGCGTCAGTGAGTCTCTAAAGACGATATCTCATGAACAAATGGAGTGATTCGAATAAAATTTGGAGCAAAGATCACAATCCGTGAATACTGGAAGCCTATTGTTTTTAAACGCAATCGAATGTTCAGACCCCCCCCCTTAAATTTTAGAGGGAAATATTGAATTAATCATCAAAAAATCAAAACCTTCAATAAAGTAACGCAAATAGACATTTATTATGTAATGTTTCCTCAGACAACGATTGACATAAACTTTAGAATGCTAGCATGAACCGTTCTCGAGATATTGCACATTTTTCAAATAAATTTATCAAAAAATCCCATAAATTAAAAAAAAGTATTAACTGTTGACTTTTTATATGTAATATCATTCGATAAATTTGGTGGCATCATTCTCGTGGATCTAGCTCATTCCATTCATAAGAAAAGATACTTTGAGTAATACATTTGTATTTGAACGCCATTAATCATTTATCTGCTATAAGAATAACTTATTTCTCCGTCCGAAACGCTTGACGAGATTTTGGTGACGAATTTGGCGGAATGTCGCCAACTTGGCGACTTTTTAAATGTTGCCAAATTAACGAAAATCTCGCCAAATGTATAAAAATGACGCTAAATCTATGAAAGTGACGACTAATTAACGAAAATTCAATATCTTTGAAAGAATATAAATATCTACTATAAGAATAGCCAATTTTTTTGCTGTAAAAGTAGTAAATTCATTGCATTATATAAGGGAAGTCATGTGCTGCCTACATCAGATCTTTTTCCTATGAGATAGATAGGCAAGACAGTAAGATCCTAGACAAGTGACACTGGGCGGGACGATTCACGATAACGGGAATTTCAGACAGATGGCGCTTCGGTAGTGGGATTTAAAATTTAGCATTCAGAAATTTAAAATTTCATGATTTACAAATAGAGATTTGAATTTTAAAATATAAGATTGAAACTGTCCTATAAGCATTCCTGAAAAAAAAAATCTGATGTGGGCAACACATGACTTTCCTTATATAATGAAATGAATTTACTACTTTTAGAGTAAAATAAATAGGTTTTTCTTCTAGTAGATACTAATATCCTTTCCAGGATATTGAATTTTCGACAATTAGTCGTCATTTTCATTGATTTAGCGTCATTTTTATCCATTTGGCGAGATTTTCGTTAATTTGGCAACATTTCAAAAAGTCGCCAAGTTGGCGACATTTCGCCATTTTCGTCGCCAAAATCTCGCCAAGCGTTATGGACGAAGAAATAAGTTCTTCTTACAACAGATAAATTGGCGTTCAAATGCAAAAGTATTACTCAAAGTATCGTTTTTCATGAATTGAACGAGCTAGATCCACGAGAATGATGTCACCCAATTTATCGCATGATATTATATATGAAAAGTGAACATGTTTCTCAATAGGAAATATTTTTTTTTCTATTTTATATGACTTTTTGATAATTTTTTTGAAAAATGTGCAATATCTCAAGAACGGTTCATGTTAGTGTTCTAAAATTTATGCCAATCGTTTTCTAATAAAAAATTACATAAGAAATGTCTATTTGCCTAACTTTATTAGCGGTTTTGATTTTTTGACGATTTTTTCAAAATTTCATTCGAAAATTTAGGGGGGTTCTGGACATTCGATTGCGTATAAAAACAATTGGCTTCCAGTGTTTACAGATTGTGATTTTTGTACCAAATTTGGTTCGAATCGGTCCATTCGTTCGTCAGTTATCGTCTCCACGGACCCACTGACACACACACACACACACACATACTTTCACACACACACACACACACACACAGACATCACTTCAAAATTGTTTGATTCGTAATCAGGGATGCTTGAAACGTGCTCTCCCGTCGAAAACTCGAATTCGAATTTTCGACCCCGTCACAATACTTTCCTTATACATTATGTATATAAGGAAAGTAAAAACCCGATTCTACAATATTAACTTCTAAAATTAGCAATTATGATTATAAACGGACGGTAAAACAAAGATTTGCGGAGAGCATGGATTTTGTTGATTTGTGGATGGCGTGCTTGGCGAAGTGATTAGTAATGGGCGTTTATTTATCACCCAGATCACGCCGGAAAATTCGTCCTAGTCGTTTATATCAAACAAAATCGAAGAATATCTGCTTTCTTCTGGAGCTGTTTTTGAATTTTTTTTATTTCAGTTTAATCTCTACACCACATCTAAACTTCTCAGAAAACCCCAATGTAGGTTTCCTAGCATATTCTGATACATAAAATATATTTATGAATTTTGAATTCTGCAAAACATTAGGTATTTGTTTTTTTATTTTTCATGATGTTTACGATAATCCGTGAATATCGCCTTATAGGTATATTGGAAGCATGAATTATTAAAATTTTAGATTTTGTTTCCATAAATATGCAAGACATTTGTGTGAAATGTTTTCGCTAAGAAAAGCGATACACAGAAAAATATAATAAATCTCTTATTTACTCGTACTAGAAAATGCGATACACAGTAAGAAAGTTCCTTGAGATTCCATTACTGTAAAAGAAAAGTAGAAAACTCGATGATATAACAAGTAAATATAAAAACTTTGTTTTTGGGGCAAAAGCTTCTATTCATAACTCGCCATAAGCAGTTATTTATTTAAATCATCATTTCTTTGTATCAGAAAGACATTAACAGTTTTATTAAAACATCATCTATGCCGATTGCCAACTGTTAAATCAGAATTGTAACGATTACACCAGAATTGCCAATGGAAATATTAGGATTTCCAACGGTTAAATCAGGATTGCCAACGGTTACACCAGAATTGCCAATGGAAATATCAGGATTTCCAACGGTTAATTCAGGATTGCCACCGGTTACACCAGAATTGCCAATGGAAATATCAGGATTTCCAACTGTTAAATAAGGATTGCCAACGGTTACACACTATAATTGCCAATGGAAAAATTAGGATTTCCAACGGTTACATCTGGATTGACAACGGTTACAATAACAAATGTATTGATATGAGTTTAATTTATGCAGTTATATTAGAAACTTGGCAGTGTTTAACTTTTCATTAACAAATATTAAAATTTTTTTCTCCTTCATTAAATATATACAAGCGAAGCTGAATATTGGACACTTTTTTTACAATTTTACAATAGGCTATTTCGCAGGCTATTGTAGGCTATTTCGCAAAAACAATTTCGATTCTATTTTTAAGGATCAGCCATATTTTAATAGATTGGGATATTATACTCAGCTGTGAGTAAAATTTTAGCTCTTTAGGATATAGAAATGTATGGTAAAAGTGCCGTTGAAGAAGTTGAAACAAACAGAAAACCACACTGAAACAGACAGACAACTACACGTCGGCCATATTGAGCTAAATAAAAGCTTTTATAAACTTTCTAAATACAGAATAAACACAAATATATACTAGTGAACTGGCTTCGAAGGCAGAAGACAGCCTTCTTTTAGATCAACAAGAAGCGTGACCTCATTTACTCAAGTAAATTTGGCAACCGAGGCAGAATAGCACATGTGGATGAAGGTAGGAGAAAAGTTGCCATCACTCGGGGAGAAATAAAAGGGAAAATTAATTGAGGCTTAAAAACGAAATAGAGGAGATTAGTATATGTTTGTGTGTATGTGACTAGTATATGTTTGTGTATATGTTGAGTTTTTATGTTAATGAGCTTTTATTACAGCAGATTTCTGATTGTTTTTACTTTCCTTATATGCATAATGTATAAAGGAAGGTATTGTGATGGGGTCGAAAATTCGAATTCGAGTTTTCGACAGGAGAACACGTTTCAAACATTCCTGATCACGAATCAAACATTTTTGAGGTGATGTCTATGTGTGTGTATGTGTGTGAAAGTATGTGTGTGTGTGTGTGTGTCAGTGAGTCTGTGGAGACGATATCTCACGAACAAATAGAGCGATTTGAATGAAATTTGGGACAAAAATCACAATGCGTGAATACTGGAAGCCTATTGTTTTTAAACGTAATCGAATGTTTAGAGCCCTCCTAAATTTTGGAGTGAAATATTGAAAAAATCATCAAAAAACCAAAGCCTTTAATAAAGTTATGCAAATAGACGTTGATTATGTAAATTTTCCTTAGAAAACGATTGACATAAACTTTAGAACGCTAGCATGAATCGAGATATTGCACATTTTTTAAATAAATTTATAAAAAATCCCATAAATTAAAAAAAATATATTAACTGTTGAGAAACATGTTCACTTTTCATATGTAATATCTTGCGATAAATTTGGTGACATCATTCTCGTGGATCTAGTTCGTTCCATTCATGAGAAAAAACACTTTGAGTAATACTTTTATATTTGAACGCCAATAGTCATTTATCTCCTGTAAGAATAACTTATTTCTTCATCCATAACGCTTGGCGAGATTTTGGCGACGAATTTGGCGGAATGTCGCCAACTTGGCGACTTTTTTAAATGTTGCCAAATTACCGAAAATCTCGCCAAATGGATAAAAATGACACTAAATCAATGAAGATGACGACCAATTGACGAAAATTCAATATCTTGGAAAGAATATAAATATTTTCTATAAGAAAAACCTATTTTTTTATTGCAAAAGTAGTAAATTCATTGCATTATATAAGGAAAGCCATGAATTGCCCACATCAGATTTTTTGAAAAGTGTGGAGTCAGATGTTTTCTTTTAGGAAATACAAAACTCTTCGCGACAAAAAAAAAAACTTCTCATCAAAAGATTCTCCAGAGTCGCAAATATGGACATTCCATCAGTAGAAGACTTGTAAATGTCTCACTATTCTTTCCAGGTAGTATATCATCGAACTGACCAGTCGATGCTCTAACCGTTGAGCTACTAGGGCAAGATTACAACCTCTTCTCGTCGAAGAGGACACTATAATCTCTCCTCTCCGAAATTAGATTGGCGTGCAACAACTAATCACTGAGGACAATTAATCACTCGTTACCATTACGGACAACTAACCTTTACGAGCTAAGGGCATGTCTGCTCTGTGAATTACCAACTACCACATATTAACTTATTCTTGGTATGAATTGACGCTGTACGGCATATGTTTATAGCAGAGGTCATCATATTTTGTATTGACAGTTCTCCCCCAATAAACTTTTTTACCACGCAAAACCCTATGTTTTTTTATCTCTATTATTTAATTATTTATTGATAATTTTCTTTGCATTTTCCCACGCTAGTTTTTTGTAACACCGCATGATCTGATTTGTGGAAGTTTCAATGAATGCGAATAAATACTTTGCTTTTTATCTGCTTTTTTCACTCTGTTGCTTAAATTTTGGACATGAGTGTATGAGCCTGTGATAAAGTATAAGCAAGTAAATAAATCAAATATATACAAGTATATGCCATATTTATGAAAATAAAGCTTGTAACCACCTTTTGATATGCCTTGTATATATTCCATGTAAAAAGTACTACAACTTTTCTAAGCAGACGAACTTTTTAAAATACACTGATGGATCGAACGTCTACCGACTAAATATTTAACAACCGAACGCAAGAAATTCAATAAAGCAAATCTAATAATTCCTGCAAAAGTTTCAAGAGATGAAAAGAACTTTTATTCAAGCGCAAAAAAAGAGCCTTTAATTGAAAGAATTTTTTGAATCTCAGGCAAACAAAGCGAAAGCATATGAACCGTAAAATAAGAACAATGTGGTTAATTTGTGGAATGGTTTAAATAAAAGAAATTCAAAGCGGAGATTTTTTCCCCTGTTGAATGTTTCACAAATAAACGACTAATTTAGCGGAGGAGGAAAAAAAGGTAAATTCTCATAAATGTCTTTGGCTGTTTCTTTATGGAAGGATTTTTCTTTCACTGCCACTCACGGTTTGAAAAACATTTTTAGTAACCTCTGAGGAAAAATAAAAAGAAGAAATGAAATATTTCTCCCCTCAACTCG
The DNA here is from genome assembly GCA_951213105.1 of Amaurobius ferox. NCBI lineage: Eukaryota > Metazoa > Arthropoda > Arachnida > Araneae > Amaurobiidae > Amaurobius > Amaurobius ferox. The sequence continues at coordinate 38,377,894 of OX578154.1, forward strand.
AAGAAAAGGTAACAAATGTGACTGCAGTATTATAAAGCTCATTTCTAAGTTTCCTTTTTTGTCTCGCGGTATCTCACTGAAATTTTTATTTCGAATTTTATCACCATTACCTCAAATACGGTTATGGGATATATGAAGGTACTGAAACATTTAGTTTATGCACTCATGGGGATTAATCTTTACCCTCACTCATGGGGATTAATGGGGATTCATAGTACTTTTTGAAACTAATGGTTGTCGTAGCGTTAAATTAACTTTCTACATAATAATAAACCAGTATAAATATACAAAAAAACTCCAAATGTGGAATGTGTCTTACTGTTACAGTGGTGTATTCAGACTGGCATGCCCCAAAATCAATGTTTCTTTCAAGCACACATCCGGAGGGGTCGAAGTCCCCCGGAGACAATTGTTCGACCCCCCCCCCACCACCACCACCGGAGACTTTTTATGTTACCCAGCTAAATGTTATTAAATTCAGGTTATAATAAAAAAAGTTTTCTTTTATTTCATACTATATATTTGGAACAGAACAGATGCAAACTGAACAAAAGAAGCTGTTATAGGCGTGCGAATGGGATTCTGTGGCTATATGTTGTCCAAATTGCAGTATTTATATGAGTATATCTATATAGTAATTACTATATTATAATAATTACCTTATAATTAATTATAGAAACTACTATATATATGTATATAGTAATTTACTTTATATATGGGAAAACAGTAGTTACAATTGCATAACACTTCACTCAATAAGTCTCCGGTCTGACACATATATGACAACACTGTTGACAGACCCATATGATTTCTGGATAGTACCAACCTTCAAACGACACCTGTCAAAATTTCATGACATTCTGACAATTAGTTTATAGGTTACAGTGGTTTTAGTGACCCCAGTTTTGTAATTTTCATAACAATGGATAAAAAAGAATTTCGTGTGTTGATTAAACATTGTTTTTTGATGGGGAAAAATACTGTTGAAGCCAAACAGTGGCTTGATAAGCGTTATGGAGACTCTGCACCAGGGAAATAAACTATTATTGACTGGTATGCTGAATTTAAACGCGGTCGTACAAACACCAATGATGTTGAACGCCCTGGCCGCCCAAAATCGACAGTTGTTCCGGAAAACATAAAAAAAGGCCACAAAATATTTTGAAAGACCATAAAGTGAAGTTGTGTGAGTTAGCTGACACCTTAAAGATATCAGAAGGTAGCGTGTTTACAATTTTACACAAAAATTTGAGCATGCGTAAGTTGCTTTCGAAGTGGGTGCCGCGTTTGCTCACACCGGTCCAAAAACAACAACGCGTCGACGATTCAGAGCGCTGTTGGGAGCAGTTCAAGCGAGATAAGAAGGCTTTTTTGCATCGGTATGTGACAATGGATGAAACATGGATCCATTACTACACACCTGAATCAAGGAGATCATCAGCTGAGTGGACAGCGGCCGGTGGAAGTCGTCCAAAGTGACCCAAAACCCAAAAGTCAGCTGGCAAGGTTAGGGCATCCGTATTTTGGGACGCTCATAGTATTTTGCTCATCGACTATCTTGAGAAGGGTTAAACTATCAATAGCGAATATTACATGGCATTATTGGATCGATTGAGTGTAGAAATCAAGAAAAAACGGCCTCACATGCAAAAGAAAAAAGTGCTGTTCCACCAAGACAATGCCCCGTGTCACAAGTCGATGAAAACGATGGTTGAATTATATGAATTACGCTTCGAATTGCTTCCTCACCCACCGTACTCTCCGGATCTGGCCCTTAGCGACTGGCTTTTTGCAGACATCAAAAAAGATGCTCCAGGGAAAGAAATTTGGCTCAAATGAAGAAGTGATTGCCGAAACTGAGGCCTATTTTGAGAACAAAGACAAATCGATCTACAAAAAGGCATCGAAAAGTTAGAGGAGAGTTGGAATGAATGTATCACTCTTGAAGGAGAGTATGATGAATAAAGTCGAATTTCTAAAAAAAAAATATTTTTCTTAGTTAGACCGGATACTTATTGAGTGGGCTTTGTATATATAATTATATATTTATATAGGACGATATTTTATATTATGTTGAAGTCTTTTTTTACTTTTCTGTTTTTAAACTTTTCTACTTTTTTATTTTGAAATTTTTATTTAATAGTTAGAAAATACTGAACAAATATTCTTATCCCTGACTTATTTGTTTCTACATGAAAATTAACTGAAATGAGCCTGAACCGACCATTCTCATACCAGAATTCATTTTTAAATAGCTTATGATTTTATTTATTTTTGCAAAATTTTCAAGAAAATTGTTAATCAGCATCGTTGGCCTACATAATCAAAATAAGGGCATTTTATCCTTCATTTAAAAAGGCTTGTAAAAATTTGTCAATTTATACCAAGCTTGTCAATGTACCTCCTTGGGAGGTAACTTGCCTTCCCCACCGGGGCTAATGACGTCATTAACACGAATATTGTATCGCGACTATTTTTCACTACAATGATTAAAACTGAAAAGTTTCGTGACCATTAAGTCATGAATAACCATTTTTGCTTTCCTTATATACATAGTATAATGTATAAGGAAAGTATTGTGACGGGGTCGCAGATCTAGCTCGTTCCATTTAAGGGAAAAGATTCTTTGGGTAATATTTTTGCATTTGGACGTAAGCAGTCATTTATCTGCTTTAAGAATAACTTATTTCTCAGTCCATAATGCTTGACGACATTTTGGCGACAAATTTGCAGAATGCCGCCAACTTGGCGACTATTTTAAATGTTGCCAAATTAACGAAAATGTCACCAAATTGATAAAAATGACGCTAAATCAATGAAAATGACGACAACCAATTGACGAAATTTATTTCTCAGTCCATAATGCTTGACGACATTTTGGCGGCAAATTTGCGGAACGCCGCCAACTTGGCGACAATTTTAAATGTTGCCAAATTATCGCAAATGTCACCAAATTGATAAAAATGACGCTAAATCAATGAAAATGGCGACGACCAATTGACGAAATTTCAATATCTTGGAAAGATATTGAATGATAAAGAATATAAGAATCTACTATAAGAATAACATATTTTTCCGTCCGTAATTGGTAAAATTTTGGTGACGAATTTATCGGAATATCTCCAACTTGCTGACTTTTTAAATGTTGCCAAATTGACGAAAATGTCATCCAATTGATAAAAATTAGCTAAATTGATGAAACCGACTTTAAATCAATGAAATGACGACTAATTGATGAAAGTTCAGTATTTTGGAAAGAACATAAGAGTAGACTGTAAAAATAATCTATTTCTCCTTCCATCCGTCCGTAACGTTTGGCGATAAATTTTGCGAAGCGGCGCCAAATTATCAACTATTTTAAATGTTGCCAAAGGGACAAAAATGTCACCAAATTGATAAATAATAAAAATAATGATGATAAAAGTAAAAATGATGAAAGTAGTAATGATAAAAGTAATGTTTCGCAAATTCTGATTTCCGTCATATGACGGGTATACCTTCTAGTATATAAGATATGCTCTTATCTCCGTTTGTCGGTAACACTATGATGCATTTAGCGAACTTGGCGAATAATCTAGCAGAGTATCGCCAGCTTAGCGTTATTTCGCCCCAGATTAACAAAAATATCGTCAAAATTGCAAAAATGACACTAAATTAATGAAAATGCTGCCTAATTGATAAATTAATGATTAAAATATTTTAATATATGGACTATATCGCTTATTGAGGATGCTGTGAATATTGATAATTGTTTACGTAGATAATCAAGATTGGTATCCCGTCTGCATACAATAGATAAAACCAAGGACAAAACGTTTTTAAAAAACGAAGGGTCTTTTATTTAACATCCTAAAAGACGTATAAAGTATTGTTAAAAACTGCCAGAGCGCTTTCGGACGTATATACGTCCTTCATCAGTGGCTACATGAGTGGTAAAAGCATGGAATGTTTATATATATAGAAGCCATTTTAAAACAAATTTGCATAAAATATAAATGGTAAATGAACTTGCTAAAATAATTCAAGAAATATACACCGAAATTACAAAATAAGTTTAAACGCTTACGAATTTAAAAATATTACATGAAAAGAACTAATACAAATTTAAGAAAAACGTCAAGCAACGTCAGACGTGCTTGACGTTTTTCTAAAATTTGTATTAGTTCTTTCTTTGTAATATTTTTAAATTCGTAAGCGTTTAAACTTATTTTGTAATTTCAGTGTATATTTCATTTTAGCAAGTTCATTTACCATTTATATCTTATGGAAATTTGTTTTAAAATGGTGTCTCTATATATAAACATTCTATTCTTTTACCGCTCATGTAGCCACTGATGAAGGGCGTATATACGTCCGAACGTGCTCTGGCAGTTTTTAACAATATTTTGTACGTCTTTTAGGATGTTAAATAAAAGACCTTTCGTTTTTTAACACTTTACAACAAAGTTGAAAAATGTTTATGACTTTGTTTATTCTGTCTGTCTGTCTGTCTGTCTGACTGTCTGTCCGTTAGCACGATAATTGCCGAAAAATGACTTAATAAAAATAAAATTTTAGTATGTTGTTCAGACGGTCTGTAGAACCTATAGGAATATAAATGAATAATATCACCCAATTAGTTTTGGATTGAACCCGGGTAGAAAAAATGAAATAGAGCCCTATGGGACCTTATTTTTCAAACATTTTTTTAAGCGAATTTAAAATTCACAAATTGCTTCGAAAATTTTCGGTAATATTCAAATTGTTTCATAAAATATATAAAAAAAAATCAGCGAAATATATTCAGTAGTTTTTTAAATAAAAATTAAAATAATAATAACACCTCTTATATGAAGCGATCACGTGACCATGATATGAAAAGATCACGTGACCCACTTCAAAATCATGTATGGCATTCATCTTGTCTCAAAATCGTGATTTTTAAAGTTCTTTTTAATTCATATAGAGTGTTGTATCCGTCCTAAAACTACTTTATTTTTGCTTAAATTCTGTGCATCTACATACTGAAACAACGCAATTATAATATATTTGAGTTTGAATGCTCATCCAAATTTGATTATTTCTACAACGAAGCCTATTTTTCACCTATGTAAAATGTAAACAGCAAAATATGTAGAATGAGTTGTGTTAGAATTGCTGTATTTCTTTAACACAAAATCATTTAGTTCATGGAGTCTGCGTAGCTGATAGGAATGAAATATTCATTGATTTTACAAAGTGAAGGACGATTTTTTCGATGAAGTTTTACGCATAGCGTTTAATTACTTGTAGCTCCATGGTCTTAATTTCTAAATAAAATAAATTATTATAGTATTGTGATGAATGACATGAATGGGAAATTATTTATGAATGAAATGCTGCTTTTATAGAGAGAGCCAGGCGTGTTATTTTTTCTATGACGTCATTTGAATGAATTTCAGTTGTTTTCGATGAAGTTAACAAATACAATAAATTATCGTAGTATTATGATAATTCTAAAATTGTTACCTAGGAATGTATCACATTTTAGAGATGTTTCAACGAGGCAATTTATATTTCAATGCCGTCATTTGAATGAAGTTCATTTTTTTCGATGAAGGTTTAAGTTTTCAAATATAATAAATTAATGTAGTGTTGTGATAAGTTCAAAAATATTACCGAGGAATGTATTGCATTTTTGACATGTTTAAATAAAATTGCATTGAAGTTGGAAAGTATTTCATAATCAGTGCTTTAAGCATGATTGATCTTTCTTGTTCAAACATTTTTTAAGCGAATTTTAAATTCACAAATTGCTTCGAAAATTTAAGGATGTATTCAAATTGTTCCATAAAATATATATATAAAAAAAAATCAGCGAAATATATTCAGTAGTTTTATAAAATAAAAATTAAAATAATAATAACATCTCTTATATGAAGCGATCACGTGACCATGATATGAAAAGATCACGTGACCCACTTCAAAATGATGTATGGCATTCATCTTGTCTCAAAATCGTGATTTTTAAAGTTCTTTTTAATTCATATAGAGTGTTGTATCCGTCCTAGAACCACTTTATTTTTGCTTATATTCTGTGCATCTACATACTGAAACAACGCAATTACAACATATTTGAGTTTAAATGCTCATCCAAATTTGATTATTTCTTCAACGAAGCCTATTTTTCACTTATGTAAAATGTAAACAGCAAAATATGTAGAATGAGTTGTATTAGAATTGCTGTGTTTCTTTAACACAAAATCATTTAGTTCATGGAGTCTGCATAGCTGATATGAATGAAATATTCATTGATTTTACAAAGAGAAGGACAATTTTTTTCGATGAAATTTTACGCATAGAGTTTAATTACTTGTAGCTACATGGTCTTAATTTTTAAATAAAAAAATATTATTGTATTGTGATGAATGGCATGAATGGGAAATTATTTATGAATGAAATGCTGCTTTTATAGAGAGAGCCAAGCGTGTTATTTTTTCTATGACGTCATTTGAATGAATTTCTGTTGTTTTCGATGAAGTTTTCAAATATAATAAATTATCGTAGTATTATGATAATTCTAAAATTATTACCGAGGAATGTATCACATTTTAGAGATGTTTAAACCAGGCAATTTATATTTCAATGCCGTCATTTGAATGAAGTTCATTTTTTTCGAAGAATGTTTAAGTTTTCAAATATAATAAATTAATGTAGTGTTGTGATAAGTTTTAAAATATTACCGAGGAATGTATTGCATTTTAGACATGTTTAAATAAAATTGCATTGAAGTTGGAAAGTGTTTCGAAATCAATGCTTTAAGCATGATTGATCTTTCTTGTTTAAAAAACATTTTGTCCTTGGTTTTATGTTTATTTAGAGTTGCGCGAAATATAAGTTAATTGGGTGCTTTGAAATAGTTTTACATGTTTGTCATCCAGAAAATTACCAAATGTGCAATTCAGCGTTAAAAACACGGTGCCGTGGATCTTTTTACATAATTTTTTTTACTGTAAAAGGAGTAAATTCAGTTCATTATGTAAGGAAAGTCATGTGGTGCCATATCTGATTTTTATGCATAGTTATTCCTCATTTCTTCCTATTCTGCAATGTTAAGAGAAACATAAAATATCGAATAAAATTTAATGTTTTCGTTCGTACTTCAAAAATTTCTAGCTTTTTAAATAACAAAACCGGGCATGAAGTTTCATGAAAGTCCAGTTATCGGTGTCGTAACTATCGTGGTTACAGGAAATCAGCCACACCCAGACGGACAGCCAACGGCCGTACCGAGCTGAAAACACCGATTCTCGTTAGATCAACGAAGTCAGGCAGCATCGGGCGCGGTTAGTACTTGGGTGGGTGACCACCTGGGAACACCGTGTGCTGTTGGCACATTTCGGGCGCGGTAGCTCGGTGGTTTGCGCGCTCGATTTGCACGCTGCCACAACTGCCGCCGTGTTCATGCGGAGTACGATCACGTTAAATATGTGGGTCCGTAAATCCTTCCGAGATGTTGGTGGTAGGGGAAGGAGGGTACGGTCCCTGTGGATGCCTCTCCTACTGGGTACCTGTCTAAATTGGGTGGCACTTCCCGGCCGTCCAAACAGTTACCTTACTCCTTTCTGGTAGTTCGGACGCTCTGGGTCTCAACAACAACAACACCTAGACGGACATCAGTCTAAAAAAAATCAGGCTACAAATAGGTTTAAATTAAATTTATGGAAAACTAAATCAGTATTCTCTCTTCGTTGAATAATGTGAAATTTTGTTACAAATTTGGCGATCACGGATAGCAGAAAATTTTCACAAATGTGGAAATTTATATCGTATTCTAGAGGTCCCGAAACGTATAGATCCATCGAAAACTGGAGTTGTGATTTTCGACACGATTCCAATACTTTTCCTATACATTATCATATATTGCAGGGGAAAGTAAAAATTTAATGAGGGCAGCACATAACTTTCCCTGCACACTCATATTCACGTTCTCTTTATTTCTTCAATAATTCATTATATTGAGTTTAATTGCACAAAATAACGTCCATAATTATTTAAAATGATAATGGATTTGCACTTTTAATTCAATTTTCGTTCTCAGTTGGTAACAGGACTTTTTTACAACGACGTAGTAGCGAAATTGCGAAGAAATATCTCAAAATATCTCGGGAACGGCCAGATCGAATTTAATGGGGTTAGTGTTATTTGTTTCATCGTTAAAAATTTCGTATGACACAAGCATTTAATTGATATATTTGAGAATACATATTTTTTTAGTTTAGATTTTGACGATTTTTGGGGGCCATTTCGCAAAAACAGGCAGGTTATTTTTCTCCAAATCGTACCAAAATCTAATCAGCACCAGACTGACCCACAAGTGACTTATCTACCAAATTTTGTAAAATTTGATCTATTAGTTTTTCAGCTAGAGTGGATAGAGGCAATTTTTGCGGGTCATTTCATAAAAAAAGGCGGATTGCTTTTTCCCGAATCGTACCAAACACAAATCAGCACCAGTCTCTCACACAAGTGACTTACAAATTTCATGAAATTCAATCCATTAGTTTTTGAGTTAGAGTGGTTAAATACATTGCACAAACACACACACACACAGACGTCACGCTAAAAATAGTGTTTTCGTATTCTAGATGTCTCGAAACGTGTAGATCCGTCGAAAACTCGAGTTGTGCGATTTTCGGCATGATTCCAATACTTTCCCTTTACATTACAATGTATTGCAGGGAAAGTATAAATCTGATGTGTGCAGCACATGACTTTCGCTGCAGCCACAAATTCATTGTCTCTTTACTAATTCTTTAAATTTATTAATTCTTTAAATTTATTAAATTTATTTATCTTAATAATTCTTTAAATTTAGTTTAATTGCATTAAATAATACGCGTAAATAATGGACTCAAGATCGGCATAGTAAAAATGCGAAAGAACAAAAATATCTCGAGAACGGCTTGCACAACGGTTTAAATGCACAAAACAAAGCCCACAAATACTTAAAATAACACTGGAATGGCATTTTAATCAATTTTCGTTCTCACTTGGTAACTGGACATTTTTCCAACTGTGGCGCAGCATAAATGCAAAAAACTGAAATATCTCGAGAACGACTAGTCCTAGTGTAATGGGGCTGGTCTTATTCTATTCACTGTTAAACATAATGTACACTGTTAAACATACTTACAAAATACCGTCCATAATTATTTAAATTGATACTAAATTTGAACTTTTAATTCAATTTTCGTTCTCACTTGGTAACTGGACTTATTTACAAGGGTGTTGAAGACCCAGACAGACCGACTCGTCAACAAGGACATGAGTAGCCATTTGGTCGGCCGGATTTATTTACAAGGGTGTAGTAGCGAAAATGCTAAGAAACTAAAATATCTCGCGAACAGCTAGATATAATGTAATGGTGTTTGTTTCATCTTATTTGTTTCATCGTTAAATATTACGTATGTTACAAGCATTTAATTGATGTACTTGAGCATACGTAGCATTTTATTTTATATTTTGACGATTTTTGCGGGCTTTATCGCAAAAAAAGGCAGGGAACTTTATTCTAATCAGCACTTAATCATCTCTTAAATCTAATCAGCACCAGGGTAATCCAAAAGTGACTTATATACCAAATTTTGTGAAATTTGATCTATTAGTTCTTCAGTTAGTGTAGATACAGACAGTTTTTGAGAGTCATTTTGAAAAAAAGAGGGTTGTTTGTTACCAAATCGTTCCAAGAACTAATCAGTACCAAAATCACACACAAGTGACCTACCTACCAAATTTTGTGAAATTCGGTCCATTAGTTTTTGAGTTAGAGTTGATGCATGCATTGAACAGACAGACAGTCACACAGATAGACACATGAACAGACACACACATAGACACACAGACAGACACACACAGACGTCACGCTAAAAATAGTGTTTTCGTGTTCTAGAGATCCCGAAACGTGTAGATCCGTCGAAAACTCGAATTGCGATTTTCGGCATGATACCAATATTTTCCCTATACATTACCATGTACTGCAGGGAAAGTAACAACGGACAGTTACTGTGTGTAATGAAATATAAGGACGATATGGGATAGAAATGGCATAGTTGATTATTTTACCACCCTTTTATAGAAACAGGTAGTTAGTTAGAGGAACAATTATCAGTGAATACAAATGACCAATGAAGTAAATACAATATAAATTGCTCCCAAAATATAATAAATAAAATCTGATGTGGGCAACACATGACTTTCCTTATTTAATGCAATGAATTTACTACTTTTACAGTTAAAAAAAATCTGATGTGGGCAACACATCACTTTCCTTATATAATGTAATGAATTTACTATTTTTACTGTAAAAAAAATAGGTTTTCTTATAGTAGATACTAATATTCTTTCCAAGATATTGAATTTTCGACAATTAGTCGTCATTTTCATTGATTTAGCGTCATTTTCATCTTTTTGGCGAGATTTTCGCTAATTTGGCAACATTGCAAAAAGTCGCCAAGTTGGCGACATTCCGCCAAATTCGTCGCCAAAATCTCGCCAAGCGTTATGGACGAAGAAATAAGTTGTTCTTACAGCAGATAAATGACTATTGGATAAATGACTATCTTTTTTCAAGAATGGAACGAGCTAGATCCACGAAAATGATGTCACCCAATTTATCGCATGGTTACATATGAAAAGTGAACATGTTTCTCAATAGGAAATATTTTTTTTTCATTTTATATGACTTTTTAATAATTTTTTTGAAAAATGTACAATATCTCGAGAACGGTTCATGTTAGCATTCTAAAATTTATGTCAATCGTTTTCTAATGAAAAATTACATAAGAAATGTCAAGTTGCGTAACTTTATTAGTGGTTTAGATTTTTTGACGATTTTTTTAAAATTTCAATCGAAAATTTAGGGGTGTTCTTAACATTCTATTGCGTATAAAAACAATAGGCTTCCAGTGTTTACGGATTGTGATTTTTATACCAAATTTTGTTCGAATCGGTCCATTTGTTCGTCAGTCATCGTCTCCACAGTCTCACTGACACACACACACACACACACACACACATACACACACACACACAGACATCACTTCAAAAATGTTCGATTCGTGATCAGGGATGCTTGAAACGTGCTCTCCCGTCGGAAACTCGATTTCGAAAACTCGATTTAGAATTTTCGACCCCGTCACAATACTTTCCTTATACATTATGTATATAAGGAAAGTAATAAAAAGTGCACGATCGTTTTGAGAACCTATTGCTATATTTCTTCAGTGAACAGAAGTTTGGAGAAAGACGTTAAATGAGAATTGTGTATGCAAAAACGCTTAAATGCAATAGTGAAAGCCCCAACTTGTTTGGAAAAAGAGAAGCAAAAATGAAAAAAGCAAATGAAAGCAAATAAATCAAGAAGAAATACAGAGAAAGAAATGATGTTATAAAAATTGAAAAAAAAAGAACTAAATCCGAAGAGAACTACTACTAAGGGATATATTTGGCAGGTTGCACTTATTTCGCTTGTCCCAATACTGCTTCTCAATTTTTAATTAGGATTCTTTAAATTCATTTATATAAATAAAAATTCCTACAATCTGAATAATTCATCTACCAGCAATCTTATTTCTATGAGTTAAGGAATAATTATGTAAAACTTGTTTCTCTCTGTCATACAATATTTTCATGATCTATATTTTTGGTTTAATTGTTTCCTTGTTTGTTGAGTTTATATAGACTTTACCCATGTCACTTTTGTTTTTGTGTACCGAAGAAATAAATTCTGGTGTTATCGAAATGACTGTATGTTTTCAGTTTATTTGAGCAGCCATGTGTACTTTATGTTTGCTTTACAGAATTCTGATTGTAACATTTAAAAGAATGTTTGTAGAAAATGTTTTAAGTTGCACTTTAAGGCTCATAATACTACGAGAAAATCTGCATAAATCTTTTTCGCTTTTCAGCTGATTATTTGCCGTAGTACATGAAAAACTTCAGTATGTTGAGCCTACATTTGAAATGTGCAAACATCTTTTAAACACTCGAAAAGTATCTGGTATAAAAATAACAGTACGTGTGAACACTATGATTCTTCTTATCTGCATCAATTAATTTCAGTTTTCAACTGATTGTATGCCGTACTACATGAAAGACTGAAGTATGTTGAGCCTACATTTGAAGTATGCAAAGTTCTTTTAAATATTCTAACAAGAAAGATCAATCATGCATAAGCATTGATTATGAAACACTTTCCAACTGAAATGTAATTTCATTTAAAAATTTCTAAAATGTGATTCATTCAGTGGTAATATCTTTTACATTATCACAGTACTACAGTAATTTATTATACTTAAATATTTAAAACTGTATCGAAATATAAATCATCTGATTCTTTATGCAAAATCAATGAATATTTCATTCATATAACTTGTATTCCAGACTCCAGAGCTAAATAATTTTGTGTGAAAAAAATTCAGCAATTCTTATGTAATTCATCTTACAATCGCTTGAGATATTTGCATTCTGCATATGTTAAAATTAGGCTTCCTTGAAGAAATAATAAAAGTTTAGGGATCATTTAAAATCACAACTATTGTAATTGCATAGGCACGGAATTTAGATACACAGATAATACACAGATAATATATATGTGTATGTGTATGTACTCAAAGTATTGGAATCGTGCCGAAGATCGGAACTCGAATTTTTAAAGGATCTACACGTTTTGGGACTTCTAGAACACGAAAAAACTACTTTTAGGAAGACGTCTGTGTGTGTAAGGGTGTATCTGTGTATGTTTCTGTGTGTCTGTGTGGATATTACATCCACTCTAATTGAAAAACTAATGGACCGAATTTCATACAATTTGGTAGGTATGTTTTTTGTGGGAAATCCTGATGTTCATTAGATTATAGTACGATTCGTAATAAAAGAATCTGCCTTCTTTGCGAAATGGCCGCAGAAATTGCCTTTATCCACTCTAGCTAAAAACTAATGAACCAAATTTCACAAAATTTGGAGTATAATATTTCAATAACCTACAAGTGATTTATATACCAAATTTAACAAAATTTTGTATATAAATCATTTGTAGGTTATTCTACTACGATTCGGGAAAAAGGAACGGGCTATTTTTGCGAAATGGCCAGCAAAAATCGTTATATATAAAAATAAAGGACTACATGTGCTCAATTATATCAATTAAATTCCTATTTTATATGTGATTTTTGACAACAAAAAGAATAAGACTAACCCCATTACTCTAGGACTAGCCGTTCTTGAGATATTCTAGTTTTTTCGCGTTTTCGCTACGCCACCTTTGACAATAAGTCCAGCTATCAAATGAGAACCAAATTTAAGTTTAACGTGTAAATTCAATGCCATTTAAAATACTTATGTTGTGCAGATAAACTCAAATTATCATTGAATAAATAAAGAGAACGAATATGAGTCTGCAGAGAAAGACATGTGCTGTCCACATCAGAATGTTTAACAATCTTACACCAATGATTTATAGAAGTGAACGGGGATTATTTTCAGGCCATTTCGAAAAAAATGTATGATCTATATTTAAAGATCCATCAAATTTTTGTCGAATAAAATGTTCAACAAATTTAAGCTGTGTACCAAATTTTAACTCTCTAGGACGTAGGAAAGTGCATTTAAAATGCCATCAATTAAATTTATCATGAAGAGTTATATAAAATTTAAAAAAAATGAAAAATTGTTATCTACCAAATTTATTTTAAAATATGAAGCCACTCCCATATGCTAAACGTTTAAACAAATGGAGAGATATTTATTATATAATATCTCTCTCTTTTCTTTCTGGAAGCTATCCCAAAGTCAGAATTTAATTGAATTTGTTTTTTTCCCTATATTAAATAATTTTTTTAATTAAAAAACTACTTAACATATTTTACTGAATTTTTTTTATATATTCTATGGGATAATGTGAATATTTCCTAAAAATTTCAAAGCAATTCGTGAATTTTAAATTTACTTAAAAAATGTTTGAAAAATTAGGTCCCATAGGGTTCAATGTATTTCATTTTTTCAACCCGGGTTCAATAAAAAACTAATTGGGTGATATTATTTATTTATATTCCCATAGGTCCTACAGACCGTCTGAACAACATACTAAAATTTCATTTTGATAAACTCATTTTTACGGCAGTTATCGTGCTAACGGACAGACAGACAGACAGACAGACAGACAGACAGACAGAATGAACAAAGTCATAAACACTTTTCAACTTTGTTGTAAAGTGTTAAAAATATCTGGTATAAATATAGCAATAAGTGTGAACACTATGATTCATCTTATCTGCATCAATTAATTTCAGCTTTCAGCTGATTGTATGCCGTACTACATGAAAAACTGCAGTATGTTGAGCCTACATTTGAAATATGCAAACATCTTTTAAACACTCTAAAAATATCTGTATAAAGATAACAATACGTGTGAACACTATGACACTTCTTATCTGCATTAATTTATTTCAGTTTTCAGCTGATTGTATAATGTACTACATGAAAAATTTTGGTATGTTGAGCCTACATTTGAAATATGCAAACATCTTTTAAACATTCAAAAAATATCTGGTATAAAGATAACAATACGTGTGAACACTATGTTTCTACTTATCTGTATCAATTTATTTCAGCTTTCAGCTGATTGTATGCCGTACTACATGAAAAACTGAAGTATGTTGAGCCTACATTTGTAATATGCAAACATCTTTCAAACACTCTAAAAATATCTGTATAAAGATAACAATACGTGTGAACACTATGACTCTTTTTATCTGCATCAATTTATTTCAGTTTTCAGCTGATTGTATGATGTACTACATGAAAAATTTCGGTATGTTGAGCCTACATTTGAAATATGCAAACATCTTTTAAACATTCTAAAAATATCTGGTATAAAGATAATAATACGTGTGAACACTATGACTCTTCTTATCTGCATCAATTTATGTCAGTTTTCAGATGATTGTATGAGCTACTACATAAAAAACTTCAGTATGTTGAGCCTACATTTGAAATAAATAAATACCTTTTAAACACCCGAAAAAATAAACTGGTATAAAGATAGAAACAATACGTGCGAACACTATGATTCCTTTTAAATTGAGAGGGATGTAGCTGTTGGGATTCCATTAGATTTTCAAAACAGCGCACAAAATTCTGTGGATCAGTCTTATGGATCAAATGGTCTAAAGTGTTATCTACAAACGCGGAGAAAAAAGTAAAACAGTGTTAAGCTGACGAGCCTGAATTTATTGAACAAAAGGTATTAGGTTTGTGCTTTAGAAAACAGACTATCTGAAAAAATAAATCAAAATTGAGAGTATATATATATATATGGTATTGAAGAATTCGAAAATAAATACATATGGATCATGCTCTGGAATTTTTTAGTTGAGTTTGGTTTTTCTTCAAGAGCAAATCCGCTACGATTTTTTTTATTATTGATATTTTCATTTTTAAACATTTAACTGTAAAAGATTAATTAATTAGAAATCTGATGTGGGCGGCACATGACTTTTCTTATATAATGCAATGAATTTACTACTTTTACAAGAAAAACAAGAAAGTTCAATCATGAATAAGCATTGATTATGAAACACTTTCCAAATGAAATGCAATTTCATTTAAAAATTTCTGAAATGTGGTACATTCAGTGGTGATATCTTTTACACTATCACAGTGCTACAGTAATTTATTATACTTAAATATTTAAAACTCTATCGAAACATAAGTCATCTGATTCTCTATGCAAAATAAATGAATATTTCATTCATATAACTTTTATTCCAGACTCCAGAGCTAAATAATTTTGTGTGAAAAAAAATCAGCAATTCTTATGTAACTGACCTTACAATCGCTTGAGATATTTGCATTCTGCATAAGTTAAAATTAGGCTTCGTTGAAGAAATAATAAAAGTTTAGGGATCATTTAAAATCACAACTATTGTAATTGCATAGGCACGGAATTTAGATACACAGATAATACCCAGATACACAGATAATATATGTGTGTGACTGCATGTATTCAAAGCATTGGAATCGTGCCGAAAATCGGAACTCGAATTTTCGAAGGATCTACACGTTTTGGGACTTCTAGAACACGTAATAACTATTTTTAGGAAGACGTCTCTGTGTGTAAGGGTTTATCCGTGTATGTTTCTGTGTGTCTGTGAAGATATTACATCCACTCTATTGAAAAACTAATAGACCGAATTTCATAAAATTTGGTAGGTAAGTTTTTTGTGGGAAATCCTGATGTTCATTAGATTATAGTACGATTCGTAATAAAAGAATCGGCCTCCTTTGCGAAATGGCCGGCAGAAATTGCCTTTATCCACTCTAGCTAAAAACTAATGGAACAAATTTAGAAATTATAAAAGACTACGTGTGCTGAATTATATCAATTAAATTCCTATTTTATACGTGATTTTTGACAACAAAAAGAATAAGACTAACCCCATTACTCTAGGACTATCCGTTCTTGAGATATTCCAGTTTTTTCGCGTTTTCGCTACGCCACGTTTGACAAAAAGTTCAGCTATCAAATGAGAACCAAATTTAAGTTTAACGTGCAAATTCAATGTCATTTAAAATACTTATGGCTGTTATTTTGTGCAGATAAACTCAAATTATTATTGAAGAAATAAAGAGAACGTGAATATGAGTCTGCAGGGAAAGATATGTGCTGCCCACATCAGAATTTTTTACAATATTACAACAATGATTTATAGAAGTGAACGGGGATTATTTGCAGACCATTTCGAAAAAAATTTAGGATCTATATTTAAAGATCCACCAAATTTTTGTAAAATAAAATGTTCAACAAATTTAAGCTGTGTACCAAATTTTAACTCTCTAGGACGCAGGAAAATGCCATCAAATAAGTATATCATGAAAAGTTATATAAAATAAAAAAAAAATTGAAAAATTGTTATCTACCAAATTTATTTTAAAATGTGTAGCCTCTCTCATATACAAAATGATTAAAGCGTCGTAGTGTCGTACAAGACAGAGCACCAGGCTCGAAGCGCCTTTAATCTCCAGTTTCAATATGTGGTTCTTATCGTCAAACTGTGACATTAATTCAGTGACCCTAATTGGAGGTTCGAGGTTTTTATTTACTACTTTTTATTATTTGTCCTAGCTCCTAGTGTGGCAGTTTGTTGCACATTTAGAGTTTAAGCAGTTTGGGGAGTTGATGCAGATCTAAGGGTTACCTAGCGTTTCGGCAGTTTAGAGATTGGAATATTTTTTTTTTTATAAAATAATAGTCGCAAGTTTTATTTAAAAATTAGATGTTTGAGATGGGATCTTTTAATTCCGATTATCGATGTTTAGAACAGCGCGGGGTCGCTTACGAGATTTGGCCTTGTGATGATCATAGTCATGCAGATTGAATAACAGTTCGTTTGGAACGGATGGCAAATTTCTGTAAAATTTAAGCGCTAGCTTTTTAATTTGGGCTCTAACAGTTTTTATTTTGAAGTCATTCCTAATTACCGAGTTTCTTAAGTACCTGGGAGCTTTCCTGATAATCCGTAGGATTTTGTTTTGTTTTGTCTCTAGGAGGTCTATTGTAGTTTTACAGGCATTGCATACAGCATTCCCTGGCGGATGACCGATTTATAAATTAGGAGTTTATTTTGATAACTTAGATTTCCGCTTCCTATCATTGGGTATAAGGCTCCTGTGGCCATATACGCTTTTTTGATTAAGTTCGTTACGTGTTGTTTCCAGGTTAGGTGGGAATCTATCGTTACACCTAGGTATTTAGTAGATTTTTCCGCTTTTAGGGCATGGTTGTTTATGTACAGAGGCGGCGGAGGTTTACGTTTTCTAGAGAAATAAATCCAATGACATTTATTGGGGTTTAATTTTATTCGCCATTTTTCCAGCCAAGTTTGGAGTATGTCTAAGTGTTGTTGTAGCTGTCTGTGCATTACTGAGACATAGGGGTGTTTTGCAAGTATCGCACTGTCGTCTGCATAGAGTGCCAGCTCTGTGTTTGGAGTCCTAGGGATGTCGTTCAGGTATATGTTAAAGAGTGTCGGGCCCAGGATAGAACCTTGCGGTACACTACTTTTAATGAGCTTGGGTGTAGATAAGTTACCTCCTACTCTAACTTGAAAGTGTCTGTTATTTAAGTATGAGATTAAAAGTTTGACAAGTGCGTCAGGGACTTTTAAAATGATCAATTTGTACGCTAATCCACAGTGCCATACTTTATCAAAGGCTTTTTGTATGTCCAGAAAAATCGCAGCTGTGGGTGTCTTGTAATTGAGACCAGAAGATATGTACTCTACCACTCTCAGCAATTGATGAGTGGTGGAGTGCTTTGGCCGAAATCCAAACTGCTCCGGAATGATAATGTCATTCTCACTAAGGTGCGTGTTCAGTCTCTTAAGAATAATTTTCTCAGTAATTTTACTAAGTGTCGGTAGCAAGCTAATTGGTCTGTAGTTGGCTGGAATTGTCTCATCCTCACCAGGCTTATGGATTGTTATAATTATCGCTTCCTTCCATTCTTTGGGGAAATAGTTTAGTTTTAATATTTTATTTATTAAGATAGTCAAGTAACATATTACGTTTAAGGGTAGGTTTTTAACCGCAATATTTCTGATTTTGTCGTGCCCTGGGCTTTTACGGTTTTTGAGATTTTTAATAATTTATACTATCTCCTGCGGGGTGGCTGGGTCAATCTCAGCCGTTACCGGGGAATTCCTGAAGTTATTTAAAGTTTGACTAACCATTCTTAGGGTGTCCTGACACATTAGATCGTGGTTTGGTTGGAATTGTTTTTCATAATGGCTTGCGAGCGCCTCGGCTTTTTCCTCGTCTGAGTACGCGATTTTAGCACCATCTATTATTGGCGGGAGCTTAATTTGAGGTTTCCTGAGTCTTTTTGCGAATTGCCAGAGCGATACGTCTTCTGGGCTAAGGGATTCGATTAGTTCTTTATACTGTTGCTGCTTTTCTGCGACAATTTTTTCCCTGACTTTGCACGTGAGTCTGTTAAGCTCCCTTTTAAGGGCGGGGTCTCTGTTAGCCTGTCATGTCTTACGTATTCTATTTCTTTGCCTGACTAATTGTTTGACATGGTGGGAAAGTGTGGGCATTTTTGGAGACTCACGATGTGTTGTGGCAGAGGCAATTGCTCTCTTGATTTCTGTTGTGAGTGTGTGCGTGTCAGAGTCAATATCCGCCGTGCTCATTATGTTAGGTACTGCTAAGTGCGGCTCGAAGAGTGCTCTTTCGAATACTTCCCAGTTGACCCTCTCTTGTCCCAAAGAGGCTGGAAGAGGTGTTTTCAGGTCGAATGTCACCAGTACCGGCAGATGATCCGAGTCGAATTCATCCAGGGTACTAATAGTGTGAGCGTAATCTATGTTTCGCGTTACGACAAAGTCAACAATGAGCCGTTGGCGCCTGAGAAGCAGGTTGGTGTCGACGGTACAATAATGTTAGTGTTTGTCGTGTTCAGCAGTCTGTGTATCTGTGTACCGCGTAAATTGGCTCTCCTACAGCCCCACGCTCGGTGGTGCGCGTTGAAGTCGCCTGCGAGTATCGTGTTTGGATATCGCGCGAAAAGCATTTCCAGTTGCGCAGCTACATCTACTCTACTCATATTTTTGACATATGTTGAGGTTAGGATAAACGGGCTAGTATTATTAATTTTAATTTTTATACTAGTATTTTCTATACCTTGAAGATTTATGTTGTTTAGTTCTTCGTGGGGAATATTTCTTTTAATGTATACTGCTGTTCCTCCATGGGGCGTTCTAGCATTAGTATTTGAGCTAAGATTATGATAGCATATGTAGTTGGCTATGTTTAGTTTTTTACTTTCTCTAACTTTAGTTTCCTGAATTAATAAGGCGTCTACGTCATTTTCATTTACATAGTTCCTAAGTTCATTTATTCTTGGAGATATGCCGTTCGCATTCCAAAATATCATTTTTAAGGATTCTTTTTGGGACCTAACCATGACGGGTTTGATTCTCACTGCTACTTTTAAAGTCCGCGATTATTTTAAGGGCCTCAAAGACCATTACCATAGGATCGCTCTTTTTTTGTACTAACTCTGCGAACTGCATCAACAGATGTTTTATGTCGTCTAGATTGAACATGCTAATAAATCCTCTGATGAGGTTGAGGATATCCTCCATCTTTTCAGCATCAGATTTATCAGTCGGTTCAGTCTCAGCTTCCATTTCCTCAGCCTCAACCGCGGTTTGCACTTTTTTGTGAGTGTCCTTTTGGAACTCGATAGTTTTTTCCTTTTTTTCACCCGTTTTAACTAACATCTGGTTTTCCGCGATCTCCCCTGACTCGTTTATTTTGTTTCCAATCTTCAAACTTTCTGTCAAGCCTATCCTTTGCCTGTCTGGCTTTTTCTATTTCCGATCTCTTTTTAATGGCAGCTGTAGCTGCTCTTACTTCCTCCAGGGTCAATTCTCTGGAGGTCGATGATTTGGGGGCCTGCTCTTGCACCGATCTGGTAGGTGCTGAAGGTTGGTGCTTTTTTCCTGTGGCACTATGTGCGAGGAGTCCTGAGGGGGTGCCTGGGGGTTTAGTCCGAGGGCCTTTTGCCTCCAAGGGGGTATCTGATTTTTTGGGGGAGGGGGGGCATACCCCGGTGCCTTTCCTCTGTTCCAGGGGTTCTTCGGGCATTGCCTGAAGTTCGCCGGGTGGTCTCCATTACAATTTGCACACGTTGCCTTCTCTGTCCTGGGTCTCTGGCAGTCCCGTGTGAAGTGTTCTTCAGCACACTTCAGGCACTTTGGTGGCATACTGCAGTTCTCAGAGGAGTGGTTGAACTGCTGGCACCGGTAGCAAATTTTGAAGCCTCGTGCTCTGAAGGCCTCTACCTTCACAGCCAAGTATCCTAACCTTGTCAGTCTGTAAATCCTCTGCCAGTCTTCCGTGGGCCTAAGGCTGAGTAAGAAGATCGGTAGGGGGAATCTCGTTTTAGTGTTTCTCAGTTGAGAAACCCGGACTACATCTAATCCCATGGATGTTAGAGTAAGTTTTATTTCCTCAATGTTATAGTTTGCTGGTAGCCCCTTCAAAACTACCTTTTTGGGCCTTTCTGTTTTCAAGTTTAAGCTGTGGAAGGGGATTTTCTCACTAGTCAAATGGCGCTGAACAACCCTATAGGAGTCAGCGCATTAGGTATCAATTTAAGCATATCTCCTGAGAGTTTGCCAGATACTTTGTTGCCTGTGATCTCATTTAACTTTTTTAAGAGAGCCTGGTAGTTATCTCTAAACTTAATGAAAAAACATTCCGCTTTTGGGTCTTTTTTCTCTACTTCCATACTTTTATCATTACCACTATTTACAACCGTTTTTGGTTTTGGTGCACTTTTTAACACTACAGGTTGCGCGACAATTTCAGCATAAGTCTTAGGCTTATTTACTTCATTAGAATTTGCAGTTACATCCTTAACAGTTACATCATTACAATCCATGTTATCATGGTCACTAGGTTTTAAGTTAGATTCTCCAGTCTGGATTTTAGTAGGAGTTCCCTTAGTGGGAAACTCCTCTGTCCTAACCCTTTTACTTGGATTTTCAACCGTTTCAGTTTTATCAACAAGTTTGATCTCTTTAATTAGTCCTATCTCTAACAGTTTAGATTTAATTTCAGTGTTGTTTAATCTTAAATTACTATCCTCAAATGAATTAAAAATTAAATACATATCACTACTTCTAAATTTAGTCATGTCACAGCCTAACATAAAAGAATTCACAAAATTGAACATACCCAAAATCCGGGAGACTTGGTCCTTGTCCTGGGTGATGAGTCCGTTCTTGAGCATATCCCCGATATGCAGAGTCAGCGTGTAGATCAGTAACCCACAGAAGTTCACTGTTTCCCTCACTTCCTGGGTCCACGTGCGAGAAAGTCCATCGTCCGGCAGGGAGTCAAAATAAGAGTTCATGGCATCCCTGAGAGGCCGAGCATCATCACCATCCAGTTCCCTTGCAACATCCCTCGTCACTTCCAAAACTTCTCTGTCTAGCTCCATAGTCCAACAGGGTCAATCCAAGGCACAAAAAACAGAACCACGTGGGAAAAACACACGTGTTAATCCAAAGTCGAAAGCACAAAATGGCGAAAAGCCGCACACAATAAAGTTGAAGATTACTTAGCCCGACGTGCTCTATCGTAACAAGATATAACACGCCCAAGCGTAAGCAAGAAAGTCACCACAAGATAAAAGCAGCAGCTTCTCAAAATCACAACCTCACACTTCGAAGTCTGAGCTCCGAATGAAAATAATTAAATTCTTGGAAAGATATTTATTATACAATATATCTCTTTTTTCTTTCTGGAGGATATCCCAGAAGTCACAATTTAATTGAATTTGTTGTATTCCCTATATTAAATAATTTTTTATTAAAAAACTACTTAATATATTTTACTGAAATTTCTTTTAGATATTTTATGGGATAATGTAAATATTTCCTAAAAATTTCGAAGTAATTTGTGAATTTTAAATTTGCTTAAAAAATGTTTGAAAAATTAGGTCCCATAGGGTTCAATGCATTTCATTTTTTCAACCCGGGTTCAATAAAAAACTAATTGGGTGATATTATTTATTTGTATTCCCATAGGTCCCACAGACCGTCTGAACAACATACTAAAATTTCATTTTGATAAAGTCACTTTTACGGCAGTTATCGTGCTAACGGACAGACAGACAGACAGATTGAACAAAGTCATAAACACTTTTCAACTTTCTTGTAAAGTGTTAAAAATAGGTTATTCTTATAGTAGATATTTATATTTTTTCCAAGATATTAAATTTTCATTTGTCGTTGTTTTCATTGATTTAGTTTCATTTTTAACACTTAACAACATAGTTGAAAAGTGTTTATGACTTTGTTCATTCATTCTGTCTGTCTGCCTGTCTGTGATAAATATTGCATATTAATCACATCTACCTGTAAATATTAATAATTACCAATGAAGTTTGGTCATTGTGATTAATTAAGCGTAATTTATTAAAACCCCAACTGTAACGTAATTCTTATGTCATGCGATAGGAAGTGTATGATATTACATACATTAATAGTTTAGTTAGCAATGAAATTTGGTCAATGTAAAAAATGTTTTATAATAATAACTACTGTTATTTTTAAGATATATTCATTATGTATTACAACAAACAAATTACAATACACACAAACACCGTAAGGCGACAAAAAATTGCAAACAAATTACATTACAAATACAATAAATGGAAATGTCAAGCGAAACACGTTGAACATTATTACATTGACGAAACGTCATTTGTAATTATTAATAACAACCGGTTTGTTTGATAAATTCTCATAAATTATTCACTTTAACCGGTTTATTTGGTTAGTATTAATAATAGTCGGTTATATATAGATAGAGCGAGATAGATATATATATAGATAGAGAATTGAAAGGATGTTAAGGTACAGAATTGGATTTAATAAGCAGAATATATCAAGGATGTAGTTTAGAAAACAGGTGCTTGAAGAAAATCGACCTAGAATGAGATTATATACTGTATTGAAAAATTTGAAAATAAAGGCAAAGAAATAGGGCGTCGAATGTTAGTTTCTGTTAGTTTTGTTTGAAAGAAAAAATTTGCTTCGGAATTCAATATTATTATTTTTATTTTTTAACCACGACGTTACTTTAGACCATATTATAGTATGAAAAATGAAGTGGCAGATTTTTATTTTACGTAACTCATTTATGAAAATTTCTGCATTTTGTTTGTCATAAATATGGACAGTTTTCAGAGTTTAATTTGGCGATAAGAGTTTGCAATTCCGTCCCAGTAGCCCAATGACAGAACATCGACTGACCAGTACGAAGATCTGTGGCTCAAAGTCCGGTTGGCGGAGCAAGGTTCTTTACAATGACGCCCGAACGAATTGAACCTGCAGGTTAGTGCAGCGATGCTGTGGTTCTGAATGTGACCCTAGTACAATTAGTACGATTCAGGGGATTCTGGCATATTGGGCGTAAATTTTAAATCTGGAGAGAAACGACTACGCCGGAAAATAACTTGGTAAATATACTAGTATTTGAAGGCTAACCCGAGGTATAAAAAATCTGATGTGGGCAACACATGACTTTCCTAATATAATGTAATGAATTTACTACTTTTACAGTAACAAACATAGGTTTTTCTTATAGTGGATGCTAATATTTTTTCTAAAATATTGAATTTTCGACAATTTGTCGTCATTTTCATTGATTTAGCGTCATTTTTATCCATTTGGCGAGATTTTCGTTAATTTAGCAACATTTCAAAAAGTCGCCAAGTTGGCGACATTCCGCCAAATTCGTCGCCAAAATCTCGCCAAGCGTTATGGACGGAGAAATAAGTTATTCTTACAGCAGATAAATGGCTATTGGCATTCAAATACAAAAGTATTACTCAAAGTATCTTTTTTCATGAATGGAGCGAGCTAGATCCGCGAGAATGATGTCACCCAATTTATCGTGTGGTATTACATATGAAAAGTGAACATGTTTCTCAATAGGAAATATTTTATTTTTATTTTATATGACTTTTTATTAATTTTTTTGAAAAATGTGCAATATTTCGATAACGGTTCATGTTAGCGTTCTAAAATTTATGCCAATCGTTTTCCAATGAAAAATTACATAAGAAATATCTATTTGCGTAACTTTATTAGTAGATTTGATTTTTTGACGATTTTTTCAAAATTTCATTCGAAAATTGAGGGGGGTTCTGAACATTCGATTGCGTATAAAAACAATAGGCTTCCAGTGCTTACGGATTTTGATTTTTGTACCAAATTTGGTTCGAATCGGTCTAGTCATTCGTCAGTTATCGTCTCCACAGACTCACTGACACACACACACACACACAGACATCACTTCAAAAATGTTTGATTCGTGATCAGGCATGCTTGAAACGTGCTCTCTCCCTTCGAAAACTCGAATTCGAATTTTCGACCCCGTCACAATACTTTCCTTATACATTATGTATATAAGGAAAGTAATAACAGGAAGTTGTCAGTCAAATTGTCAAGTTGCACGTCAAACTGACGTTCAATTTGAAGAGAAGTCAGAGTTCACTTCGGCGATAAAAACCTGCAATTTCGTCCCAGTATCTCAATGGTAGAGCGTTGGTTAGCCAGTACGAAGATACTTGGTTCGATTTTCTGTGTGAGCATTAATGTGCCTTACAAATGTAAGGAAAGGTATGATACTCTATTTAGTTGCTGATATATATGAATGCTATATTTAGTTCATTTGTTTCCCTATTGTTCATCAATTTTTAATTCTAATATTTAATAAAAGTGGATATTAATTATAAAAGTACTGTGTTGAGGGATTTTATTTTGATGCATTTATATGTAAAAAAATCTGATGTGAGTAGCACATGACTTTCCTTATATAATACAATGAACTTACTACTTTTACAGTAAAAAAATTTGATGTAGGCAGCACATTACTTTCCTTAGATAATGTAATGAATTTACTACATTTACAGTTAAAAAAAATCTGATGTGGGCAACACATGACTTTCCTTATATAATGCAATGAATTTACTACTTTTACATTTAAAATAAATGTTAATCTTATAGTAGACACTTACATTCTTTCAAAGATATTGAATTTTCTTGAATTAGTCGTCATTTCCATTGATTTAGCGTCATTTTTATCCATTTGGCGAGATTTTCGTTAATTTAGCAACATTTAAAAATGTCGCCAAGTTGGCGACATTCCTCTAAATTCGTCGCCAAAATCTCGCCAAGCGATATGGACGGAGAATTAAGTTAATCTTACAGCAGATAAATGAATATAGGCGTTCAAATACAAAGGTATTACTCAAAGTATCATTTCTCGTGAATGGAACGAGTTAAATCCAAGAGATGATGTCACCCAATTTATTGCACGATATTACATATGAAAAGTGAACATGTTAAGAGTTAATATTTTTTTCTAATTTATGGGACTTTTTGATAAATTTATTTGAAAAATGTGCAATATATCGAGAACGGTTTATGCTAGCGTTCTGAAATTTATGTCAATCGTTTTTTAAGGAAAAACTACATAAAAATGTCTATTTGCGCAACTTTATTAAAGGTTTTGATTTTTTGATGATTTTTTCAAAATGTCACTCGAAAATTTAGGAGGGTTCGGAACATTCGATTGGTAAGCATTACGGCAGAGAATCTGATGAAAAATTTGTTTTAAATAACAGGGAACGGGTTGTTTCCTAATTGATACTACTAAATAAGCCTTAACATTTATTAGGGACATATTATGTGATAGCCACTTGAATACGAAACGAAACTGATGCGGACAACACATATCTTTCCTTATATAATGCAATGAATTTACTACTTTTACAGTTAAAAAAATGGTATTCTTATAGTAGATACTTATATTCTTTCCAAGATATTGAATTTTATTCAATTAGTCGTCATTTTCTTTGATTTAGAGTCATTTTTATCCATTTGGCGAGATTTTTGTTAATTTGGCAACAATTAAAAATGTCGCCAAGTTGGCGACATTCCGCCAAATTCGTCGCCAAAATCTCGCCAAGCGATATGGATGGAGAATTAAGTTATTCTTACAGCAGATAAATGACTATAGGCGTTCAAATTCAAAAGTATTACTCAAAGTATCATTTCTCGTGAATGGAACGAGTTAAATCCAAGAGAATGATGTCATCAAATTTATCGCATGGTATTACATATGAAAAGTGAACATGTTTCTCAATAGGAAATATATTTTTTTTATTTTATATAACTTTTTGATTATGTTTTTGAAAAATGTGCAATATCTTGAGAGAACAGTTCATGTTAGCGTCTTAAAATTTATGTCAATCGTTTTCTAATGAAACATTACATAAGAAATGTCTATTTGCGTAACTTTATTAGCGGTTTTGATTTTTTGACGTTTTTTCAAAATTTCACTCGAAAATTTTGGTGGGTTGTGAACATTCGATTACGTATAAAAACAATAGGCGTCCAGTGTTTACGGATTGTGATTTTTGTACCAAATTTCGTTCAAATTGGTCCATTCGTTCGTCAGTTATCGTCTCCACAGTCTCACTGACACACACACACACACACACACACACACACACACACACATGCACATACTTTCGCACATACACACACAGACATCACTTCAAAATTCGTGATCACGGATGCTTGAAACGTGCTCTCCCGTCGAAAACTCGAATTCGAATTTTCGATCTCGTCATAATACTTTCCTTATACATTATGTATATAAGGAAAGTAATATGACGAAATGTGTTGATTGGAGGAATGAAGGTAAATACATTTCCTAGCGATTGAGATTGGGTAGGTTTGTAACGTTATAGACAGCGAGTTGCGCCTAAGCGAATTGAAATACATATTGAAGCGGAAGAAGGAGCTACAGAAAAATTTTCTTCAGCGTAAAAGTTGAAGATAACTCAGACTCAAACTCCCTCTCTCGCTATGGATGGTAGGATTGTAAAACTTTCATGCATTCCCCCTGACGATGGCAAAGAGAATTTCGAAATGGATTTTGTTGAAAGTATAATTAAGTGGGATAAAGAACACTGAATAGTGCTTTTTGTGATTTACACAACGAACGGAAAATAGGAAAAAATGAAGAGCTAAGATAATTTGTACTTTTTATATGGATCATATGTTATTTATGAGGAGTATACTTTACGATTTTTAATTATGTCATATAACCTTAAATTACAAGTCCCAGCAATATGAGTAATGAATTGTCTTGACATCTTATTTTTCTGAGTTATGGCATATTCATATTAAATTTATTTATAGCCTTCTTTGTTTATTTTTATGACCTGTACTTCTTGTTTAATTTTTCTCCAATTCCTTGTTTTAATTCTTTCTTTTTCTGTGAGGGGGAACACTAGGTGTCCCAACCAATGCCACCCGTCCGCTTCGTCAATGGCGCCAGTGTCGTTTATAACACTTTATAAGATAGTTGAAAGTTGTTTATGACTTCATTCATTCTGTCTGTCTGTCTGTCCGTTAGCACGGTAACGGCCGTAAAAATGACTTCATCAAAATGAAATTTTAGTATGTTGTTTAGACGGTCTGTGGGACATCTGGGAATATAAATGAATAATATCGCTCAATAAGTCTTGGACTGAATCCGGGTTGAAAAAATGAAATATTCCGAACCTTATCGGACATAATTTTTCAACATTTTTTAAGAGAATTTAAAATTCAAAAATTGTTTCAAAAGTTTTAGGAAATTTTCAAATTATCTCATAAAAAAGATGAAAAAAATTTCAGCAAAATATACTATTTTTTAAAATAAAAATTAAAATAGTAATTACACCCATATTATATGAAGAGATCACGTGATTTCCTTCAAAATAAAATATGGCATCCATCTTGTTTCAAAATCGTGATTTTTGAAGTTCTTTTTAATTTATATTTATTGCTATATCCGTTCTAAAACAATTTTATTTTTGCTTAATTTCTGTGCATCTTTATTCTGAAACAACGCAATTACTATATATGTGAATTTAAATGATTAATGCCATCCATCTTGTGTCAAAATCGTGATTTTTAAAGTTATTACTTTCCTTATATACATAATGTATAAGGAAAGTATTGTGACGGGGTCGAAAATTCGAAATCGAGTTTTCGACGGGAGAGCACGTTTCAAGCATCCCTGATCCCGAATCAAACATTTTTGAAGTGATGTCTGTCTGTCTGTGTGTGTGTGTGTGTGTGTGTGTGTGTGTGTGTGTGTGTGTGTGTGAAAGTATGTGTGTGTGTGTGTGTGTGTGTGTGTGTGTGTGTGTGTCAGTGAGGCTGTGGAGACGATAACTGACGAACGAATGGACCGATTTGAACCAAATTTTGTACAACAATCACAATCCGTAAACACTGGAAGCTTATTGTTTTTATACGCAATCGAATGTTCAGAACCCCCCTAAATTTTCGAGTGAAATTTTGAAAAAATCGTCAAAAAATCAAAACCGCTAATAAAGTTACGCAAATAGATGTTTCTTGTGCAATTTTTCATTAGAAAACGATTGACATAAATTTTAGAACGTTAACATGAGCCGTTTTCTAGATATTGCACATTTTTCAATAAAAATTATCAAAAAGTCATATAAAATTAAAAAAAAATATTTCCTATTGAGAAAATAGTTTACTTTTCATATCTAATACCATGCGATAAATTGGGTGACATCATTCTCGTGGATCTAGTTCGTTCCATTCATGAAAAAAATACTTTGAGTAATACTTTTGTATTTGAACGCCAATAGTCATTTATCTGCTGTAAGATAAACTTATTTCTTCGTCCATAACGATTGGCGAGATTTTGGCGACGAATTTGGCGGAATGTCGCCAACTTGGCGACTTTTTGAAATGCTGCCAAATTAACGAAAATCTCGCCAAATGGATAAAAATGACGCTAAATCAATGAAAATGGCGTCGAAAATTCAATATCTTGGAATGAATATTAGTATCTACTATAAGAAAAACCTATTTTTTTACTGTAAAAGTAATGAATTCATTACATTATATAAGGAAAGTCATGTGTTGCCCACATCAGATTTTTTAAAATGTATATTTAGTGTTGTATGCGTTTGAAAACCGCTTTATTTCTTGCTTAATTTCTGTGCATCTATATTGTGAAACAACGCAATTACAATATATTTGAATTTAAATGATGATCAAACTTTGATTATTTTTGCAACGAAGCCTAATTTACACTTATGGAGAATGTAAACACATAAAGATGTAGGATGAGTTGTATAAGAATTGCTGAATTTCTTTAACACAAAATTATGTATCTTTTCGAGTCTGAAATATAGTGGATATGAATGAAACATTCATTGATTTTACTTAGAGAACAGACGATTATATAGCAGACTTTTTCGATGAAGTTTTAAGCATAGAGTTATATTACGTTTACCTCCTTGGCTTTAAGTTTTTAAATAAAATAAATTATTGTAGTATTGTGATGAATGAAAGGAATGGGATAAAAGTGTATGAATGAAATATTTACAACTTTTTCATAGAGAGTCAGGCTATTTATATTTCAAAAACGTCATTCGAATAAAGTTCATTTTTTTAGATGAAATTTTAAGTTTCCAAATGTAATAAATTATTGCATTATTGTGATAATTTTAAAAATATTACCACTGAATGTATCATATTTTAGAGATATTCAAACCAGACGACTTATATTTCAATGACGTCATTTGAATAAAATTAATTTTTTTCGATGAAAACTTAAGTTTTCAAATATAATAAATTAATGTAGTATTGTGATAATTTTTGAAACATTACCGCTAAATGTATCGCATTTTAGAGCTGTTTAAATAAAATTGCATTGCAGCTGGCACGTGTTTCATAATCAATGCTGTATGCGTGATTGATCTTTCTTGTTATTTATAATTTGCTTTTAATTATTACATTTGTGTTAAAATCTTGCTTTTATAATTATCTTTTATTATTAAAAGAACCTTCTTCTGTAAAAATGTGTATCGTTACAAATATATACAAGAAAGATCAATCATGCATAAAGCATTGATTATGAAGCATTTTCCAACTTCTATGCAATTTTATATAAACATCTCTGAAATGCGATACATTCTTCTGTAATATTTTTAAAATTATCACAATACCACATTAATTATTATATTTAAAAGCTTAAGCCTTCATCGTAAAAAATGAACTTCATTCAAATAACGGCATTGAAATATAAATTGCCTGGCTTAAATATCTCTAAAGTGCGATACATTCCTCTATAATATTTTTAAAATTATCATAATATTACAATAATTTATTATATTTGAAAACTTCATCGAAAACAAAGGAACTTTATTCAAATGACGTCATCGAAATATAAACCGCCTCTATATAAAAGCAACATTTCATTCATAAACATTTTTCCTATCGTTTCATTCATCACAACACTATAATAATTTACTTTTTTCAAAAATTTGAAAAATTGTTATCTACCATATTTATTTTAAAATGTGAAACCTCTCTTACATATAAATAATTCAACTGTTGGAAGGATATTTATTATATAATATATCTCTTTTTTCTTTCTGGACGATATAGTAAGAATCAGAATTTAATTGAATTTGTTTTTCTCCCTATATTAAGTAATTTTTATTTAAAAAACTACTTAACATATTTTACTGAAATTTTTTTTATATATTTTATGGGATAATTTGAATATTTCCAAAAATTTCGAAGCAATTTGTGAATTTTAAATTCGCTTAAAAATGTTTGAAAACTTATGTCCCATAGGGTTCAATGTATTTCATTTTTTCAACTCGGGTTCAATCCAAAACTAATTGGGTGATATTATTCATTTATATTCCCATAGGTCCCACAGACCGTTTGAAAAACATACTAAAATTTCATTTTGATAAAGTCATTTTTACGGCAGTTATCGTGCTAATGGACAGACAGACAGACAGACAGAATGAACAAAGTCATAAACATTTTTCAACTATGTTGTAAAGTGTTAAAAATCCTGATATTACGTGTAAATTTGACTGAATTTCATTGACTTTAATTTGATTGAATGCGTTACTGCATAAGAATATGGATGCGGCGCCCACAATTAGAATGCAATTAATAAACACTATTCAAACATACAAAAGGAAAAGTGTCGTGATAGTTAGAAACAGTACATATGAACACTCTAATTCCTTTTAAATTGAGTCGGATATAGAAGATAGGGATTCCATTCGATTTTTTAAACAACACACAAAATCCTTTGGATCAAAGGTTCTGAAGTGTTATATCAAAGAGAAGAATAAAAGTGAAACAGAGTTAAGCTGGCAAGCTGGAATTTATTGAACGAAAGGTATTATGGCTGTGCTTTAGAAAACAGGCTCTCTAAGAAAATAAATCCGGACTGAGAGTATACAGAGTGTTTCAGAAAAAATTAACAGATGGCGTTTTTTTGAACTGTTAGATGTAAACACGTACTTTCAATATCAAAGATACTTTAAATAAGGTAGGATATTATTTAATAGTCATTTAGAGGAGGCCGGGGTAAGATGACGATGTTAACGAATTTGATTTTTTTAATTCGTAAAACTTATATAATGCATATTTTTCGCAACATAAATAAATAATTAATATTATTACATTATTATTAAAACATATATCGGATAATCTCCCAAATTAAACCATACAAAAACATGTTTTAACATATTGCAAAAAAAAAAGAAATCATCTTGCCCCATTGCTGGGACATGACTTTCAATATGGGGCAAGATGACAACTAGCAAATTTTGACCTAACAAGACTTTTGAGGTATTTAAAGAGCGTGCAAAACACTAATAGAGTTTAAAGGTGTACAATCATTAATGAATTATGTTATTTACAAAAGCCACAGATGAATTTATTTCCTTCGTATCCAGTACAGTTTTCATGCCACCAAGCTACGCATTGAGGGCAAGCACAGTATCCAGTCTTCGTCGGGTGGACCAATATAAAGTTCATCACAAGCTGGGCAGTTAATATCCTCGCTCTTTTGATCTGCGTTTACCTCGAAACGCAATTGTTCAGCAATTTTCTTCTTATTTCTCTATGTTTTCTTTTTTTCCATTTCATCCTTTGAATTTTGTTTGTCAAGCAACAAATTTCTTATTAGTGACTTGTTAAAACACTAGTTGACATTTTTCTACTCTTTTTTGTTGATCTTTTAACTTGTGGTAAGGGTTTAAAGTTAAATATTGGTGGAAGAGGGGAGCATCTTGATCCCGGAATTTATTCACAGTTGGGATTATCCAGACTTTCAGTGTCGCTATCATTAGCACCTAAAGAAATAGGCGTGCTTCCATTTGTGGAAGATGACGATCTTCGTCATATTGCCCCCGCCGAACTTCGTCATCTTGCCCCGAATGACTGAAAGAAACAGCATGGCTGGTGTGCAGTAAACTATGCATCAGATTAAAACTATGATAGCTTAGCTGAGTATTTAATACTATAAAGTGTAACCATAAATTATATCAGAATTTTATGACTTAACCTTTAAGTAGCTCAAGCTTATTTAATACAAGTCGAAAATAGTTTCACGGCCCTTAATAAAGTTTGACTAAGAATATAAATTGTACTTGTAGCAAGAATGGGGTTTTCCGCAAGGGATTAGTTGCTTTGATACAGGGGATTGTACCTAAGCCCGTCAAGTGCTGCCACCTAAGAATAAAGTCGTTAAAACTGTGATTCGTCATCTTGCCCAGATCGTCATCTTACCACGGTCTCCCCTACATAATGTGCAATATTTCTGTAAAACATTAAATTTTTAAGCAGCTTCTATAACGAAACAGTTAAATTGCAAAAATGTCGTCCATGCTTCAATTCGTCAAACCGGATACAATTTTGCATCTTAAAAGTGTGCAAATGTAAGTCGAAATGAATTGTCAAATTCTCTGACTTACACCAATTTATCGTGACTTTTCGATACTCTTCTAATCACTGCAATTCACAAATCCAGGGACCGTTTACAAATTGATGTGATTCTCTAAAATAAGTTAGTAGGGTTTTAAAACTATTTTTTCCCGGAATATTGTCTTGTTCTTGTTTCTAATCCTCGTGGTGAAGGAAAGCTTTACACCACGTCCACTAGACCCCTGGTCCCATGGTGAAGGGTAATATGCAGCTTCACTTCATTGAGGCTCCCCAAGGGCAGAAGACTGAATAAACCTCTGCATCCCAACATCCATGCCCGCTGGCGGGATTCGAACCCACAACCGGTAATCGAGCGATCAGACGGAAACGAATGCCTCTGACCGCTCGACCAACGAGCGCATCGGCCGCATATTGTCTTTGAAAGTATTAAAGGCAGTTTGATGAAAGGTTAAAAGTTATTTGTTAAAAGTTAGTACAAAAGAACCTTTGCCTTTTGAACAATATTTGACATGGTATGTGATTCGATTAGGTTTCTAACACAGTTCAAAACTGTGAGTGACTACAAAATGAATACCATTCGCATCAATTATAATCAACGAAAATACGGGGAAAGAACTTTTTCTTGAATTTATATGGACGTTAGAGGGTATGGTCAATGTTTGCATGTAGAGGTATTTGGAGCGTCTTCGACTGTAAGAGGCTAAAAATGAAAAAAATTTGGCCCTGTTTAGTTGAATGTTCAACGATATGGGTTTTCTATGGGGACACATGTTTTATTTATATATAGCTGCAATTTGAAGAAATAATTAATTAAAATATGATTTAGGGAGTTAGGTTTAATGAAATAAACATACCCTCCGGCTCTCTGATATAGACGGAAAAATTGATGTTTGAAGAGAACATCTGAATGCTATCGGTGCTATTTGAGGTATCAGTAAGAGTTACAGAAGTCTCGTGACATTACGAATGACGAAACTTAATTTCCAAGTCGTCAATCTGACAACTTTTTGATTCGGTTCCGGGCTGAGTGCAATAAAGAACCTTGGTTTCACCTGTATAACTGCAAAACTGTTGCGTCAAAATCATTCAAAATATGGTTTAGGTCGGAAAAAAATTGCTCAAATTCTAGCCAGCGAAATCTTCTGATCTAACTATAATAGAAAATATGGGTTTATGTTGGTACGGACGGTTTTTGGAAGTTATCATTGTTTTATGAATGTTGAGTTACCATGAAATGAGTTACCATGGTTTTATGAAATGAGTTACCATGGTTGAAGAATGCCAGTTTGAAAACTGGCTATTCTTCAACCATGGAATTCCTTTGATATGAAATACATGCATGACTTGTAAGGTAGTTTACCTCGGCGAATGGAACTTTGTTAAAATAATAAAGATGCATTAGCAAAATATTAAAACCCTTCTAGCATTAACAGAAATGAATAAAATTGAAAACTAATTACAGCCTTTAGGGCTTTTATTTATATTTAAATGTGCACAAAGCCTGTACAAAGCATGTACAAATGACTTAAGAACTTTTTATTTTTATTGCACGTAATTTAGAATATATTGTTTTTAATGTCATACGTTTTCATTATATTTGCGGAGTTCACTTTGGCAAATACTTGCAATTCCGTTCCAGTATCTCAAAGGTAGAGCGTTAGCTGGCCAGATCGAAGATCTTCGATCTGGCATACTGCAGGTGTAATCTGTTGATTAGACAACGATTTCAAATCAGGGCGCTACGAACACGCAGAATCCTAACTTGGGTAAAAGTAGTAGTATCATGAGGCTAACCTGAAGTAAACAGAGCAGGAGGTGGTTAGTCAGATTGTCAAGTTGTACGCCAATCTGAATTTAGCGGGAGGACAATGCAGAGTTCATTTCGACGAT
This sequence comes from Amaurobius ferox, assembly GCA_951213105.1. Lineage (NCBI taxonomy): Eukaryota > Metazoa > Arthropoda > Arachnida > Araneae > Amaurobiidae > Amaurobius > Amaurobius ferox. The sequence continues at coordinate 38,413,185 of OX578154.1, forward strand.
AAGAACTTGGTCAACGGCAGAGCGTTGGCTGGCCGGTATGAGCATCTGTGGCTCGATTCTAGGTTGTGGCAACAAGGTTCCTCATGTATTGTTATAATGTCTTTGCTAACAGGAAAATCGTAATTATTTTGTTTGCAGTATGATGCATTTACATTTATGAAGATTGGCCTTGAAGTTGTAAAGGCGCGATGCAATCCATCGCAAAAACAAAGAATATGCTATTGTCCATCTGTTTTAGTCAAGACCATCGAAGCAAATGCGCATGTGCTAACTGAACAAATATTGTTGAAAATAAAATAAAAAGGAGACGGCTGCAACCGAAAGCATATAAACGAAATACGGAAATAAAACCTAAAGCGTAGTTTGATGCAGCTTTCTACCAACTCTCACTTTGGATTTCTCCTCTTGAGTTGGCAGTGGCGTCGCCTAAGGTGTGTGACTGTTATATTCTCCGCTCCCCAAAGAAGACTTTGGAACTGTGGCAACAGCCGACTTTGCTCCTGCCATCGATCGAAAATGTTAGGAATCAGTACCCGAATTATAAGTTTGGAGTAGAAGCTAGCTTTTGCGCTAACCTTATAATGTCGGTCTTGTAAGCACGGGGTCCCGAGTTCGGACTTGGCTCGGGACCATCAACACCAATCCCTTACAGTGATGACCCTGGACGTACGAGCACGCAACCTTCTGTCTCCAGCGATCTCACCTCTCAACACGAGATGGCAGCACGATGATGAGACACGCTCAGCCACTCCCTTCCTGGTTAACTACGACTAACGTCACGACGTCGAGGTACGACACGCCTCCCGTCTAGGCCAACGACCGTACCGTGCTGAAAACACCGGTTCTCGTTAGATCACCGAAGTCAGGCAGCATCGGGCGCGGTTAGTACTTGGGTGGGTGACCACCTGGGAACACCGCGTGTTGTTGGCTCTTTTCGGGCGCGGCAGCCCAGTGGTTAGCGCGCGATTCTCGCCGCTGCCTGAACTGCCGCCGTGTTCATGCGGAGTACGATCACGTTAAACATGTGGGTCCGTAAGTCCTTCCGAGAGGTTGGTGGTAGGGGAAGGAGGGTACGGTCCCTGTGGATGCCTCCCCCACTGGGTTCCGGTCTAAATTGGGTGGCACTTCCCGGCCGTCCAAACAGTTACCTTACACCTTTCTGGTAGGTCGGACGGTCTGGGTCTCAACAACAACGCCTCCCGTCTATTCAGCCTTCGACTGAGTTTCGTGATGGGGACATGGCGGTGGGTTTTTCTGGGTGACCCCCTCCCCACCGAAATTCGACCGAGCTTCTCATCAGGGGTGGAGTGTGTAGCAGCAGCCGACTCTGCTCCAGCCAAAGACATCGATCGAAGATGCTAGGAATCAGTACCCGAATTATAAGTTCGGAGTGGAAGCTAGATTTTGCTCTAACCTCATAATGTCGGTCTTGTAAGCACGGGGTCCCGAGTTCGGGTCTGGCTCGGAACCATCAACATCAATTTCTACAGAACCCTTTGAAGTTTAGAGAAATGCTACTTGGGAATATGGGAAACTCAATATTTGGTTAAATCCTCCTAATTTTTTTCTGGCGACGCTACTATGAGCTATGCGCGTCTGTTTTGGATGAACAGTATGTATCAATATAAGATGAAAAAACAGCGAGTAAGGGATATAACCTTCATTTCATTTAAAATAAAGCTATTACGAAATCGCATGCATTAGTCAAGTTTACCACATAACCTAGAAATTTCGTGGAACACAAAAGCAATGTGTGGAAGTCATTGCCTATTTCAAGTTCAAATGTTCAGCAAGACAAGGTGTGCATGTCCCGTCGTATAACTGATTTAATTATTTTTATCTGGATATGCGCATATGAAGACATAGGAATTAAGAAAGCGCGCATTTTGTTCTCGGGTTCTCAAGAGGGACCGAATTTGTTAACTGCGATTGCCATCTTATTCCAATGACGTCACTAAATTTCTTTGGACGTCACTGGATTCTGTGTGCAGAGTTCAATTTAAACATTTTTGCGAGCATTGTTTACGCTTGGGTATTGCCATTTTAAAATTAACAAACAATTTTTAACTGTGATAATGCGAAAACCTTTTATGTTTTGGCAATTCCTCTCAAAGTTTTTTCAGGACCGTGACATCACGAATGACAAAACTTAATTCCCATTACGTCAAGCTGACAACTTTTTGATTGGTTGCCGGGCTGAGTGCCCAACGTTATATTAAAGAACCTTGCTGTATGGCTTGCAAACTCTACAAGAGAGAATATTTCTTCTTTGTAAGGGGGAATTCGCTACACAATGAAGACAGAAAAATCCCTTTCCCTCCTAATAAAGGTACAGAAAATGACCAAATTGTGTGGTGAATGCAAAGAAACATTAAGTTGGTTTACTTTTTGATGCTATAAATCTTTGTATTGAATTATTATTCTTAATTATTAGTGATAGTGAATCGAATAGTTCGTACATTACTATCGTGGCTTCAAAACTCACCATTATTTCATTGCACGAGTTCCTAAAATATAATCATTAATTAAAATACTACACATTTAATTACACATTTTTAACTTTGAAAATAAATATTATTTATTTACACATATTATAGTCAAGATTAAAATTATATTAATTTTAATAAACGCTTAAGGAGGAGAAAATACACAGTGTGAGACCAGGTCTTTATATTATTCCAAAATCAATAATTGACCTCATATATACGCAGATTGGCACATGCCACTGTTTGTCGGTCTGTTGCTTATTATGTTTGGAATATTGTCAGTTTCTTTTTCTGACATTTTGAGGTCAGCCTTCTCATTTCTAACACACAGTTAAATTTCAAAATAATCTCTACACTGCTTGTAATTATGACTCTCTGAACTGTTGGATAATCATTCTTGTTGAATATCTCAACGCTTCTGCTTCCTCTTTGCTTATGAAACGCACTCTTGGACATTCATTTCCTGAATATCAACGCTACTGGACAGCCATTCTTGTTGACTGCTCTCCCTCGCTCCAATTCAATTATCGAATATTCATTTCATTATCTCCTTGTTGCCATATCATTTTGCCTGAGGTCCAGATACGCCCTCCGTATCTGTACCCGGAGGAAATTTTTGTTGAGTGTGTTATTGATTTTTTTTTCAAGCTGTATTTTCAAAATACCTTCTAAATGGTCTCTTAAGTTATCGAGGTTATTCCAGCCTAACCCGCTGTCTAGCAAATCAAAGCCATCTTCACCTGATCTACTTTTGACATCGTCGAATAAGATATATCGTTTGCCAATTGCGTTCCCGTGTTGCTATTGTTGTTATTCTTATAATGTCTTTGCTAACAAGGAAATCGTAATTATTTTGTTCGCAGTATGATGCATTTACATTTATGAAGATTGACCTTGAAGTTGTAAAGGCGCGATGCAATCCATCGCAAGAACAAAGAAAATGCTATTGTCCACCTGTTTTAGTCAAGACCATCGAAGCAAATGCGCATGTGCTAACTGAACAAATATTGTTGAAAATAAAATAAAAAGGAGACGGCTGCAACCGAAAGCATATAAACGAAATACGGAAATAAAACCTAAAGCGTAGTTTGATGCAGCTTTCTACCAACTCTCACTTTGGATTTCTCCTCTTGAGTTGGCAGTGGCGTCGCCTAAGGTGTGTGACTGTCATATTCTCCGCTCCCCAAAGAAGACTTTGGAACTGTGGCAACAGCCGACTTTGCTCCTGCCATCGATCGAAAATGTTAGGAATAAGTACCCGAATTATAAGTTTGGAGTTGAAGCTAGCTTTTGCGCTAACCTTATAATGTCGGTCTTGTAAGCACGGGGTCCCGAGTTCGGACTTGGCTCGGGACCATCAACACCAATCCCTTACAGTGATGACGGACGAGCCAGCACGCAACCTTCTTTCTCCAGCGATCTCACCTCTCAACACGAGATGGCAGCACGATGATGAGACACGCTCAGCCACTCCCTTCCTGGTTAACTACGACTAACGTCACGACGCCGAGGTACGACACGCCTCCCGGCTACTCCCCCACTGGGTTCCGGTCTAAATTGGGTGGCACTTCCCGGCCGTCCATACAGTTACCTTACACCTTTCTGGTAGGTCGGACGGACTGGGTCTCAACAACAACAACGCCTCCCGGCTAGGGCGCGGTAGCCCATTGGTTAGCGCGCTGGAGTTACACTCGGTAGGCCCGGGTTCGATTCCAGCCACTGCCAAAACTGCCGCCGTGTTCATGCGGAGTACGATCACGTTAAACATGTGGGTCCGAAAGTCCTTCCAAGAGGTTGGTGGTAGGGGAAGGAAGGTACGGTCCCTGTGGATGCCTCCCCCACTGGGTTCCGGTCTAAATTGGGTGGCACTTCCCGACCGTCCAAACAGTTAACTTACACCTTTCTGGTAGGTCGGACGGTCTGGGTTTCAACAACAACATCAACGCCTCCCGGCTATTCAGCCCTCGACTGAGTTTCGTGATGGGGACATGGCGGTGGGTTTTTCTGGGTGACCCTCTCCCCACCGAAATTCGACCGAGCTTCTCATCAGGGGTGGAGTGTGTAGCAGCAGCCGACTCTGCTCCAGCCAAAGACATCGATCGAAGATGCTAGGAATCAGTACCCGAATTATAAGTTCGGAGTGGAAGCTAGATTTTGCTCTAACCTCATAATGTCGGTCTTGTAAGCACGGGGTCCCGAGTTCGGGTCTGGCTCGGAACCATCAACATCAATTTCTACAGAACCCTTTGAAGTTTAGAGAAATGCTACTTGGGAATATGGGAAACTCAATATTTGGTTAAATCCTCCTAATTTTTTTCTGGCGACGCTACTATGAGCTATGCGCGTCTGTTTTGGATGAACAGTATGTATCAATATAAGATGAAAAAACAGCGATTAAGGGATATAACCTTCATTTCATTTAAAATAAAGCTATTACGAAATCGCATGCATTAGTCAAGTTTACCACATAACCTAGAAATTTCGTGGAACACAAAAGCAATGTGTGGAAGTCATTGCCTATTTCAAGTTCAAATGTTCAGCAAGACAAGGTGTGCATGTCCCGTCGTATAACTGATTTAATTATTTTTATCTGGATATGCGCATATGAAGACATAGGAATTAAGAAAGCGCGCATTTTGTTCTCGGGTTCTCAAGAGGGACCGAATTTGTTAACTGCGATTGCCATCTTACTCCAATGACGTCACTAAATTTCTTTGGACGTCACTGGATTCTGTGTGCAGAGTTCAATTTAAACATTTTTGCGAGCATTGTTTACGCTTGGGTATTGCCATTTTAAAATTAACAAACAATTTTTAACTATGATAATGCGAAAACCTTTTATGTTTTGGCAATTCCTCTCAAAGTTTTTTCAGGACCGTGACATCACGAATGACAAAACTTAATTCCCATTACGTCAAGCTGACAACTTTTTGATTGGTTGCCGGGCTGAGTGCCCAACGTTATATTAAAGAACCTTGCTGTATGGCTTGCAAACTCTACAAGAGAGAATATTTCTTCTTTGTAAGGGGGAATTCGCTACACAATGAAGACAGAAAAATCCCTTTCCCTCCTAATAAAGGTACAGGAAATGACCAAATTGTGTGGTGAATGCAAAGAAACATTAAGTTGGTTTACTTTTTGATGCTATAAATCTTTGTATTGAATTATTATTCTTAATTATTAGTGATAGTGAATCGAATAGTTCGTACATTACTATCGTGGCTTCAAAACTCACCATTATTTCATTGCACGAGTTCCTAAAATATAATCATTAATTAAAATACTACACATTTAATTACACATTTTTAACTTTGAAAATAAATATTATTTATTTACACATATTATAGTCAAGATTAAAATTACATTAATTTTAATAAATGCTTAAGGAGGAGAAAATACACAGTGTGAGACCAGGTCTTTATATTATTCCAAAATCAATAATTGACCTCATATATACGCAGATTGGCACATGCCACTGTTTGTCGGTCTGTTGCTTATTATGTTTGGAATATTGTCAGTTTCTTTTTCTGACATTTTGAGGTCAGCCTTCTCATTTCTAACACACAGTTAAATTTCAAAATAATCTCTACACTGCTTGTAATTATGACTCTCTGAACTGTTGGATAATAATTCTTGTTGAATATCTCAACGCTTCTGCTTCCTCTTTGCTTATGAAACGCACTCTTGGACATTCATTTCCTGAATATCAACGTTACTGGACAGCCATTCTTGTTGACTGCTCTCCCTCGCTCCAATTCAATTATCGAATATTCATTTCATTATCTCCTTGTTGCCATATCATTTTGCCTGAGGTCCAGATACGCCCTCCGTATCTGTACCAGGAGGAAATTTTTGTTGAGTGTGTTATTGATTTTTTTTTCAAGCTGTATTTTCAAAATACCTTCTAAATGGTCTCTTAAGTTATCGAGGTTATTCCAGCCTAACCCGCTGTCTAGCAAATCAAAGCCATCTTCACCTGATCTACTTTTGACATCGTCGAATAAGATATATCGTTTGCCAATTGCGTTCCCGTGTTGCTATTGTTGTTATTCTTATAATGTCTTTGCTAACAAGGAAATCGTAATTATTTTGTTCGCAGTATGATGCATTTACATTTATGAAGATTGACCTTGAAGTTGTAAAGGCGCGATGCAATCCATCGCAAGAACAAAGAAAATGCTATTGTCCACCTGTTTTAGTCAAGACCATCGAAGCAAATGCGCATGTGCTAACTGAACAAATATTGTTGAAAATAAAATAAAAAGGAGACGGCTGCAACCGAAAGCATATAAACGAAATACGGAAATAAAACCTAAAGCGTAGTTTGATGCAGCGTTCTACCAACTCTCACTTTGGATTTCTCCTCTTGAGTTGGCAGTGGCGTCGCCTAAGGTGTGTGACTGTCATATTCTCCGCTCCCCAAAGAAGACTTTGGAACTGTGGCAACAGCCGACTTTGCTCCTGCCATCGATCGAAAATGTTAGGAATAAGTACCCGAATTATAAGTTTGGAGTTGAAGCTAGCTTTTGCGCTAACCTTATAATGTCGGTCTTGTAAGCACGGGGTCCCGAGTTCGGACTTGGCTCGGGACCATCAACACCAATCCCTTACAGTGATGACCCTGGACGTACGAGCACGCAACCTTCTTTCTCCAGCTAACCTTAAAATGTCGGTCTTGTAAGCACGGGGTCCCGAGTTCGGACTTGGCTCGGGACCATCAACACCAATCCCTTACAGTGATGACGGACGAGCGAGCACGCAACCTTCTTTCTCCAGCGATCTCACCTCTCAACACGAGATGGCAGCACGATGATGAGACACGCTCAGCCACTCCCTTCCTGGTTAACTACGACTAACGTCACGACGCCGAGGTACGACACGCCTCCCGGCTACTCCCCCACTGGGTTCCGGTCTAAATTGGGTGGCACTTCCCGGCCGTCCATACAGTTACCTTACACCTTTCTGGTAGGTCGGACGGTCTGGGTCTCAACAACAACAACGCCTCCCGGCTAGGGCGCGGTAGCCCATTGGTTAGCGCGCTGGAGTTACACTCGGTAGGCCCGGGTTCGATTCCAGCCACTGCCAAAACTGCCGCCGTGTTCATGCGGAGTACGATCACGTTAAACATGTGGGTCCGAAAGTCCTTCCAAGAGGTTGGTGGTAGGGGAAGGAAGGTACGGTCCCTGTGGATGCCTTCCCCCACTGGGTTCCGGTCTAAATTGGGTGGCACTTCCCGACCGTCCAAACAGTTACCTTACACCTTTCTGGTAGGTCGGACGGTCTGGGTTTCAACAACAACAACAACGCCTCCCGGCTATCCAGCCCTCGACTGAGTTTCGCGATGGGGACATGGCGGTGGGTTTTTCTGGGTGACCCCCTCCCCACCGAAATTCGACCGAGCTTCTCATCAGGGGTGGAGTGTGTAGCAGCAGCCGACTCTGCTCCAGCCAAAGACATCGATCGAAGATGCTAGGAATCAGTACCCGAATTATAAGTTCGGAGTGGAAGCTAGATTTTGCTCTAACCTCATAATGTCGGTCTTGTAAGCACGGGGTCCCGAGTTCGGGTCTGGCTCGGAACCATCAACATCAATTCCTACAGAACCCTTTGAAGTTTAGAGAAATGCTACTTGGGAATATGGGAAACTCAATATTTGGTTAAATCCTCCTAATTTTTTTCTGGCGACGCTACTATGAGCTATGCGCGTCTGTTTTGGATGAACAGTATGTATCAATATAAGATGAAAAAACAGCGATTAAGGGATTTAACCTTCATTTCATTTAAAATAAAGCTATTACGAAATCGCATGCATTAGTCAAGTTTACCACATAACCTAGAAATTTCGTGGAACACTAAAGCAATGTGTGGAAGTCATTGCCTATTTCAAGTTCAAATGTTCAGAAAGACAAGGTGTGCATGTCCCGGCGTATGACTGATTTAATTATTTTTATCTGGATATGCGCATATGACGACATAGGAATTAAGAAAGCGCGCATTTTGTTCTCGGGTTCTCAAGAGGGACCGAATTTGTTAACTGCGATTGTCATCTTACTCCAATGCCGTCACTAAATTTCTTTGGACGTCACTGGATTCTGTGTGCAGAGTTCAATTTAAACATTTTTGCGAGCATTGTTTACGCTTGGGTATTGCCATTTTAAAATTAACAAACAATTTTTAACTGTGATAATGCGAAAACCTTTTATGTTTTGGCAATTCCTCTCAAAGTTTTTTCAGGACCGTGACATCACGAATGACAAAACTTAATTCCCATTACGTCAAGCTGACAACTTTTTGATTGGTTGCCGGGCTGAGTGCCCAACGTTATATTAAAGAACCTTGCTGTATGGCTTGCAAACTCTACAAGAGAGAATATTTCTTCTTTGTAAGGGGGAATTCGCTACACAATGAAGACAGAAAAATCCCTTTCCCTCCTAATAAAGGTACAGGAAATGACCAAATTGTGTGGTGAATGCAAAGAAACATTAAGTTGGTTTACTTTTTGATACAATAAATCTTTGTATTGAATTATTATTCTTAATTATTAGTGATAGTGAATCGAATAGTTCGTACATTACTATCGTGGCTTCAAAACTCACCATTATTTCATTGCACGAGTTCCTAAAATATAATCATTAATTAAAATACTACACATTTAATTACACATTTTTAACTTTGAAAATAAATATTATTTATTTACACATATTATAGTCAAGATTAAAATTACATTAATTTTAATAAACGCTTAAGGAGGAGAAAATACACAGTGTGAGACCAGGTCTTTATATTATTCCAAAATCAATAATTGACCTCATATATACGCAGATTGGCACATGCCACTGTTTGTCGGTCTGTTGCTTATTATATTTGGAATATTGTCAGTTTCTTTTTCTGACATTTTGAGGTCAGCCTTCTCATTTCTAACACACAGTTAAATTTCAAAATAATTTCTACACTGCTTGTAATTATGACTCTCTGAACTGTTGGATAATCATTCTTGTTAAATATCTCAACGCTTCTGCTTCCTCTTTGCTTATGAAACGCACTCTTGGACATTAATTTCCTGAATATCAACGCTACTGGACAGCCATTCTTGTTGACTGCTCTCCCTCGCTCCAATTCAAATTATCGAATATTCATTTCATTATCTCCTTGTTGCCATATCATTTTGCCTGAGGTCCAGATACGCCCTCCGTATCTGTACCCGGAGGAAATTTTTGTTGAGTCTGTTATTGATTTTTTTTCAAGCTGTATTTTCAAAATACCTTCTAAATGGTCTCTTAAGTTATCGAGGTTATTCCAGCCTAACCCGCTGTCTAGCCAATCAAAGCCATCTTCACCTGATCCAATTTTGACATCGTCGAATAAGATATATCGTTTGCCAATTGCGTTCCCTAACATAAAATTTATGCGATTTCTATCGCCATTTACCGACAACGCTATTCCATCAAATAACTGACACCACGCGTACGCGAATGTAGTTTTACCTGAATTATATTCCCCTTTCAAACACACATATCTACGCTTAGGATCAGAAAAAAACAAATCTGTTTAATGTAATTTGAGCTACAGCTTTAAATTTGAGTAGACCTATCCTATGTTTGATGTAGAACATGGCTTCACCAACCAAGTTGATTGCGTCTTCATTGGAATGACTGGCATCAATTATTTTACTTACAATTTTTTACTGATATTCAACAAACTGTGTGGCCGACATTAATCTAATCTGATTAAACAATGTGGCCTGAAAGATATCTATTGCATTCTTAGCTGTTTTCTTTTGATCGGGAAGGGAAATAAATTTTTTTGCATTCAATAAATATTTATCGTGGTTTTCTTCATGTTCCTTTGTTTTGTGTGCCCGGTCACAATCTTTATGTGCAAGATGTGCATACTCCCATACCAACACGTGTACATCTGTAATTTTCCTAGCTTCAGCAAAATCGGAAATCGCGCATTTCGGCATTGGTTGCTCGTCAGTGCGATGTAGCAACATTGCACCACTGGCACTTTAGTTTCCAATGATGCTTGGTTTAAGCCTTGGTCCTTAGGAGATGTTTTCCCCAACCACACCTGCAATTTGTGTGAAGTGAATTTATTGCTGTCATAACCTTCCGGGCCATAAGTGTCGTAAAACGACGCCTACAAGTCTGCGACTTGCTTTGTTATAAATATTCATAAATATTAAAATTACATAATTGTCTCCTGGTCTCAGAAATTGAATCAGTTTTTACAACAATAATTTTATTTTAGGTATTAGACTTTATTATCTTAAAAAATGCTTTTAATATAAAAAAATCTGATGTGAGCAGCACATGACTTTCCTTGCAGACTTATATTAGCGTTCTCTTAATTTTAATTAAATTTATTTCATTTTTATTCAATTTTCGTTCTCATTCGGTAATCGGGCTTATTTTCAAAGGTGGTGTAGGGAAAGTACGAAAAACTAAAATATCTCGAGAACGGCTAGACCTAGTGTAATGGGGTTGGTTTTATTCTTTTCTTCGTTAAAAATTACGCATTAAACACGCATTTAATGGATATATTTGAGCATACGTAGCTTTTTAGTTTAGATTTTGACAATTTTTGCGGGCCATTCTGCAAAAAAAGGCAGGTTATTTTTTTCTGAATCGTTCCAAAATCTAATCAGCACCAGGGTGACCTATACGTGACTCATCTACCGAATTTTGTGAAATTCGGTCTATTAGTTTTTCAGCTAGAGTGGATACAAGCTTTTGCGGGCCATTTCGCAAAAAAAGGCGGGTTCTTTTATTCCGAATCGTACCCGAAACTAATCAGCACCAGCCCCGCCCACAAGTGACTTACTTACAAAATTTAGTGAAATTCGGTCCATTAGTTTTTTAGTTAGAGTGGATACAAAATCTGCACAGACAGACAGACACACAGACACACACAGAGACGTCACGCTAAAAATGGTTTTTTCATATTCTAGAGGTCTCGAAGCGTGTAGATCCGTCGAAAACTCGAGTTGCGATTTTCGGCATGATTCCAATACTTTCCCTATACATTACCATGTATTTCAGGGAAAGTAAAAATGAGAAAAGGATTAATTTTTGGATATGCGTTACACGCCAAGCACGCCCTGACCGCACGTCATTAATCGCGAATCCATCTTATTTTCTAAGGACACAAAATCCTCAGAGCTCCCTGCGGATAAAGAGTTCTAAAATGTTTTCGCCAAAAACGGAAAGAAGAATTTGAAACGGTATTGAGCTGACACACCGTAATTTATTGAAAAAAAAGTATTAAGGCTGTAGTTTAGAAAACAATCTTGAAGATAAGAAATCCAGACTGAGAGTATTCATGGTATTGAAGAATGCGCAAATAAGAACAAAGAAATGTGTCTTCGATTTTGCTTGAGAGGAAAATCCGATTCTGTTCCTGAAACAATGCGTTTATCTTTTTATGCACTTTTATTTAACTTCGGCGTATATACATAGTGTTTCACAAATAATATCTACAATGAATATAAAACCAACGGTTGGTCATAGAAGTTGTTAAGAACATTGTTGCTTCAACCGGGAATCGAGACACGGATCTTTGTACTGGCTGGTCGACGCTCTACCGTTGAGCTACTGGGACGGAATTGCAAGCTCTTATCGTCAAAGTACAAAGCTAAGTGAAATATGAAAAGTAACCAGGAAATTAATCGTAAAAATTTCGAATGAAATTTTGAAAAAAGTATAAAAATATCAGAACCTTCAATAATGTTACGTAAATAATTATTTTTTTGCATAATTTTTACTTAGAAAACGATTTATTTAAATATTAGAACGCTACCAAGAACCGTTCTCGAGATATTGTACATTATCAAATAAATTTATCAAAAAAATCGCGTGGAATTTAGAATTATATTAACTTTTATGAAATATGTTCACTTTTCATATGTAATTTTATGCGATAAATTTGTTAGCATCATTCTCGTGGATATACTTCTTTTTATTCACTAGAAAATATATTTTGCTTTATAGTTTTATATTTTGACGCCTTACAATTCGTCAACTGTCATTTATATATAATAAATGCTCTTTCCTCTGTCTGTTTGTAATTCTCATTATATACTTGGCGACTCATTAAGCAAAATATCTCTAATATGGCGGTTTTTTCGCCCCAAATTGATAAAAATATCGTCAAAATTGCAAAAATGACGCCAAATCCATCAATTAATGAAAATATTTTAATACCTAGACTATATTGATTATCGTAAGTGCTATCAATATTGATATAATTGTCACTTTTTCTTTGCTTGAAACATAAGCACATTGGGCACATCGAAATAATTTTATATGTGGTCGTCCGGAATAACACACAATGTACAATTTAGCAGTAAAATCATTGTGCTGTAGACCTTATACATCATTTAATCACCGTGAGAGAAGTAAATGCATTGCATTATATAGGCAACGTCAAGTGCTGCTTCTATCAGATTATTTGCTACTGTAATCTGTAAGGAAAGTCATATTCTGGACACATCAGTCTATTCCTCCTTAACATTAAGGCAGTTAACATGTTGAATCCTTAAAAGTACATTTTAAAGAAAGTGGTTTCAAACTGCATAGATTCGGCATTTGCTGTTGTTATCAAAATCCCTCGTGCTGCTTAGTGAACACAACAACCATTCTGGCAAAGCACCTTCGTAATAGAGAATGTTTACTTTTAAAGCACTAGAAAACTAACCCAGTAATGGCGTTTTTATCAACGGCAAATGAAAAATAACTCTTTTTTGTTACACCTATATGGTCACTTAAGAATCTACGTCAAAAAGGGTGGAATCCAATCAGGACCGACCCTAAACCAACATGAGGGCAAAGCAAGGCCAATCAAGTTAATTCAACTTTAATTCAAATTTATAATTTAACCTTAAAATCATTGTGCGCGGATTTTAAATATTATACCTTCACCGTGAAAGAATTAAATTCATTGCATTATATAGGGAACTCATATGTTGCCTGTATCAGATATTTTTGCTACTGTAATCTGTAGCGAAGGTCATATTCTGGACACATCACTCTATTTCCCCCTTAACATTAAGACAGTTTATGTGTTGAAACCTTAAAAGTACATTTTAAAGAACATGCTTTCAAGCTGCATAGATCCGACATTTGAGGTCATTAACAGAATCCCTAGACGTGTTTATTACACCCAACAACCATTCTGGCAAAGCACCTTCGTAATTGAGAATGTTTATTTTTGAAGCACCAGGAACTGGCTCAATAATGGCGCAATTTGTTAACGGCAAACAAAAAATAACTCGTTTTTTGTTATGTTCATAAGGCCACTTCAGAGCCATCCCGTATTTTTATGGATAAATAAATAAGCTATTAACAGCCAAATATAGCAACTTCATTGAGTTTTTCCAGCCAAGAGGTGGTTTAAAATTCCTTCCTACGTGCGTCTTATAAATGAAAGGAGATTATATAATGATTACATTTGAAACCCTGTTTAGCCCAAAAGAGAATGGCAGAAAGTGAACATTTGAGTGGATTTAATTTGAATTTAGGTTGGCATATTAGCAACGAAAATATGAATAAACTCAGTATTTAAGCCTATGAGATGTAGGGAAGCCAACATTCTCTTAAATTAAGTTGCAACATTTATTTATAAATTTATAAGTTATATTTTGTTTAACAATGCATGGAGCTTATCGTTTAAAATATTCGTCCAATCAAATATTGATTCAGTTGGACTTCGACATGTGGAATATGTTCTGCTTCTTCGACCCATACCGTCCGACTTAGTTGCAGGTATAAGGTATCTATTTGGACTGCCGGGAAGGACCATCCAATTCAGACCAGAACCCAGAGAGGGAAGGCATCTACAGGGACCGTATCCGCATCCCATTACCACCTACCTCTCGGAAGGACTTACAGAAACACATATTTAACATGATAGTACTCCGCGTAAACACGGGGGCAGTTTGGGCACAGCTGTGGAATATATTATAAGTGTACAAAATTTCAGTCTGCTAGGTCACTGGGGGCTTTTGGAGGGCTTAGAAAGACCCCTCGCCCCAATTTTCTCTGGTCCCGGAAGGGGGGGGGGGCGGTGATGAAAAATGGCACTGTTAGTTTCTGTAACGTGGTCGATATTAATATGTTGTTGTTGTTGAGACCCAGACTGTCCGACCTACCAGAAAGGTGTAAGGTAAAAGTTAGAACGGGGTATTAATGTGTTGAAGACCCAGACCGTCCGACTCGTCCAGAGGACTAAGAGCAACTATTTGGACGGCCGGAAAGGGGGTATTAATGTGTGCAAAAGTTCAAGTTTTCTACATCATCGAGGGGGGGAGGACTTCGAGGGGGGTCTAGAAAAACAAAACCATGTTAGACAATTATTATATAGATTTAGAAAAGATTAATGGAATCCATTGTTGTTAGTCAGAATGTGCATGTACGAAATGACCTAACGTCCATTTTTACTTTTCTAAAATAAATTGTATATGTAATACATTGTATATGTAAAAGAAAAGTATTGCAATGCAAACAAATATACAACTCTCAGATGTTGATAGATCTCCCCGTTTTTGAAAATCGCAATATATGCGCAAAAGTAAAAATATAATAGAATAAATACTCATACATCGATGAATTTCCAATTTTTTTTAAATATAAAGGAACTGTAATAAGGATTCAGTTCGAAGCTTTTTAGAAAGATAGTTTTTCTATCTTTTCGATGGTGTCAGGATAGAAACGCTGTCATAATAATTTCGGTAGCGAAGGAACTGATGATTTGAAAACCATTAAAATTTCACTTCAGTATAAAGTAACTAAAAAACTGAACTGCTACCTGAACTGTACTATCATTGCACCGAATATGCTAGGTGTTTTGCTTAGATTTTCCGCTACGCGATCAATAGATGAATAGAGAGACAAACAAGCAAACATCTCCTTTTATTATGTGAAATTTCAAAGTTTCTTGAAATAGATTACAGCATTTTATGCAAATATATTTCAACTTTATACCAAGTAGAGTAAAAGTTCCAGTTAGTAGAATATTCTATAGGACTTCATTATATAAAATTAAAAAAAAAATTCTAAATTCCTAAAAGAGAAATTCATTAAAATATTAATAAACAGTGTTACTGACTTAGAGCACTTTACCATACCTATTACAGGCTTAAATTTAAAACTTTTCAGGAGAGATTTAGGAGTTACAGGGAATTTAGGAAAACATTTAAGGATTCTATTTTCTGTAAATATTACGCAGATTTCTCCAAATTTTGCAGGTGAATAGATGCAATTTTTTAAATTTTACCTAGGGATGTTGTAAGAAGTATTCTGCTAATTGAAGCTTTTGCTTTACAAAATTCGTATGCAAAGCTAAAATTTAAATTTTGCAGAAACTAGGGACTGAAGCCATGCTCGATACGCTCGCTAACTGTTCTGTTCCAGCTATTCTGTTCTCGCCAACTGTTCTGTTCCAGCTATTCTGTTCTCGCCAACTGTTCTGTTCCAGCCATTCTGTTCTGTTCCAGCTATTCTGTTCTAGCCAACTGTTCTGTTCCAGCTATTCTGTTTTCACCATTTGTTTTGTTCCAGCTATTCTGTTCTTGTCAACTGTTCTGTTCTACACCAGTTCATCTGTTCTTATAATAATTTACACATTACCTTTGTAATAACATGAATGTTCTGACCTTCCTGTTATTGATACAAACTGCACAGCTTTGCAATACTGACATCTGGATTTCATCTTTTCAATAGTGAACTGCCCTGCGTTTATATAACGTTCCAAAGCTGTGTTTGCTACATATAACGACCTACTAGTAACTCTAAAAAGTTTTCGACTTTCATTTCTAGTGCTACAAGAGTGTTTTCAATTTGATACCATTTTATAAAAATAAGGAACCAAATTTAAGTTGCATTAATAACCACGTAAATATTTAATTAATGTTCCTGAAAAATTAGCTTTTGTAATTACTTTGGTTAATTTATAAGCTAAAATAAGACATACAACTGTTAAGAGCATTCATAATTACATTTTAATCGTAATTGTTCATGATAATCAGAATTGTGAAATACTTTGTTCAAAAGAATCAACAATAAGACATTAAAAGCATTAATTTTGATGAGTGGTATTTAATTAGATTTTAATCATTACTGTTCATGATAACAATAGTTGTGGAATGCTCCTAAGAATTTAACAATAAAACATATAATTGTTCAGTCGTCGGCCATTTTTGTGACGTTATTGCCAGCGACCAATCACAGGGAAGTCGGAAGTCGACTCGAACTAAGGCTCTTAAATACACAGGTTGTTGCAACAGCGGCCATCTTGATTCCCGTTTGAAGCAATGGTTGTACATGGTGGAATGAGGGTAACTTTCTTGCTCTTTTCTAGGGATCGAGAAAATCAAAACATTTGAGACTAATCACTTCTAAATGATTGGTACAATTTTTTAACAGCAGAAGCCCCTATTTTACAGCTAGATTCTATATCAAACATCAACCATCGCGCCATTGAAATAGCACAGACAAACGATAACTTACGGGATGGGTTGGAGTTAAAATGGCGGTTGCGTCAGCCTGTATATTTAGGAGCTTAATCTAGACCCATTAAATGCTTGTATATATTGGCAACGCAAAATTTCAACAATAACTAGGGGGTTCCGCCCCGTGCTCGCTACGTTTCTTACTCGCAAACTATTTCAAGCGACTTTATATCGCGATCTATTTCAAGCCAAAATATAGTATAAATGGGTAAACGATTTATTTTACCTTTTTACCCTATTATTTCGCTACAAATATACAAAATTTCATATTTTTGTATGGTATAGATTTTGCGGTATGAGACACAGAAAATTGATGGGCGATACGAACGAGCATTTTCCCCTTCAGAAGTGCATAAAAAGTAAAATGTCGAAAAACTGCATCGAAATTTAAAAACAGAGCTCCGTCGTGTAAAAATTCAACTATGTAGGTACCTGACTGCAAAAATTCGTGTCTTTCTGTTGTTAGTCTATCCGGGAAGCTTAGTTCGAGTCGACTTCCGACTTCCCTGTGATTGGTCGCTGGCAATAAAGTCACAAAAATGGCCGAGGATTGAACAATTATATGTTTTATTGTTAAATTCTTAGGAGCGTTCCACAACTATTGCTATCATGAACAGTAATGATTAAAATCTAATTAAATACTACTCATCAAAATTAATCGCAGTTCAAATACTTTGTCTTTGATTTTGACATTAAATATTTCTTAAACTAAAATATATATCGGAAAACGGTTTATTTCAGCGTGCTTGCCAAACCTTTCTTTGCAAGTGTACAAACTTTTATGTATCCACATATTTATTTATTACTATTTTGCTTATCGTGGAGTTGAGTTGTATTGCGTGAGCCGTTCTTTTACTTGGCAACGCAGACTCACATTTGTTAACAAACTCTGCGACATGAATGTATTTAATTACCTATGTTATTATTTGAATATCCTACTATTTTAAAACATTTTTATTTTCTTTACCGCGGATTTATTTACTCAATTTTACCTACAACATTTAAAAGATTTATTTATTTATTTATTTTATTATAATTATTTATTATCTTGACATTTTAGTAACTGAGGCTCACATACATTTTAGCTGTTTCAATACATATTATTATATATTTACCAACTCCTTATTAATGACATTTCTTACATATATTTTACTTTTATTTATTTACATAACATTCCTCAAACTTATTCAGATATTTATTTATTACGATATGTCGTCGTATTTACAAATACCTAATTATCAATTTATATGACATTACTACAAAATATTTCTAACGTATATTATTTTGTTTACAATTTGCTCAGTTGATATCGTTGACATCGTTGATATTTTTTTATTTACATGCCTCACTGACATTTAAATTATTTATTATGTTTTCATATTTATTTATATTAATTTCATATTTATTTATATTTATTTCATATTGATTTACATTCATTTCATATTTATTTATATTTATATTTACTCCCGTACAGTTTTCAAGCATGAATACTTACATATTAAACTTATAATTCTGTTTTGATTATTTACTGGTTTATCATTATGTTAAATTTCAGAGCTGTACGTCTTTCCGTCTGTTCGCAATGCGGATTGAAAAATTCTCAGATATTTTCTTATACAGAGAGATATGACCTACAAATGTTGAAATTGCTTCCATAAAATTCTGTACCTTATTCTAAGAAACTGTAAATGCAAGGATATCCAGGATCGGCATTTAAGAGAATTAAATTTATAACCACCTTTCTTAATCAACCTGTATAATTAAGCACTAACGATATAGAGCAAAAAATAAAAATAATTTTAAAATAGCTTAACTCGGCTTTTTGTTAGTGCATGAATTGCTCATTATATTTATTTAAAGCTCAGTGGTATTTTTATCGATAAATAAATAAGCTACTTTTATCCCTCTTTTACTATTTAATGGAGAAGTTTCAGTTAAAAGAGCTTCTTATAATCACCCGCTACATGTCTATAAATAAGTTAAAATTATTATACGATTATGTTTCAAACCCTGTTTAGACAAAAAAAAATGTCTGTAGGTGAAGTTGAGTAACATTTTAATGAACTTAATTTGCATATCGGTAGGTATGTTACGAGAAAAAGGTATTAAACTTGGGATGGATTACACGAATTTGTTGTTAATCAGAAGGTGTGCATTTATCGAAAAGTTTAGCATGTTTGATCATGTTAAAAATATAAATACTGTTCTAAGCATAATGCAGGGGAATTAACCCTACACGTCATATGAAGTTAAAATTAACTAGAGCGTGGTTCAACTCGACTTTCTCATACTAAACTCATGTTTGTAAAAATTGCAACACCATGAAGGAATCGATTGAGCTGAAACTAACAGCAAATACAAATTAGGGTGTGCTATGCAAATGATTAGAATTTCAGAGTCACCGCGTGTGCGTAGGATAAGTAGCGTCCTCTAAACTGCTGTTTTAGCCATATAAATAGATCACTGTAGCGGGACGTTGAAAATAGTCTGTGGTTGTATGCCAACAGTAAACGTTACATGAAAAGTCAATATTCATCTACGACAGCAGATGGTGCCATTCGAACAAGTTACGGAGTTTGAACGGAGCGAATGATCCGCCTTTGTGAAGGGAGTTGTTCTTATCGTGCAATAGCAGCTCGTATAGAGCGCAATGCCACGACAGTGAAGCGAGTGTAGATGCTGGGAACTGAAGGCAACCGAGTCGATAATCTGGCCAGTGGACGACGAAATGTTACGTCAGCACGGGGTGATAGATACCTCATCCGCATGGCAGTGATGGCCCGTACAACTTCATCTCGACAATTGGCAGACCGTTGGAGCACTGCTACAGGTGTGTCATTGTCTGCTCCAACAATTCGCTGGCGTCTGCTGCAACATGGACTGCGTGCAATAATTCTTTTGTATTGGATTCTCCTGACGCAAAACCATCAACTCCTGCGGCTGCAATGGGCTCATCAACATAGCCGATGCTTCTTCGATTCTGATCGTCCGATCTACATAAAGGTGTAAGGTATCTGTTTGGACGTGCCAGGATGTGCAACCCAATTTAGACTGGAACCCAGTGGGGGAGGTATAGGAACTGTACCTTCATTCCCCTACCACCAATTTCTCGGTAGGGCTTACGGATCTACATATTTAAAGTGGTCATACTCCGCGTGATCAGGGCGACAGTTTTGGTCACAGGCGGAAATCGAACTTGGGTCGTCCGAGTGAAATCTCCGCGCGTTAACCACTGGGCTATCGTGCCACCCAACATAGACGCTGGGTTGCCATTTGGCAACAAGTCATATTTTCCAATGAATCCCGCTTTAATTTGAGGTACAGTGATGGCCACATCCATGTTAGACGCTATAGCGGTGAATGCCACCTTGCGGAGAGCGTTATCCAACGTTGTACTGGACGAACGCCAAGCGGGATGGTCTGGGGCACCATTGGGTATCTTGGACGATCTGAGCTGCTAAGAATTGTGGGTAATCTCAACAGCATCAGAGAAGTTCTGGAGCCCGAAATTGCACCCTTCTTTCAACGCTTTCCTGGAGATATATTTCAACAGGACAATGCCTCTCCACATGTTGCGTGGAATGTTCGAGACTTCTTTTCAACACCGCAGATACAGCTTCCTTATTGGTCTGCCTATTCACCAGATGTATTGCTTACTGAACATGTCTGTGATTTTTCCGGTCTACATCTCACTCGTGACGTTCGTCCCGTAGCTAATACAGCTGAACTTTGGATTCAGATAGAATCAATCTGGAATGATCTTCCTCAGACACAAATTCAATACACTTTTGATTCGATGCCACATCGTATAGATGCACTTATTGCGCAGCGCGTGGTGGCTTCACTGAAAATAGATTTTCGATATGTAATAGTGTTTTGTGCTTTGTAAATTTAATCGTTTATTTGCATCAATACAGGTCGTTTGTGGAATAAATTCCCTTAAATTCTAATGATTCCTTCATGGTGTTGCAACTTTTATAAACAGGAGTATATAATCCATTTTTAAGTATCTTGTGGGTTTTTCTTTTAAATTTTACAAGAATTTTTTTTGAAAAATCCGTATCTTTATTCCAAATGATTACAATTATAATGTGTTACTCTTCACTTTAAATGCACATCTGTGTGTGTGTGTGGGGGGGGGGGCAACTTTCCCCTCTCCGAATAAAACGTCACGAATACGAAAATTGTACAGCCGCGCCGCTATTTTCACTGCAATGATTGAAGTCTTGAGATCATTAAGCCATAAATAATCTTTTTTATGGATAATTTTGTCAAAATTTGTCCTATGCAGCTTTTGTTAAATAATGAAAAATTTAGGATAAATTTCGAAGTTTTCGGTCGAATTAAAAAACAATTCTTACTACTTCTAGAGTTTTCGGTAACAAAACCGGATGTAAAGTTTCGTGAAATCCATTACTATTTGTGGCAGCTATACTGTACACAGAAAATCGACAACAGGTAGGCAGATGGGCATTATTTCTAAAACAGTTAAATAGCGTTCAGCTGGTCTTAAAATATATATTGGCATCAAAATCTCTAATTCGAGAATTGGGCACCACATGATTGTCCCTAGATAATAAAATGACTTGTGCTTGGATCTTGTACATCATTATTTCGTATATCAATACGAAATAATGATGTACAAGATCCACGCACAATGTTTTTAAGTACATTGATATTAGGTGCTTTCTGGATCACAACATGTAAAATTATTTCGAAGTACTAAATTCACTTATATTTTGTGCAAATATAACTTGACAACTGGAAATATTGATATTAGCAATGTAGTCAATATATTCATTAAACGATTCTAATCATTAAAAAATATTAAATTTTCATCAATTTTGGCGTCATTTTTGTTAATTAAGCCTTATTTTTGACAATTTAGCAACATTTGGGTCTATTTGAAAGAATTTAAAAAGGCGCCAGATTGGCTATATGTCGCCAAATTTATCGCCAGTTAACCGGTTTAAAGATATTTGCGTAATTTTTCGATAAATTTATCTGAACTTGCTGCATTTCAATAATGCCTCATGCTAGCATTCTAACGCGGGAGCCACTTGTTTTTAATGAAAAATTACTTAAAAAATTATTTATTTTACATTACTAAAGGTTCTGATACTTTAATGATTTTTACAAAGTGTGGTGCACATAGAAATCGATGTCACACAAATATTTATTTTATTCGAAAATTGGGGGGTTCTTCCAATCAAGTGTAAAATCAATGCATTAACATTTTTTCATTTTGCATTTTTGTAAGAGGGATATCAGTGGTTACCACTTCCATACACATAAATATTATGAAAATGTGAATGAAATGACGCGGCTCGAACATAGTTTAGTATTAGTATCAAACAAAAAAAAAATCTAATGTGGGCAACACATGACTTTCCTTATATAATGTAATGAATTTACTACTTTTACCATAAAAAAATAGGTTTTTCTTATAGTAGATACTTATATTCTTTCCAAGATATTGAATTTTCGACAATTAGTCGTCATTTTCATTGATTTAGCGTCATTTTTATTCATTTGGCGAGATTTTCGTTAATTTGGCAACATTTCAAAAAGTCGCCAAATTGGCGACATACCGCCAAATTCGTCGCCAAAATATCGCCAAGCGTTATGGACGAAGAAATAAGTTATTCTTACAGCAGATAAATGACTATTGGCGTTCAAATACAAAAGTATTACTCAAAGTATCTTTTTTCATGAATGGAACGAGCTAGATCCACGAAAACGATGTCACCCAATTTATTGCATAGTATTACATATGAAAAATGAACAAGTTTCTCAATAGGAAATATTTTTTTTTATTTTATATTATTTTTTGATACTTTTTTTAAAAATGTGCAATATCTCGAGAACAGTTCACGTTAGCGTTCTAAAATTTATGTCAATCGCTTTCTAATGAAAAATTACATAATAAATGTCTATTTGCGTAACTTTATTAGCGATTTTGATTTTTTGACGATTCTTTCAAAATTTCAGGCGTAAATTTAGGGGGGTTCTGAGCATTCGATTGCGTATAAAAACAATAGGCTTCCAGTGTTTACGGATTGTGATTTTTGTACCAAATTTCGTTCGAATCGGTCCATTCGTTCGTCAGTTATCGTCTCCCCAGACTCACTGACACACACATACACACACATACATACTTTCACACACACACACACACACACACACAGACATCACTTCAAAAATGTTTGATTCGTGATCAAGGATGCTTGAAACGTGCTTTCCCGTCGAAAACTCGAATTCGAATTTTCGACCCCCGTTTTCGTCACAATACTTTCTTTATACATTGCGTATATAAGGAAAGTAGTAATGTAATTGCAACTAACCAATCTTGAGTATCATTTATCTTATTAATTGTGCACTTCTATACGTAAAGTAATTTATGTCTACTGATTTGAATTAGATTTAACCGTATCAATGCAAGTGTGAATAAAGAAATGTATATTTCATTGCTATTATTTGAAAATGTAAGAGTTTGCATTATCATAGATCATTAAAATAATTATGTTTAAAAAAATTGTTTTTCGTTTGTAATTTAATCCTTAATCCGAAAGTGTTCAATAATTTGACAACGTATTCTTCTAAAGACAGCTAAACAGTTTTTGATTGGTTGTTGGGCTGACGGTTCAACTTTATATTAATGAACCTTGTGATACAATCAAGAAATGGAATGATATTTGCAGATGTAAAACTATGTTCCAAAAGTTTAACCGTTAAATCTTGTTCGTTTAATGTCCAATAGTGGCAGAGTAATTTGACAGCTATATTTATTAATTACATTTTTGTACCGTGTGAAAAAGAATTAAGAATTTACAAAATCGAACAAATAAACAATTTAAAATACAACTCAGCTTTTTGTTAATAAATTGCTTATTAGGCTTCTTTAATGCTAAGTGGTATTTTTATGGTTAAACAAATAAGCTGTTTACTGCCATAATTTATTACCAAATGCAGACGTTAAATCCAAAAGAGGTTTTTATAATTCTCCCACAAAATGTCTCATTAATAAGTTAAGATTATGGAACGATTACAACCCAAACCCTATTGGCTTAAAGAGAGATTAAAGTAGAAGTGGGCATATTGATGGACTTAATTTAAATTTAAGTAAGTGTGTTGCCACTGAAAAAAATGAACTTGAAACGGATCCCATGAAATTAGTATTTGTAATTTAAAGCACTTACTATACTTTTATAGAGAAAAATTTTAAATAGGTTATCTGACATTAAGAATACAAGTAACAATGTAAATCTCATAATATCTATGTAGGTACTTAAAGAGTTAGCGAATTAAGACGTATATGTATTTTGAGGACGTGTGTTTTAAAAGTAATATACATAGATTTTTACCTTCTCTACATTGTATATGTAAAGAGAAAGTATATTTTAGGGTTAAAATTCTGACTTTGATAGATTTTGATGGATTTATTTATGTATATACTATCAAAGCACGAAAGACAAAACCACAAATTATCCGTCAGATGGATATATCAAAGCTAAATTTTATGGAAAATGATCACATATGCTTGAATTAGTGGCAAGAGTGTGTTGTTACGAAGCTGTTATTAACAACTCATTTCTTTAACAAAACCTAGCGAGACCTAAGCAATGATTACTCTGTTTCAGATGTTGAATTTAGTATATTACTAGCCGAACACCTGTTGAAAATCAACGGTCTCACAATAAGCAACCGCTGAACAGCATACATTTTTGAACAATTCACGTTTCACATTTTTTCTTAAAATCGTGCGTGGAAACCCGCTAAAGAAGAAAATATTAGAAAACTGAAATTGCTCACTTTCTTCCTTTTGAACTATCTACCACCCGCACACCAAATTTGAAGTCTCTATCTCATACTGAAGCATGCAATTTTATCATTTCATCTTTCGAACGTTTTCATGTGGAGCACCCTCTTAAATGAATATTTATGAAAAACTTCAATCTTTTTGGTTTTTTTCAATATCAAACATTTTGGTGTGTTACACCCCTTAAAGAAGCAAATATTGGAAATCTGAAATTGTACACTTTCTTTCATTCGAACGATATCACTGCGAGACCAGAAATAGATCTCACATTTGATGAGATACTTTTATGTATAAATTTATGGTGGCCAAAACGGCGAATAATACGTGTAGTCTGGCTGGCACCGAGTTTTATCACTCCGTGAACCTAAAGGTCAGAAGATCATAAATTTAGGGGGCCATGGCAAAGGGGCTGAGCAGGGCTTTACGAGATGTGGAATGGTTCCATTGGTTAAAGGAGTAACCAATAAAAAAAGAAGGTTGTTACGTCAAACTCAAAGCGGCAAATATAAGAAAAGGGGGAGTTACCCCCCCAACGAGGTAACCACAGCCTGTGACCCGAGAATCAAGAAGACAATTATGAAGATTTGACTTAAGAAGAACGTGAGCAGATTTGTGCAACTTGTGCACATATAGCTTGTACAACAAAAGACTTGTGCAAATGTTCCAAAAATACTGGCTAGATCTATATAAGGTGGAGTGCAATCAGATGTACGAGGAGCCAAACACCGCGAGTTATGGCGGTGCAAATAACTGATGCAAGCATTTGATATATGATCAAAGCCCAAGACAGATTTGAAGGTATGTGCTCATTAACCGGTTCCGGACATAATCCCGACAGCCGAAATCCCGACAAGCCAGAATCCCGACAGCCGAAATCCCGACAAGCCAGAATCCCGACAGGGTCGAAATCCCGACAAGTCAAAATCCCGACAAGGACGAAATCCCGACAAGCCAAAATCCCGACAAGGTCGAAATCCCGACAAGCCAAAATCCCGACAGCCGAAACCCACTCTTGCACAGACTAATACAACACTAAGGCGGTCATCGCAGTGACGTCACTAGGGTTAGAATTTACTAATCAGCACCCTCCCCCCCCACGCACATGCGCTGGACTCACGCTGGGCCCACGCACATGGCTCTCTACGCCTATATGTATAGCTTGATCAAAATTATCGGCGTTTTTACATCTCTACATTTTACAAATTAATAGTTTTAATCACTAAATCATAACAATTATGCCATTACTGAAATAAATTTTGGCAAATTGAAATGACAAAGATTAAAATGATATAACAGGTCGGTATAAGATTTAGAAAATTCATTTTATTAAAAAAGAAAAAAAAAACACATTCTGCATACGTTCAAATAGCGTATTCAAATAGCATATGGCCATTGTCGTAGCAAGCGGATGGAGACAAGAGGGAGCGTGAGTCAAGCGCATGTGCGTGGGGGGGGGTGCTGATTAGTAAATTCTAGCCCTTGTGACGTCACTGCGATGACCGCCTTAGTGTTGTATTAGTCTGTACAAGAATGGGTTTCGGCTGTCGGGATTTTGGCTTGTCGGGATTTCGACCTTGTCGGGATTTTGCCTTGTCGGGATTTCGACCTTGTCGGGATTTTGACTTGTCGGGATTTCGACCCTGTCGGGATTTTGGCATGTCGGGATTTCGGCTGTCGAGATTCTGGCTTGTCGGGATTTCGGCTGTCGGGATTACGACCCAGACCCCTCATTAACAATCACAGCTCATAGACACATGATAGTAATTTTAATAGTACTGGTCACATATGTCCCCTCCGCCGCAATAATTAATGAGACGAATTGTTGTTAAGCATATAATTAAAA
Organism: Amaurobius ferox; assembly: GCA_951213105.1. Lineage (NCBI taxonomy): Eukaryota > Metazoa > Arthropoda > Arachnida > Araneae > Amaurobiidae > Amaurobius > Amaurobius ferox. Next base: position 38,439,839 of record OX578154.1, read on the forward strand.
ATATGAATAATTGGTGAAATAAAATAATTTAGATTTGATGTTGTTAATAAATGTTTTATTGTTAAAGTTTAAATGGTGCAGTCAATGAGTATTATAATAATTAATAATTAATTTACAAGACTCACACGAAAGTTAAATAATTGGAGGGTTTTATATAGCGGCACAACAAGCAATGTACGATTTCAATAATAAATCCACTAATATGAGAATTTACTGTCATGTCAATCTTGATGAATTTAATATTTAAAAGTTTAACTTTAAATCTTTTTTTTTAAATGTGTTCCAAAATCACCATACACCAAATTGGAAGTCTCTATCTCATCGCAAAGCATGTTTTTCTATCATTTCACTTTTCGAACGTTTTGGTGTGGAGTACCCACCCCCTTAAATGAACATTTTTGAAAATCATTTTCTTGCTTTTTTCTTGGGTTTTCTAAGAGATGGTTTCTATTGCACACTTCCTTTCTTTTGAACTATCTACCAATATACCAAATTTGAAGTTTCTATTCTATTCCAAAGCATATTTTTACTATCATTTTACTTTTCGAACGTTTTGGCGTGGAGTAACCACCCCCTAAAATGAGCAATTTTGAAAAACTCTATTCTTTTGTTAACACTTTACAACAAAGTTGAAAAGTGTTTATGAATTTGTTCATTCTGTCTGTCTGTCTGTCTGTCCGTTAGCACGATAACTGCCGTAAAAATGACTTAATCAAAATGAAATTTTAGTATGTTGTTCAGACGGTCTGTAGGACCTATGGGAATATAAATAAATAATATCACCCAATTAGTTTTGGATTGAACCCGGGTTGAAAAAATGAAATACATTGAACCCAATGGGACCAAATTTTTCAAACATTTTTAAGCGGATTTAAATTTCACAAATTGCTTCGAAAATTCTAGGTAATATTCAAATTGTTCCATAAAATATATAAAAAAAATTCAGCGAAATATATTCAGTAGTTTTTTAAATAAAAATTAACATAATAATTACACCTCTTGCATGAAGCGATCACGTGACCATGATATGAAACGATCACGTGACCAACTTCAAAATATAATACGGCATCCATCTTGTCTCAAAATCGTCATTTTTAAAGTTCTTTTTAATTCATATTGAGTGCTGTATTTGTCGTAAAACCTGTTTATTTTCGCTTAAATTCTGTGCATCTACATACTGAAACAACGCAATGACAATATATTTGAGTTTAAATGAGCATCCAAATTTGATTATTTCTCTAACGAAGCCTATTTTTCACTTATGTGAAATGTAAACAGCAAAATATGTAGGATGAGTTGTATAGGAATTGCTGTATTTTTTTAATGCAAAAGAATTTAGCTCATGGAGTCTGCATAGCTGATATGAAAGAAATATTCATTGACTTTACCGAGAGAAGGACGATATTTTGCGATGATGTTTTAAGCATAGAGTTAAATTACTTATAGCTTCATGGTCTTAATTTTTAAATAAAATAAATTATTATAGTATTGTGATGAATGACATGAATGGGAAATTATTTATGAATGAAATGCTGCTTTTTTAGAGAGAGCCAGGCGTGTTATTTTTTCTATGACGTCATTTGAATAAATTTCAGTTGTTTTCGATGAAGTTTTTAAATATAATAAATTATCGTGGTATTATGATAATTCTAAAATTGTTACCGAGTAATATATCACATTTTAGAGATGTGTAAACCAGTCAATTTATATTTCAATGCCGTCATTTGAATGAAGTTCATTTTTTTGGATGAATGTTTAAGTTTTCAACTATAATAAATCAATGTATTATTGTGAGAAGTTTTAAAATATTACCGAGGAATGTATTACATTTTAGACATGTTTAAATAAAATTGCATTGAAGTTGGAGAGTGTTTCTTAATCAATGCTTTAAGCATGATTGATCTTTCTTGTTTTTTATCAGATGATTTCCCCATATACCAACTATCAAGGCTCTATTACACTTTTAACGGCGACGTTACTCTTTTATTCGGGAAATCGAACACTTGGGTTTGCGGCACCTCCTAAAGTAGAAAATATGGGAAAACTGAAATTGCACATGCTGTTCTTTTCGAACAATCTACCAGTACACCAAATTTGAAGTCTCTATCGCATCTCGAAACATGGTTTCTTTCGTCATTTCACCTTTCGAATGTTTTTCTCTAGAGCAACCCCTTAAACAAACATTTTTTAAAAACTCTCTTGTCTTTTCATTAAATGATTAGCTCATATACCAAATTTCAAGCCTCTTTCATATTTTAAAGCAGGTGTGTCTCATTTGTTCGAAAATTTCAGTTCGCGGCACCCCCTAGAGTAGCAAATATTGAAAATCTGAAATTGCACACTTTCTTCCTTTCGAACGGTTTACCAATAGACTAAATTTGAAATCTCTATCTCATCGCAGAGTATGCTTTCCTATCATTTCACTTTTCGAACGTTTTAGTGTGGAGCACCGCCTCTAGAGAATGTTTTCGAAAAATTCGATTTTTTTCAGGGGTCGAGCTGTGTACTAAATCGCAAGTCTTTATCTATTCGGAAAGTGCCTAAAAATTGTGACAGACAGACGGACAGACGGACACTTGGCAATTAGTATATAATTACTGAATACCCGTTGAAAATCAACGGCTTCGTAATAAGCAACCCCCGAATAATGTAAATTTTTAAATAATTCGAGTTTCACATTAAATTGGCAAATCGAATATTTAGGTGTACAGAACCCCTTAAAGAAGAAAATATTGTAAAACTTAAATTGCACACTTCTTCCTTTCAAACTATCCACCCATACAAAAAATTAAAGTCCCTATCTCAACCCCCAAGCATACTATTTTATCATTTCCCCATTCGAACGTTTTTCTGTGGAGCACAGCCATTAATGGACATTTAGGAAAAACCCTATTCGCCTTGGGTTTTTTTATCAAATGATTGGCCCATATACTAAATATCAAGCCTCTATCACATTTAAAAGGAAGCGAGTATAACTTATTCTAAAAATCGAACATTTAGGTGTGTAGCACCCCCTAAAGTAGCAAATATTGGAAATTTGAAATTGCATACTTTCTTCCTTTCAAAATATCCACCCGTATAACAAATTTGACCCGTATAACAAATATCCACCCGTACAACAAATTCTTTATCCTATCGTAAAGTATGCTTTTACTATCATTTCACCTTTCGAACGTTTTTCTGTGTAGCATCCCCTCAAATGAACATTTTTGAAAAACTGTATTTATCAAATGATTAACCCATATATCAAATTTCAAGTCTGTATCACATTGTAAAGGAGGCGTTTTTCATTTGTTCGTCAAATCGAATATTTTAGTGTGCGGCACTCCCTACAGTAGCAAATGTTGGAATACGAAATTGCATACTTTCTTCCAAAGCAACAATCTACCCGTACACCAAATTTAAAGTCTCTATCTCCTCGCAAAGCATGCTTTTTCTATCATTTCACCTTTCTAATGTTTTTGTGTGGAGTACCCACCCCCTCAAATGAACATTTTTAAAAATCTTTTTCTTGCGTTTTTCTTGGGCTTTCTATGAGATGATTCGCCCATATATGAAATATCAAGCCTCTATCACGTTTTAAAAGGGCGTTTCTCCTTTATTGCGAAAATCGAATATTTTGGTGTGCGGCACCTCCTAAAGTAAAGAATATTAGAAAACTGAAATTGTACACTTTCTTCCTTCCAAATTATCTACTCGTACACAGAATTTGAAATCTCTATCTCATCCCGAAGTATGTTTTTTATCATTTCATATTTCGAACGTTTTTCTCTGGAGAATCTCCTTAATCTAACATTTCTGAGAAACTTTATTCGTCTTGGGTGTTTTCATTAAATGATTAGCCCATATACCAACTTTTAAGCCTCTATCAAAATTTAAAGGAAGAATTTCTCATTTATTCGGAAAATCGAACAGTTGGGTTTACTGCACCCCCTAAATTAGATAATATTGGAAAACTGAAATTGCACACATATTTCCTTTAGAACTATCTACCAGAATACCAAATTTAAAGACTCTATCCTATCCCAAAGCATAGTTTTTCGTCATTTCACCTTTCGAACGTTTTCTTCTGTAGCACCCTCTTAAACGAACATTTTTGAAAAAATCTTTTGTCTTGGGAGTTTTCATCAAACGGTTCGTCCATATACCAAATATCAAGCCTCTACCACGTATTAAAAGGTGCGTTTTCCCTTCATTTCGAAAATCGAATATTTTTGTGTGCGGCATTCCCTTAAGTAGAAAATATTGGAAAACTGAAATTGTAAACTTTCTTTCTTCCAAACTATTTACCCGCACTTTAAATTTGAAATCTGTATCTCATTCCGAAGCATGTTTTGTTTCATCAATTCACATTTCGAACGTTTTCCTCGGGAGCACCCGCTTAAACGAACATTTTTTAAAAACTATATTCGTCTTGGGTGCTTTTAACGAATGATTAGTTCATATACCAAATTTCAAGCCTGCCTCAAATTTTAAAGGAGCCGTTTCTCATTTATTCGGTAAAACGAACATTTTAGTGTGCGGTACCCCTTAAGTGGAAAATATTGGAAATCTGAAATTGCACACTTTCTTCTTTTCGAACGGTTTACTCATATACCAAATTTGAAGTCTTTATCTTATAGCAAAGCATGCTTTCCTATCATTTCACTTTTCGAACGTTTTGGTGTCGAGCACCCCCTCAACAGAACGTTTTCGAAAAATTCAATTTTTTCAGGATTTTTTATCAAACGACCGAGCCGTATACCAAATCGAAAGTCTCTATCTATTCGGGATGTGTCTAAAAGAGCGTGAAAGACAGCAGACAGACAGACAGACAGACAGACGGACACTTGGCAATTAGTACATATAGAAAGAAGATAGATAGATAGATATGACACAATTTTTATAATAGACAGATGTTGTTATTGTTGTTACCCAGACCGTCCGACCTACCAGAAAGGTGTAAGGTAACTGTTTGGACGGCCGGGAAGTGTCACCCCAATTTAGACCGGAACCCAGTGGGGGAGGCATCCACAGGGACCGTACCCTCCTTCCCCTACCACCAACCTCTCGGAAGGACTTACGGACCCACATGTTTAACGTGATCGTACTCCGCGTGAACACGACGGCAGTTTTGGCAGTGGCTGGAATCGAACCCGGGCCTACCGAGTGCAACTCCAGCGCGATAACCAATGGGCTACCGCGCCCATAATAGACAGATGTCGAAAGCCCAGACCACCCGACTCGTCCGTAGACTTAGAGCAGCTGTTTGGATGGCCTGTATAATAGACAGATGTTGAAGACCCAGACCGACCGGCTCGTCAGCAAGGACATGAGCAACCGATTAGTCGGCCGGAATATAATAGACAGATGTGTAAAAGTTCAGTCTGAAACAGAAACAGCACTTTCTAGATTTGAAGCAAGATATACCTGTCGAAAGCCCAGACCATCCGACTCGTCCGAGGACTTAGAGCAGCTATATGGATGGCCGGGCAAGATATACCAAGATATACCTGTATCATAGCTCAGTGTTTAGCAGATCAGCCATGCAGATCAGCCAGGTTTTTAAAGCCAGGTTATCAGCCAGGTTTTTAGCAGATCAGCTAAGCTTTTAAAAGTGATTGGATTCAAATATAAGTTATTATATTTAATACGAAATTATGGATACATTTTCATACGCTTGCCTAAAATTAAACAAGATAGATCAATCATGCATAAAGCACTGATTATGAAACACGTTTCAACTTCAATGCAATTTTATTTAAACATCTCTAAAATGCGATACATTTTTAGGTAATATTTTTTAAATTATCACAATATTAAATTAATTTATTATATTTGAAAACATCAAACTTCATAAAAAAAAATGAACTTCATTCAAATGACGGCATTGAAATATAAATTGCCTGGTTTAAACATATCTAAAATGCGATATATTCCTCGGTAATATTTTTTAAATTATCATAATAATACAATAATTTATTGTATTTGAAAACTTCATCGAAAACAAATGAAATTCATTCAAATGACGTCAACGAAATATAACAGGCCTGGCTCTCCGTATAAAAGCAGCATTTCATTCATAAATGTTTTTCCACTTATTTTATTCATCACAATACTATAATAATTTATATTATTTAAAAACTTAAGACCATGCAGGTGCATGTAATTAAACTTTATACTTAAAATTTCATCGAAAAAATAGTCTGCTTCTTTGTGTAAAATCAATCAATATTTCATTCATATCATCTATATTGCAGACACTATGGGCTACATAATTTTGCGTTGAAGAAATACAGAAATTCTTATGCAACTCATTCTACATCTTTTGGTATTTACATTCTTTATAAGTGAAAATTAGGCTTCGCTGTAGAAATAATCAAAGTTGGATGATCCTTTACACTCAAATACATTTTAATTGCGTTGTTTCAGTATGTAGATGCATAGAATTTAAGCAAAAATAAAGCGGTTTTAGGACGGATACAACACTAAATATGGATTAAAAAGAACTTTTAAAATCTCGGTTTTGACACAAGATGGATGCCATATTTATTTTGAAGTGGGTCACGTGATCTCTTCATGTAATTGTGAAGCAATTTGTGAATTTTAAATCCGCTTAAAACGCGTTTGAAAAATTAGGTCCCATAGGGTTCAATGTATTTCATTTTTTCAACCCGGGATCAATACAGAACTAATTGGCAGATATTATTCATTTATATTCCCATAGGTCCCATACACTGTCTGAATAACATACTAAAATTTCATTTTGATAAAGTCATTTTTACGGCAGTTTTCGTGTTAACGGACAGATAGACAGGCAGACAGACAGACAGACAGAATGAATAAAGTCATAAACACTTTTCAAGTATGTTGTAAAGTGTTAACAAGAAAGATCAATCATGCTTAAAACATTGATTATGAAACACCTTCCAACTTCAATGCAATTTTATTTAAACATGTCTAAAATGCAATACATTCCTCGGTAATATTTTAAAACTTATCACAATACTACATTAATTTATTATATTTGAAAACTTAAACCTTCATCGAAAAAAATGAACTTCATTCGAATGACGGCATTGAAATATTAATTGTCTGGTTTAAACATCTCTAAAATGTGATACATTCCTCGGTAATAACTTTATAATTATCATAATACGACGATAATTTATTATATTTGAAAACTACATCGAAAACAATTGAAAATGATTCAAATGACATCATAGGAAAAATAACACACCTGGTTCTCTCTATAAAAGCTGCATTTTATTCATAAATAATTTCCCATTCATGTCATTCATCACAATACTATAATAATTTATTTTATTTAAAAATTAAGACCATGGAGCTACAAGTAATTAAACTCTATGCGTAAAACTTCATCGAAAAAAATCGTCCTTCTTTTTGTAAAATCACTGAATATGTCATTCATATCAGCTATGTAGACTGCTTGAACTAAATGATTTTGTGTTAAAGAAATACAGCAATGTGTTAAAGAAATAATTGAGTTGTTTCAGTATGTAGATGCACAGAATTTAAGCAAAAATAAAGTGGTTTTAGGACGGATACAACACTCAATATGAATTAAAGAGAACTTTAAAAATCACGATTTTGAGACAAGATGGATGCCATATATCAGTTTGAAGTGGATCACGTGATCTTTTCATAGCATGGTCACATGATCGCTTCATATAGGAGGTGTTATTATTTTTTAATTTTTATTTAAAAAACTACTGAATATATTTCACTGAATTTTTTTTATATATTTTATGGCAAAATTTGAATATTACCTAAAATTTTCGAAGCAATTTGTGATTTTTAAATCCGCTTAAAAAATGTTTGAAAAATTATGTCCTATAGTGCTCAATGTATTTCATTTTTTCGATCCGGGTTCAATCCAAAACTAATTGGGTGATATTATTCATTTATATTCCCATAGGTTCTACAGACCGTCTGAACAACATACTAAAATTTCATTTTGATTAAGTCATTTTTACGGCAGTTATCGTGCTAACGGACAGACAGACAGACAGAATGAACAAAGTCATAAACACTTTTCAACTTTGTTGTAAAGTGTTAAAAAGTAGTTGTTTTTGAAAATAAAAATGCAAGCATTCAAATCTCTTGTGGCAAGTGGAAATAAAATCCTATTTTTTAACCCTTTCCAATATAGTTGAAAAGTGTTTATGCCATTGTTCATTCAGAGTGTCTGTCTGTCTTCACGATTATTGCCGAAAGAATGACTTCATCAGAATGAAATTTTAGTATTTTGTTGAGACGGTCTGTGGGACACATGGAAATGTAAATGAATAATATCACCGAATTAGTTTTGGATTGAACCAGGATTGAAAAAATGAAATACATTGAGCCCTATGGGACCTAATTTTTCAAACATTTTTTAAGCAAAGTTAATATCCACAAATTGTCTCGAAAGTTTTAGGAAATATTCAAATTAGTCCATAAAATGTATAAAAAATATTTTAGCAAAATTGTTCGGTATTTTTTTTAAATATAAATTGAAATAATATTTACACCCATTTTATATGAAGGGATCACAGGACCCACTTCAAAGCAAGAAAGATCAATCATGCTCAAAGCATTGATTATGAAACACTTTCCAAATTTAATGCAATTTTATTTAAACATCTCTAAAATGAAATACATTCCTCGGTAATATTTTAAAACTTATCACAATACTACATCTATATAAAAAAAAATGAAAATCTGTCTGTCTGTCTGTCGGTTTGTCCCATCATCACGCGAGAACGGCTGAACCGAATTTGATGAAATTTTGTGGGTAGCCTAGAAATAGCCCCACTTAAAATTTAGTCCATGTTTTGAGATTCTACGACCAGTGGTTCTTGATATATTAGTAAAAAACAAAATTTTCGTTTGTCTCATCATCACGGGAAAACGGCTAAACCGAATTTAATGCAATTTTGTGGATAACCTTGAAATAGCCCCCCATAAATTTTGTCCAAGTTTCGAGTTTCTAAGACCAGGGGTTGTCGAGATATTAATGAAAAACGGAACTTTTTCTTAGGAGATCTACTCTCCAACTCCGTGGTTTATCCAAACGGAAAGGATGAAAATCGTTTGTTTAAAACGCCAAAATGAAATAAAACTTTATTCCCGAGTTGGGTGCAGGATTTTTGCATTAATTAGTCACTATAGGAAAACATGAATTGTTTGAAACATGAATTTAAATAGAAAAATTTACCTCCATGGTTCATCTTTCACAAACTTAACGATGTAAAGTATAAAGAAATCAAAATGGCTATATAATTTCGCATTTTATGAGGAAGATTCTATCTTATATCCTGTTGCTTGGCAGCGGAATGAAATTAAATGTGTTGTTAATATTTATAATTATTTTTTCTATTTGTATAATAAATAAATGGATGTAAAAATATATTTTACAAATGAACGGTTTGATTGTTCTATTAATTATATATATTGCGGACTGCGTACATCACTTTCATTTATTTTAGCAAGGAGGTTTGAAGCTCATATATTGTGCTTAGCTAATAAACTCATATATTGTGTTTACTCAATAAATGCATTTTGCCGATTGCTGAAGCAGAAAAAGAGTAGGACGGGTGTATGTATCTTCTAATACAATTTTAGTGTTTTCATTTAGTATATACAAACGGGATCAGGATATTTTACTCTTCAGATCTGAAATTCAGAGCTACGAATTTAGAAGAATATCTCTAAATAACTTGGTAACATTTCTTAAACTTTACAAAATTAGTGGAAATGTCTCCAAATTGATAAAAATGACCCAAATCAATGAAATTAAATTTGTTTTTTTAGAATAAAGTACTGAAATGATGTTTCTGTAGCATTTGTCGGTCAGTCCATCCATCCTACTTAGTTTCACATTCAAGGAATTTTTTTAATATCACCAAATTGGTAAAAATATTTCTAAATCCATAAAATATCATGAAATTGATAAAATCGCGCTTAAAAAATGCAATTAATTATGTTTTGTTAGGGGATAGTGTTGTGATGATGTTTGGTCAATTTGTCGCAAAATGGGACTATCAGTTCTACAGTCCCACTTGGCGATAAATTTGGCGATTGTTTAAGTTATCGCTAAATCGACGAAAATGTCGCCAAACCTTCCATGGAAATTGCATTATTCAGATGATATGATTTCCATCAATTTATTTAAAGCAAATGATATCATGTCGCTTAGCAACGGATCCAATATGTTATGCGGCATACGATTTTTATTAAATCTTTTCCGACTTGAATAATAAAAATATGTATATAAAATAAATTTCATTGGCATTGAATTTTTGACTGGATAATATCAATTACGGTCTTCAGTTTTAAACATCATTATTATTGATATTTTCGGGGTCTGTTGATTCAGGGATTACTGATATTTTTAAATTATTATGGAATTGTTTTATTATGACGAAAATCGTTGAAACTCATATATAGTACGTTGTACGAGTAATCTTCTACAAATGCATAAGTATATCTTCTAACCTACGAGTATATAAGTAATGCAGGTATATTGGCATATATTTTGATATATATTGACATATATTGGAATCAATTACGTCCTTCTGGTATTAAGATTACGGGGATTTTTGATACCTTCAACTTTTTACGTCATCTCTTTTATTTTGGCAAACATTTTTGAGACTCATATTGCAATACGGGTAAGCTTCTACTAACACACTGGCATATGTTCTAATCTGCTACAATATAAGTAGTACGTTGTTGCATATATTGATTCAATTCCTTTTTTTTTAAATTTGCTTACAAAAGGGGCCAGGATGTTTTATTCTTCAGATCTGCCCGTGATGATAATTTTGCATAGTGACAACAAATATTCATAAACTTCTTTTTATGAGAATAAATTTAATATTTTAACAGAATTTGCACATGATTGTGAATTATAAGTTTTTTTATATTATATACTCCGTACGAAGAACGGGTATGCTGCTAGTTAATCTATATAAATAAAATTGAAAATCTGTCTGTGTGTCTGTCTGTTTGTCCCATCATCACGGGAGAACGGCTGAACCGAATTTGATGAAATTTTGTGGGTAGCCTAGAAATAGCCCCACTTAAAATTTAGTCCGTGCTTGGAGTTTCCATTACCAGTGGTTCTCGAGATATTAGTGAAAAACGAAATTTTCGTTTGTCTCATCATCACGAGAGAACGGCTGAATCGAATTTAATGAAATTTTGTGAGTAGCCTTAAAACAGCCCTCCATAAATTTTGCCCAAATTTCGAGTTTCTAATACCAGGGGTTGTCGCGATATTAATGAAAAACAGAACTTTATCCTAGGAGATCTACTCTCTAACTCCGTGGTTTATCCAAATGGAAAGGATGAAAATCGTTTGTTTAAAACGTCAACATGAATTAAAACTTCATTTCTGAGCTTAGTGCAGGATTTTTGCATTAATTAGTCACTATCTGAAAGCATGAATTGTTTGAAACATGAATTTTAATGGAAAATCTAACTCCATGGTCAAGCATTTACTAAACAATGGAAAGTATAAAGAAATCAAAATGGTTATTATTTTTGCATTTTATGGGGAAGAGATCAAAATGGTTATTTAATTTCGCAGTTTATGAGGAAGATTCTTTATTATATTATGTTGCTCAGCAACGCAATTAAATTAAATGTGTTTCTTAATATTTGTTATTATTTTTTCTATTTGAATAATAAATAAATAGATGTATAAATATATTTTGTAAATGAACGGTTTGATTTTTCTTTTAATTATATTAGTTACGGACTGCGTACATCACTTTCATTTGACATAGAGTTTTTAAGCTTTTATATTGTGTTTAGCTAATAAACTCATATTGTGTTTACCAATAAACTCATTTATCCGATTGTTGAAACAAAAAAAGAGTAGAAAGGGTATATCTTCTAATACAATTTTAGTGTTTGCATTTAGTATATGCGAATGGGATCAGGATGTTTTATTCTTCAGATCTGCAATTTCAGAGCTACGAATTTGGCGGAATATCGCTAACTTGGCAACTTTTCTTAAACTTTGCCAAATTGACGGAAATATCGCCAAATTGCTAAAAACGACGCAAATCAATGAAATTAAATTCGTTTTTTTAGAAGACAGTACTGAAATGATGTTTCGGTAGCATTTGTGGGTCAGTCTATCCATCCTACTTAGTAACACATTTATCGAATTTTTAAAATATCACCAAGTTGATAAAAATGTTTGTGAATCTATAAAAATGTCATGAAATTGATAAAATTGCGCTTAATAAATGAAATTAATTGTGTTTTGTTAGGGGATAATATTATGATGATGTTTCGTCAATTTGTCGCAAAATGGGACTATCAGTTTTACAGTCCCACTTGGCGATAAATTTGGCGATGTTTTAAGTTATCGCTAAATTGAAGAAAATATCGCCAAACCTTTCATGGAGATACCATTATTCAGACGATATGATCTCCATCAATTTATTTGAAGAAACTGATATCATGTCGTTTAGCAATGGATGTAAATCCAATGTGTTATGTGGCATACGATTTTAATTAAATATTTTCCGATTTGAATAATAAAGATATGTATATAAAATAAATTTCATTGGCATTGCATTTTTGACTGGAAAATATCGATTACGGTCTTCAGGTTACACATTATTATTATTGATATTTTCGGGGATTATTGATTCAGGGATTATTGATATTTTCAAATTATTATACCATTGTTTTATTATGACAAAAATTGTTGAAACTCACATATTGTACGTTGTGCGAGTAATCTTCTATAAATGCACGTGTTATCTTCTAATCTACGAGAATATAAGTAGTACAGGTATATAGGCATATATTACTTTCCTTATATACATAATGTATAAGGAAAGTATTGTGACGGGGTCGAAAATTCGAATTCGAGTTTTCGACGGGAGAGCACGTTTCAAGCATCCCTGATCACGAATCAAACATTTTTGGAGTGATGTCTGTGTGTGTGTGTGTGTGTGTGTGAAAGTATGTGTGTATGTGTGTGTGTCAGTGAGTCTGTGGAGACGATAACAGACGAACGAATGGACCGATTCGAACCAAATTTGGTACAAAAATCACAATCCGTAAACACTGGAAGCCTATTGTTTTTATACGTAATCGAATGTTCAGAACCTCCCTAAATTTTCGAATGAAATTTTGAAAAAATCGTCAAAAAATCAAAACCGCTAATAAAGTTACGCAAATAGACATTTCTTATGTAATTTTTCATTAGAAAACGATTGGCATAAATTTTAGAAGGCTAACATGAACCGTTCTCGAGATATTGTACATTTTTCAAAAAAATTATGAAAAAGTCACATAAAAAAAATTCCTATTGAGAAACATGTTCACTTTTCATATGTAATACCATGCGATAAATTGAGTGACATCATTCTCGTGGATCTAGCTCGTTCCATTCATGAAAAAATATACTTTGAATAATACTTTTGTATTTGAACGCCAATAGTCATTTATCTGCTGTAAGAATAACTTTTTTCTTAGTGCATAACTCTTGGCGAGATTTTGGCGACGAATTTGGCGAAATGTCGCCAACTTGGCGACTTTTTGAAATGTTGCCAAATTAACGTAAATCTCGTCAAATGGATAAAAATGACGCTAAATCAATGAAAATGACAACTAATTGTCGAAAATTCAATATCTTGGAAAGAATATTAGTATCTACTATAAGAAAAACCTATTTTTTTACTGTAAAAGTAGTAAATTCATTACATTATATAAGGAAAGTCATGTGTTGCCCACATCAGATTTTTTTGATATATATTGGCATATATTGGAATCAATTACGACCTTCTGGTATAAAGATTACGGGGATAATTGAAATTTTCAATTTATAATGTCATCTGTTTTATTTCGGCAAAGATTTTTTAGACTCATATTGTAATCTTCTACTAACCAATCTTCTACTAACATAGGGTAATCTTCTACTAACATACAGGCATATTTTCTAATCTGCGACAATATAAGTAGTATGGGTATATATATATATATATATATATATATATATATATATATATATATTCCCATATAATTTTATTGCTGTCATTCTGGCATATATTGGAATCAATTACGGGTTTATTGATATTTTCAATTTATGCATGTAATCTACTAATACAGGTTATATCTTCTAATATTCGCGTATATAAGTAGTACGGGTCCTATACAATTTTAATGCTTTCATTTTGCATATATTGATTCAATTCCTTTTTTTTTTTGTAAATTTGCTTTCAAAAGGGGCCAGAATGTTTTATTCTGCAGATCTGCCCGTGACTATAATTTTGCATGATGAGAACAGATATTCATAAACTTCTCTTTAGGAGCATTAAATTTAATATTTTAACATAATTTGCATATGAATCTGAATCATAAGTTTCTTTATATTTTATACTCCGTACGAAGAACGGGTATGCTGCTAGTCTATATAAATAAAATTGAAGATCTGTCTGTTTGCCTGTCTGTCTGTTTGTCCCGTTATCAAGAGAGAACGGCTGAACCGAATTTGATGAAATTTTGTGGGTAGCCTGAAAATAGCCCCACATAAAATTTAGTCTATGTTTGGAGTTTCTATGATCGGTGGTTCTCGAGATATTTGTAAAAAACGACATTTTCGTTTGTCTCATCATCACGGGCGAAAGGCTGAACCGAATTTGATGACATTGTGGATCGCCTTGAAATAGTCTTCCATAAATTTAGCCCAAGTTTCGAGTTTCTAAAACCAGGAGTTTTCGAGATATTGATGGAAAACGAAACTTTTTCCTAGGAGGTCTACTCTCTAACTCCGTGGTTTATCCAAACGAAAAGCTTGAAAATTGTTTGAAAGTGAATTAAAACCTTATCTCTGCGTTTGATGGGAGGTTTTTTGCGCGAATTAGTCACTTTCTGAAAACATGAACTGTATGAAACATGAATTTAAATGGGAAATCTATCTCCATGTTTTATTTTAAACAAGCTTTTACTGAACAATGGAAAGTATAAAGAAATCAAAATAGTTATTTAATTTCGCAGTTTATGAAGAAGATTCTATTTTATACCATGTTACTCAGAAACGCAATTAAATTACATCTGTCTGTTTATTTTAATTATTATTTTATCGATTTGAATAATAAATACATGGATATAAATATATATTTTAGAAAAGAACGATTTGATTTTTCTTATAGCATTTTTGACTGGATAATATCAATTACGGTCTTCAGGTTTAAGCGTTATTATTATTGATATTTTCGGGGATTATTGATTCAGGGATTATTGATATTTTGAAGTTATTATGCCATTGTTTTATGATGACAAAAATTATTTAAATTCATATATTGTACGTTGTACGAGTAATCTTCCACAAATATACGGGTATATCTCCTAATCTACGAGAATATAAATAGTACAGGTATATTGGCATATGTTTTGATTTATATTGGCATATATTGGAATCAATTACGACCTTCTGCTATAAAGAGTAAGGTATAAAGAGTCTGGTATAAAGAGTCTGGTATAAGGTATTCAGAGGATTATTGATATTTTCAATTTATTACGTCATCTCTTTTATTTTGGAAAAAATTTTTGAGACTCATATTCTAATACAGGTAATCTTCTACTAACACACTAGCATATTTTATAATCTGCGACAACATAAGTAGTACGGGGTTGCATATATTGATTCAATTCCTTTTTTTGTAAACTTACTTACAAAAGGGGCCAGGATGTTTTATTCTTCAGATCTGCCCGTGAAGATAATTTTGCATAGTCCGAACAGATATTCTTAAACTTCTCTTTAGGAGCAATAAATTTAATATTTTAACAGAATTTGCACATGATTGCGAATTATAAGTTTATTTATATTATATACTCCGTACAAAGAACGGGTATGCTGCTAGTTTATTATACAGTAGGTGCCGCTTAATGTGATCGCGGATAATGTTATCATTCGTTTAATGTTATCAGAATCGCGAAGTCCCGAACGCTTGTATATTAACACATGTTAAAGAAATCGGTTTTTGTAATCAGCGCCTTCGCTTATTGTTATCACTTCACTTTCGTTCGTGTACCATTTTCGAATTTTTTTTTCATTCTCTCAACAAAACATCCAAACTACATATACGTAAAAGCAAAGGGAGAATCCCCAAAACCCCAAAGAGGGCCCCTTTTGTTTGCACGTGCAGGAATTTGCCGCAAGGCGGTCCCTCAGGCGCGGCGCCCGGCGCTTCGCACCGGCTCTGCAGGTGGTGATTTCTCTCCCCTTTTCCCCCCTTTGAGAATGGTGGGGGCTTAGGAAAAGCGTTGAGTTATTTTCTTATCAGTAAGCAAAGTGCTTGAACTGTTGTAAGCTGCAGAATTTTTTCTCTCTGTCAAGTTGCATTTCAAACTTTATTGCAGACGGTCAAGAATTTTAGCAATGGAAAAAAAACCGCAATGATTAAACTGTTAAGGACAAAATTGACATTTTGAAACGCTTTGAGAATTTACTCAAGATGAGTCAAAGAAATGCTGCTGCTGCACTAAAAATCTCCCAGCCATTACTCTGTAAAATGTCAAGAAATCGCGACGAGATTGAAAATAAAGCGAAGTTGAACGCAAATTTGAACTGTAAGCGAAGACGTACTGGAAAATATGGAGAAGCTGAATCGGCTTTGACACTGTGGTTTGCCAATGTTAGGGAAAAGGATGCACGCATAAACGGTCCTTTAATGCGGCAGAAAGCTGAAGATCTTGCCTCTAAAATGGGCAAAAAAAAATTCGTCGCAACGGACGGGTGGTTTAATCGCTGGAGAAAAAGAGAGAACATTGTGTTCAAACATACCCATGGGGAAGAAAAGGATGCCGCTTTTCCAGCTGCAAAGGCATGGATTTCTGAAAAATGGCCAAAAATAATCGCTGATTATTCACCCGAAAACATCTACAATGCTGACGAAACCGGACTTTATTTCCGTGCCTTGCCAGAATATGCGTACCTGTTCAAAAACGAGAGCTCTAAGGGATGCAAAGTTTCAAATGAACGTATGACTATGCTCTGTTGTGCGAGCATGACTGGGAAGAAGAAGAAACTCTTTGTTATCGGAAAAACCAAAAAGCCGAGATGCTTTAAGGATGTTAAGAAATTGCCTGTTGATTATGCTGCCAATAAAACAGCGTGGATGACAGTTGCTCTATTCAGCGAGTGGCTTCTAAAGTGGAACAAAGAATTAGATCACAATATCGCCGTACTCATCGATAACTGCAGAGCCCACGATGCAAATGTCACATTAAAGCATATCAAAATCATTCTCCTATCTGCCAACACTACATCACTTATCCAACCATATGAACAAGGAATAATTCGTGCAATGAAAGCGTATTACCGTGGAGAAATGCGCACTAGGGTTTTGGAAAATATGGAAGGTACGGAACAACTGGGCGCAAACGCGTTAGTAAAGAAGACGAATGTCTTTCAGGCCCTCCATCTTTCGATAATATCGTGGGATCGAGTAACCGAGAATACAATTAAGAACTGTTTTTCGCACGGTGGGTTCGTTAAAGCGGACGAAGTTATGGCTGTACCGGAATTCGATGAAACAGTACTCGTACCATCCGACATGACTGAAAATGACTTTGCAGAATGGATGTCTATAGATATGAACGCCCAAGTGAATACAACAATGACTAATGAAGATGTATTCCGAGCTTTATCTTGTTCTATCGAAGAAAGCGATGAAAAAGCATCGGATGAAGATGAGGACGAAGCTGAAAACCTTGTTGAGAATCCTCCAACTGTTACTGAAATGAGAGAGTCTCTCCGTGTTTTGGGACTCGGGGTGCAACACAGAGGCACTGCTAGGGACTTTCGTGAACAGTGCAGGTATGAAAGTTTTATAAATAATTTGCTGAGACAAAATACAAGGCAGACAACTTTGGAAGACTTTTTTTAATTGACTTATTTTAACGATTTGTTTAAAATAGTGTTTGAGTGAATCGCTGTCTTTTTAAATTTGTAGTAGCTGCAAAGATACAGTAAATATTAACTTTTAAAATCAAACTTTTATGTTTCAGATACTTTTTGTTTATTGTTATCAATCGGTTATTGTTATCAAATAGCATCTGTCTAAAAGCGATCACATTAAGCGGCACCTACTGTATTTGCAAACTTAAACCTTCATCGAAAAAAATGAACTTCATTCCAATGAGGGCATTGAAATATAAATTGCCTGGTTCAAACATCTCTAAAATGCGATATATTCCTCGGTAATATTTTTAAAATTATCATAATACTACAATAATTTATTATACTTGAAAACTTCATCGAAAATAACTGACATACATTCAAATGACGTCATAGAAAAAATAACACGCCTGGCTCTCTCTATAAAAGCAGCATTTCATTCATAACATTTTCCCATTCATTTCATTCACCACAGTACTAAAATAATTTATTTTATTTAAAAACTTAAGACCATGGAGCTACAAGTAATTAAACTCTATGCTTAAAACTTCATCGAAAAAATCTTCCTTCCCTCAGTAAAATCAATGAATATTTCATTCATATCAGCTATGCTGACTCCATGAGCTAAATATTTTTGCGTTAAAGAAACACAGCAATTCTTATACAACTCATCCTACATATTTTGCTGTTTACATTTTACATAAGTGAAAAACAGGCTTCGTTGTAGAAATAATCAAATTTGGATAATCATTTAAATTCAAATATATTGTAATTGCGTTGTTTCAGTATGTAGATGCACAGGATTTAAGCAAAAATAAAGCTGTTTTAGGACGGATACAACACTCAATATGAATTAAAAAGAACTTTAAAAATCACGATTTTGAGACAAGATGGATGTCATATTTCATTTTGAAGTGGGTCACGTCGTGTTTTCATATTATGGTCACGTGATCGTTTCATATAAGAGGTGTAATTATTATTTTAATTTTTATTTAAAAAACTACTGAATATATTTTGCTGAAATTTTTATTATATATTTTATGGAATAATTTGAATATTACCCAAAATTTTCGAAGCAATTTGTGAATTTTAAATCCGCTTAAAAATGTTTGAAAAATTAGGTCCCATATTATTCAATGTATTTCATTTTTTCAACCCGGGTTCAATCCCAAACTAATTGGATGATATTATTTATTTATATTCTCATAGGTCCTACAGACAATCTGAACAACATACTGAAATTTCATTTTGATTAAGTCATTTTTACTTCAGTTATCGTGCTAACGGATAGACGGACAGACAGAGGCAGACAGACAGACAGAGAGACAGAATGAACAAAGTCATAAACACTTTTCAAATTTATTGTAAAGTGTTAATAATATATGGCATTCATCCAGTTTTCTTAGTGCAAAGTTCATACTTTTTAAGTTCTTTTAAATTCATATATAGTGTTGTATCCGTCCTAAAATCGCTTTATTTTTGCATATTTTCTGTGCATGAATATTCTGAACCAACACGATTACAATATTTTTTAGCTTAAATGATCATCAAACTTTTACAGCAAACTTTTACAGTTATTACTTTTACAGCGAAGCCTAATTTTAATGGAAGCAGAATGTAAACAAATGATTATAAGATGAGTTGTATAAGAATTACGGATTTTTTTTCAAGCAAAATTCTTTAGCTCTGGAGTCTGGAATAAAAGTGATATAAATGAAATATTCATTGATTTTAGGTAGAGAATCAGACGATTTATATTTCGACGACGTCATTTGAATAAAGTTCATTTTTTTCGAAGATGTTTGAAGTTTTCGAATGTTATAAATTAGTGTAGTACTATAACAATTTATAATATATCAGCGCTGAATGTGTCGCATTTAAGAAATGTTTAAATGAAATTGCATTTCAGTTGGAACGTGTTTCATAATCAATGCTTTATGCATGATTGACCTTTCTTGTTTTTAAATTGGTGAAGATGATCCATTCAATATACAATTTTTGGCAACTAGTGTTAACATATAGATGAAAAAAATGTTTTCTCTCAACCCTAGTATACACTAAGAGACCTTTACAATAAATCCCGGCACATTATTTTTTGTTTTCCTACTTCATAAATGACACAGACTTTCTAGAAATCGTCAATTATGGCTCTAATGGCCAAGGAAAGAGCGTACAGAGTCTCAGATTTCAAATCTAACTAACTTGTTAATATGACTAAACGAACAATACAGCTACTGGCTGGTTAAACAAAGATTTTGTATATAGTAAAAGACAAGCCATGGCACAGGCTCATTAATGGATTGAATTCAAAATAGAAGACAGTGGGCTCGGTGATACCGGCGAACTTCACGTATTCATAAAAAACACAAATATTTCTTACCCACGTCCATTTAAAGTTGCCGGCTTTCGGTATGAGCACCACCTCTGCTCGCGCACCACCTCCGATCGAGCACCACCTACTTTCGCCTATACTGGACTTTTCCCAAGAGGATAATTTTCTCATAATAATACACTCAACCCTCCTATAACGCGATTAATTCGTACCGCGTTATAAAAAACTGAAATTAGTGAAAATCAGATTAATTCGTACCGTGCTATATGGAAACCGCATGCCGTGTTGTATAGGAACCGGGTTATAATAAAACTCAGAATTAGTACAAAACAGAACAATTCATACCGCGTTATAGGGAAACCGTCTGAAGTGAAACTCAGAACATATAAATCAGGCTGATTATTTATACGTTAAATAAAATTGAAGTTTTAGAGCACCATGTTATGATGAATACGGTTACGAAATGTAGTTTATAGATACAATAGGCAATAAATATGTGTTTTCATATTTCGAATTTTCTTTAATGAACTTAAGACCTCATATAGGAAAATTAAACAAAAAATGTGAAACATAAACTTCATGACTTTTTTCCAACAAAAATCCAATTAACATTCATCATCACTGTCAAATATTAGTGGCTTAATTCTTTTCTTTTAATATCCTTTTCACTTTGCATATCTTCATTTCCGTTTTCAAATGTTGTTACTTTCCTGATATACACTGGTGGAAAATAAAATCCTAACACCAAGAATGAGTTGTGCTAGATAAACGAAATTTGGGAGGCACGTTTTTGCACATATGAAAGATAACGCCTATACAAATTTCGCGCTAGACGAATAAGAGTGGCACTAGTAGCGCCACTATAATGATGCAAATCACGTTTGCTTTAAATACACGATGTAAACTTCGTGAGCGTTATTTATCGTCCGGATTGGACGCTGTGAGCTAAGTTTGAGTCAAGAATGCCTTTAAGGAGACGAAGAAGGCAGTATCAGCAGCTTAGTGAGTTTGAACGAGGCCGTATAATAGGGCTACGAGAAGGTGGATTTTCTTTACGCGATAATGCAGAAAGACTTGGCAGGGATGTATCCACTGTGCATTATTGTTGGCAGCAGTCGTCACGGGAAGGCACTGTCTCAAGAAGCCCGGGATCCGGCCGCACAAGGGCCACTACTGAGAGGGAAGACAGCCATATTCGCCGTATGGCTGTTGCGGATCGTATGAATCTGCAGGAGCAATTAGAGCTTCTGTTAACTCCTGAGTGACACAGCGAACTGTAAGAAATAGATTACTTGAGGAGCAGCTCCGAGCCAGACGGTCTGTAGCGTTCATACCACTAACTCCGAATCACTGTCATCTGCGACGTCAGTGGTGTCAAGCTAGAGCTCATTGGAGGGCTGAGTGGTGATCTGTTATATTCTCAGATGAGAGCCGTTTCTGTCTTGGTGCCAGTGATGGTCTTATGTTGGTAAAAAGGAGGCCAAGTGAGCACTTGGAACCAAGCTGTCTGCGGCGTAGACACACTGGACATACACCAGGAGTTATGGCTGAGGATCCATTTCCTATGACAGCTGGAGCACTCTCGTCGTTATCCCATGCACATTAACAGCAAATTTTTACATCATACTGGTGATTGAACCGGTTGTGCTGCCATTCATGAGCAGTATTTAAGAGTTTTTCCTACAAAATAACGCCCGTCCTCATACCGCTGCTGTCACCCAATTCGCTCTGCAGAGTGTCGACATATTGCCTTGGCATGAGAGATCAACAGATCTTTCTCCCATCAAGCACGCATATGGGACATTATTGGAAAACAGATCCCGCGTCATCCACAACCAGCATTAACCGTTGCTGATTTGACTGACCAAGTGCAACAGGCATGGAACTTCATCACACGAGATGATATACGGCACCTGTACGACACAATGCATGTACGTTTGCATGCTTGCATTCAAAATCGTGGTGACTACAGCTGTTATAAATGTACCACCATTTCATATTTGAAATGACTCTTCTTAAGCATACTTTAACCTGTGACCTTGAAACTTTAAACAACTAAATATCAGTCCCCTAAACTAATTTCTTCTTGGTTTTGGGATTTTATTTTCCGCCAGTGCACAATAATGTATAAAGAAAGTATTGTGATGGGATCGAAAATTCGAATTCGAGTTTTCGGCGGAAGAGCACGTTTCAAGCATCCCTGATCACGAATTGAACATTTTTGCAGTGATGTCTCTGTGTGTGTGTCAATGAGCCTGTGTAGACGATAACTGGCGAATGAATGAACCGATTCGAACGAAATTTGGTGCAAAAATTACAATCCATAAACACTGGAACAATCCATAAACACTGTTCTCGAGATATTGTACAGTTTAAAAAAATATCAAAAATTCATATAGAATAAAAAAAAAATTCCTATTGAGACATATGTTCACTTTTCATATGTAATACCATGCGATAAATTTGGTGACATCATTTTCGTGGATCTAGCTCGCTCCATTCTTGAAAAAATATACTTTGAGTAATACTTTTGTATTTGAACGCCAATAGTCATTTATCTGCTGTAAGAATAACTTATTTCTCCGTCCAAAACACTTGGCGAGGTTTTGGCAACGAATTTGGTGGAATGTCACCAACTTGGCGACTTTTTTAAATGTTGCTAAATTTACGAAATCCTCGCCAAATGGATAAAAATAACGCTAAATCAATGAAAATGACGACTCATTGGCGGAAATTCAATATCTTGAAAAGAATATAAATATCTACTATAAAAATAATCTATTTTTTTTTACTGTAAAAGTAGTAAATTCATTGCATTATATAAGGAAAGTCATGTGCTGCCCAAATCAGATTTTTTAATTTTGTAATTCTACCAAAATCTCTCTATAAGAAGCTAAGCAAGTTTGTATTCCTCTATTAAACTTTGCACTTATCACTGTTGAAGTATCATTTTCAATAAAGTCATTTTCTAATTGCTCACGCAAATTCAGTCCCCTTTTCACATCATTTAAATTGGAATTTGCCACCCATTCTTTATCCATATTTTGTCTACCAATGCATTTG
Source organism: Amaurobius ferox (assembly GCA_951213105.1). Classification (NCBI taxonomy): domain Eukaryota; kingdom Metazoa; phylum Arthropoda; class Arachnida; order Araneae; family Amaurobiidae; genus Amaurobius; species Amaurobius ferox. The sequence goes on from OX578154.1 coordinate 38,463,145, forward strand.
AGGTGAATGTATGAATTTTTTACATGGGATTTCCCTGATAACTGAAATTGAAAAATGGTGATGTAAGTGGATGAAGAAACAAGGGAATTGGCCATTAATTTCAACCTTAAAACAAATTCATGCTATAGGGAGACTACATAAGCTAATTGAGTTGTATTGTGGGGAAACCGTGTTATGAAATTACCACGTTTTATGAGTACTGCTTTATGGGAGTGTTGTCGCAATTTTTGCTCCGCGTTATATGGAAACCGCATTATGAGAGTACCGCGTTATAGGAGGGTTGCTCATCTCTAAGGAACCCGTAGTGTCCACGATAGACTTTGTGTAGTCACACAGCGATAAATGAATGTTTAATTGCCCCACTTTCTACCAACGAATAGAAAGCTTTATCCTGCCTTCCGCACTGGACCGCAGAAACTTGGTTGGCCGCTTCGTGGATTGGTGGTCCACTTAGCCGAATCAATAAATGAGTTTAAAAATGCAAAATAATTCATAATTCGAAACGTAAAAAAGCGGGAAATTATAACTAAATGTTATATAGACCTCGCAGCCTGTATATTGTTTGTACCTATTGCATGTCTTCTTATGAGTGAATGGGTAACTTTTCAGGAAAGTAGCCACAGCTTCACTGCCTGTTTGTCCCCTTTTCATTGAAAATTTAGGGTATACGAACACATTTTTAAATATAAGATTAATTTATACGCTACGTGACAGTGAAAATGAGACACCAAGAAGGAGTGGGCAGAAAGTGAAGAAAATCGACAAACAGAGACAGACCGCAACGAACAATAAGTGACATGAAAAACATGTTTATTGCAACATGATACACTGTGTGATCAGTAGGTTATGGGACCACCGGGGGAGGCGATACAGGCGTCTAGGTATTGAGTCAGTGAGCATGTAGATGGTGTCCTGAGTAATGGCTGCCCATTCCCTGTCAACCATTTGCCAGAGTTCGTCTTCTAAACGAGGCGGTGGCAGCGCACGCAAGCGACGTCCAATCATGACTCAGACGTGTTCGATTGGTGAGAGATCAGGGGAGACTGGTGGCCAGGGAAGCACTCGGCTACCTTGCAGGGCATTTTGGCTGATGTCCGTGTGTGCTCGAGCTCATCCTGCTGATAAATGGCATTGAACACCCCCTAAAGGAAGGATAGTGTCACCATCCGCAACACGTCCTCTACGCATCGTTGGGCCGTCATAGTGTCTTTAATACGGACCAGAGATGACCTGCTATCGTAGGCAATGGCGCCCCAAACCATGATGCCTCGTTGTCGCGCGGTGTGGCGTTCCACAGATGCAGCCAGATGGGACCTGTTACCACTTTGGAACCAGATTCATATACGGCGACTGTCATTGCTAAAACAGAAGCAAGACTTGTCTGAGAACATGACCCGGTGACATTCCGCCGTCCATGTGGTTCTATCCCGACACCATTGCAAACGGAGGCGTCTGTGCTGTTGGGTCAATAGCAGGCTTCTTAACGGGCGCCATAAGTGCAGGTCGCCAGCAACCAATCCATGGATAATGGTCCTGGTCGATATGGGAGCATTAAGGGTGTTCTGCACATTCTGCAAAAGAGCGACGGAAGTGGCCTGTGGGTCCGCTAACGTTTGCAACGCGGATGCGTTGGTCCATGCGTGCTGACGGCGCTCTGGTCATACCGGCACCCCTCAAACGTGCCACATTCCCTCGTTCCAACTATCTCCGACACCGCACTGTGGATGCGTGTAGGTAGCTGTCCGCTGAGATTTGACGTATGGACCAACCTGCTCTTCTGAGTTCGATCACCATACCCCTCATGAAATCGTCTTTCTGCCGAACTTGCCTCGGTTGGCCCATTCTCGGATTTGCCTCGGTTGGCATTCAGTGCTACTACACGTCTCCACGTTTCCTCTGAGAAAAAAAATTGCAAAATGATTTGCCTGGCAGACAGAGCAGCGCGACTATTGCCGATTTTGCAGGTTCTTATCCTAATATCTCACTCAACGTGCGAGGGACAGTTGCGCGTTTCGCAACGTTTACACAACTCGGTGAGCTGCGTCTACCCTGCAATTTGCATATTTGTCTGTCCACTCCTTCTTGGTGTCTGGTTTTTACTGTCATGTAGTGTATATACATGCATGTAGTGTACCAAAGGTCAGTAAGAGCTTAGGCCCTGCATGATCTGTAGGGCGGGTAGCAATGTTACCCCACGATGTTACTTTGTGAGCAGGTCAACTATAAATTAAAATAATTTCCCGTTTGAACCTCTAGTGTACACCCCGTAACATAAAATATTATGATTAATTTAAAGTTACTTTATTACCGTAATTAGGTTTCTTAATGTTTAAATTCGGCGTTTATTTCTATTAAACAAGAGATTAATTTTAAAAGTCTGAAGTTTAATTTTAACAAGAAAATAATGAAAAATGTCAGGCACTTACAGGTAAGTTTGAAATATTACTTAATTAAAATTGTGCTATTAATCATGATTTTGGAAATATGAAATTTTCATAGTTACAAAAATAATTTATTGTGATATTTTCTGGAAATTATTTATTAAAAAGAAAGAAGAGTATTCTCTAAAATACTAACAACTTGGCATCTAAATTTCAAATAGAAATAACATCATTTAATAATTATGATTTTTTACTGTCATTCTAATATAAAAATATTTTCATAATTAAATATATTGCAAAACATAGCATAAAATCAAAGGAACGAGCAACTGATCAGACTTTCGCATTTTTATTTACATTTTATACAGTTTGACAGGAAAAATGTTGTGAAGGTATAAACAGATATAACAATTACAATTGATTATATTTTAGACTTCAAATGAAGTATACATTTGGTTCAAAAATATGTATCAAGAAGTCACAAAATACATCCTGTTGCAAAAAAGTATATGCGCTCGTAAGAAATTGAGCTACGGCTTCAGTGTTTTGATTGAGGATATATGTATTGGTCGAGGATAAATTTATCGGTTGAGGACATATTTATCGGTTGAAGACATATTTATCGGTTGAGGACATATTTATCGGTTGAGGACATATGCAAATAATTAGAATTTGGGAGCAAAAAAGAAACGTTTTATTATGAAATCGTGGCAACAAAAAGATGACATCTTTGTAAGGGGTAAATCATTTCCTGATAGCTATACAAGCCGATATTTGGTGTGTCATAGAGCAATTAAGTTGCTTATGTCTCTCTGCGGAATATTTTGCCACAGATGTTTCAACTGGCCAGCTAATGCAGTGGTATTCTGAGGAGGCTGCAATTGTATTCTCAGCATGACAAAGATGTGTTCAATTGATGATAGGTCTGGGAACCTGGATAGTCATTAGAGGTATAAAATCCTCGAAGACATTATTGAGAATGTCGTGCAGGATGTAGTCAAGTATTGTATTGTTGGTAAATCAAATTTGGGCAGCTTGATAGAATAGGCAGAGCAATAGGCTGCAAAATTTCTTCGACATACAAGTGAGTCATCAGATTGGTTTGCAGTACAACTAGAGGATAATTTTTTTTTCGCGACACAGACCTGAGGGCTCGCCCGTAGGGCAGAGCATCCAAAATCTCGGGACGAAGCTAGAGGAGATTCCACGATCCAGACCGGGCATCTTGCCAGCAAGGGCGTAAAGGCTTTTTAAGCCCGGCCGGGAAAAGAGAGATCCCCAGCACCAAGCAAGTCAACGGGCCAACCCGCCCCGCCGGACAGAGAAAACCGCCGACTCCACCATGCAGCAGCGCACGACCAGGGACGCCAAGGGGACAACAGACCAACGCCGAGGCCAGAAGCCGCCAGTCCCAGAGAGGAACGCCGACGGAGACGACCGAAGCTCCCACCAGCAGACCAGGGACCCGTCCGCAAAGGGAACAACCAGGCAAAACGCGCCACCGACAGAACAGCGACACCCTCCACCCACAGAATATTTATTTAAAATACTTTGCCTGGCCAGGGCCGGTTACATTAGCCTACAAGACATCTGCCGCATTGGCAGGAAAGATATAAAATAAATAATCACAACCATATACAATTTTTCCTACATTTAAGGAAGGCCATCATTACATTAATACTACTATACAATATATACAGGGATAACCGAGAACAAATAAACAACTTTCTAAACAATTTCCAAATAAACAAAAACAAGTTCTAAAAACCAACAACTAGAACAAAAAGTGTCCCGGCGGATCCCGCATCTCCCCACTACAAGATCCCCGGACTCAGAAAAAATTCAAGTAAAACCAACTTGTTTAACAATCGAACCTGGTTTAAAGTACCACTACCATTCTAAAAGTTAATCAAAATCCAAAATCCAAAAGCAAAATTCAAAATAAAATGTTACCCGTCGTGATATCAAACACATCCACGACCCCGACCAAGCCAAAAACAAACTAACAAACATCAATCAAAACAAGGGGCACCACCCGTGACCCCAACAAAATAAATCAAACAGATTCCCAGCAAACACAGCAATTCTTACTACATTCAACCGAACATCTTTAACCCTATAACACCTAATAAAGCTTATCTATCTAAGGTATATAAAACACTATTTACAACTGTAAAACTAACTAATATATACACAAATAAACGCATCTGAAATATAAAGTACATTCTCAACCAATATCTCCGTAATCGATATGTTTCTTGTACTTTTCTAATTCCACCCGGAATGATTCACAGTCATTATTCCTACAAGAGTGATTTATGGACATAGCCCCTGCAGACCTTTCATTAAAGTTCAGGCAATTAATGCATTTATATCTTTCTTTGCAGGTCGTACCAGGGTGGGACTTGGAACATCGCAAACAGCGCTCGGGGCCCCGACAACGGTCCCGGGTATGGCCCAGAACGCCACACCCTGAACATTGCAGTACGGAAAAGAACTCTCTGCACCACACCCGGTGCCATCCGTAGTACCCGTAGCGCTGGGCACGAAGCACTGCAAAGGCAGTGGGCTTGACTTCAAAAATCCCGTTACCCATTTTGGCTCCAATACTGAACTTGTATGTAAACTCACCCTGGCGCCCAGCCAACCTTGAATTCTGCTGAACCAAATCACTAATAAAATCCTCATGACTAATACCCATAGGTACGTTGAAAAATATTAAACGGGGCCACCTCCTAACAGGAGCCTCAAACATGAATCTCTGAACAAAATCAGAGTTACCCGATAGGTGTTCCTTCACCCTATCCGCCATTTCCCTAGAAGGTGCTTCCAATATCAAGCGTCCATCAGGTAAGAAGAAAAATTTGTCCATGGTCAGTCCAGACTCCCTAGGAGGGGCTGAACAGCTCTGCAACTCCTTGCGGACCTCCTCCGCGGACGAATAAGCAGAGACAGGCCTAACAATTAAGGTACAAGCACCTGAGGAAGAACCATCAGTGGATCCCGGCAGGGTTCCAGAAACATCGCCGCGGTCTTTTAAGAGGTTAACCAGTGCTGAGTAGGCAACACGAGTTTCTCCCATAAACTTCGTCATCTTTATGTTCTGATCTTCAATACTTTTCCTCAAAAGCTCATTGGCCTTACAAAACAGTACCAACTGTAACTCTAAGCCAGCAGCACCCAGATCACCCACAGGCATCTCACTGGCGATAAGTTTTTCTACTCTCTGCTTCAAGTCAACGATCAGGGTATTAGATTCTTCCAGAAGGGCGGTCTTCCGAAGAAGCTCCGCTCTCAAGACAACAACTTCATTTTCCTTCATCTGATACTTTGCCCTTAACTCTCTAATCAACTTACTAGGCTCTGTGAGCCTTGAGTGTACGTCCTTCAAGAGTTTATCCTTGCCGGCAACAATTTCGACCATCTCCTTCCTGCTTTCCACAAAATCTAAGGCACTGTCCATTTCAGAAATAGCTCTCGACGCCTCCAGTCCCGATCCAGATGTCTCCAAATCCTCTCTAAGTTTTTGTATCAATGATCCTTGCTCCAATTTTTCATTAACTAAAGTTCTAATTCTTCCATTACTCTCAATACTCTTATCTTCGAATTCATGTGACCTATTCTCCATCATAATAACTGACCGTGAAGCCTTAGAAATCAACTGTATAAGAGGGCCAATAAACTCCTTGGCCAGCATCCCCTGTAAGGACAGGGGAAGCGAGGATTTTCTCTTTTCAATACAAAATTTTTTAAAAGCCAACACAATTTCTTCCACTTCATCCCTAGCGTTGAAGAGGGGCCTATCCGTCCCAGTGTCAAATTCCCCTGCCTCATATATAGCACAGTCTACTTCCAAATCCGGCATTAAGGACATCAATTCGTCGATCTCCTTTGCGTAAGTCTCCTTAGCCATCTTAGCCAAAAATTCCTCAACTATTAAGTCGATATACTAAAAATTTAGACCAAGCAATAAACACAAGTAACACAATAATAGACAATGAGAAGCAATGAAAACCCTCAAAGTAAACGTCAATAATTTCAGAGCGTCAACATCAACGAATCAATACATGACGTCATATACATACCAACAACAATTTCTTAAGAGAACATGAACGGAAGTTACAAATAAACCTATTCAATTGTAAAGTCACATTAAGCAAAACAAATTCCACCCCAAAGAGCAGAAAATCTACAATTAAACAAGGTCAAAATTACCCCAATGTCAATTTATACATAAACAAATCACCCTGAAAGGCAGAAAATCTACAGGTAAACAAGATCAAATGTTAAGTCAATCAAATATAAACAAGCCTAAAGCTTCCCATATGTACCACCTTCCGAGATCAAGTAGTTCACAAAAATTACAAGAGAAAAGACTATGACGTCATAGAATTTTCAAAATTCGATAATTAATAACATATCATAGTTAATTAAATCAATACAGTTATACAAGGTTATACAGTTATACAAGAATATATTCCAAAATGTACTCCGAAAAGATCGAGGAAAAATTCAAAGTTCCATCATTGGTACCACCATCCGGATTCATGGAAAATCTCGATAGTTTCCAAGGAAAGGGAGTCGTGACGTCATAGAATAATCAAAATTCCATATAAAATTTAATATCACAGTTTATGGATCCAAATTAATAATATATAGTCCCAAAGGGTCAAAGTCACCATCGAGTAGTCTACAATATTTTTTACAGTTCAAGAATTCAAGATATAAGAAAAGCTGCCCCGCAGCAAATCAAAGAATGCAGGATTCCGGCGAAACCAGTATAAATTTCCACCATAAAGACATACCTTCATATACTATATAATTTTTCTGTATTTTTACCACCTTTAATAACCTCTTCAAACTTCTGGAGATATCTTCCAATGAACTCTTCAAAAAATCTGAGAAAAATCACAAGTACTTTTAACTACGCAGCAAGTCAGCCATTGTTCCTTTAACATAGGAATCCAAATACACTTAACATTGCGAATACTCCAAACTTTGAGATCACTATATATACCTATATAAACTTAAAATCACCGTTTCCTTAATCACAAAACATTCCATTACTACTTTAGATTCTATTTCAAATACTTCTACTACATAACACTCGTCAATTCATTAAATATATACATTTCAATTCTAACACCAAAAGCACACAACCTTCCATCATGCCGCCATTGCTGGGGATCACTAGAGGAGATTGGCTGTCTCACGAGATGGCTCTCCAGACTGGCACACCTCGTGTGATGGCCGTGTTCCGCTCGACAACAAATGCGGGATCTGAACGCCAACCAATCCTCTTCATACCTTACACCATTGGGTAGATTGGACGGTCTGGGTCGAAAGCACCAGTCCTCCCCCACATACGTATGCGACAGTCATCAGCACTGAGAGAAGTGGGATTTGTCGCTCAATACAACATGTCTCTAATCCGAGTGATATGTGGGTAACCACACGTCTAGTAAAGACGCTAAGTAGGCCGTTCACGTAAAGTGGAGTAAGTAAACAAATACATAATACAAGTAATTAAAATGAAGAGGCTTAATTTAAAACAATAACAAAAAATTTATTCATTAAGATAAAACCTCATTTAGCATACTAACATCTGCAATTTCAATATACCAACATCCTTAGGGTAATACATTACGATATATAAATTCCTTTCATTCTATCATCAAAATATGAGTTTTACAATTATAAACCTATTAATGTACATTAAGTCACTAATCTTACATGCCATTGTCTTATGGCCCAGGTTAACCTTATTTAGAGGGTTCAGAGAGTCAAAAAGAAGCCTTCGTGTAAAAATATGCATAGAAAGGTCCTACCTCTGCCATCATCGAAGTACCCCGGACTTGTCGGCTCATTTGTGGTTGCACCGTTCCGCTGAGTTCGCTCTCCTCCTGTCGCACTCGCGACCGTTCGTTTTCACCGCCAAAATTCAAGTCCTCGATTTCAAAATTTTAAAGTGCAAAGTTACTCTCTGTCTTTTCCCCCTTTACAAGGCGCCCCTGTCCATAATTGGCCAAGTAAGTTACCAGCTACGCCCTTCAGCTATATTATTGGTCAAGGCCCCCTGAAATATAAGATATGAAGTCTCCTGTTTTAAATCGTTGAAAGTTCTCACGCGAATTTTCCCATGGTCCAAGTGATATGACTTGACCTCTCGGGTCAGGAAGTTCAACCCCTTCCGTTTGTCATAGCACCTAATGCTGACATGAACTTGAGAAGCCCCCATCCTTTTTCGAAACCATGTCCGGTGCAGCTGCATTAGAGGGAGCGTTATACTTATTGCCTCACTGCATGAGGGACCGTCTTCTTAGGTCTACTTCCTCTTCCAAAAGAGCAGTGTTATATTGTGATTGCAAATTACAATATAACTCCGAGATTGTCCAGACTGACTCAGTTCGACACCAATAAGGCTGTTCTGTCTATATTGAGAGGTCAGTGTTAAGAGCTTTAATGGACTTCGACAACTAATCCCACCTTCTACTAGTCGTATCCAAATAGTTTCCCTAGTAGTTTCTTCCGAATTTTGTGAAATTTATTCTATTAGATTTTTGTCCGGAGTAGATACATACTTTGTTGCGGAATGTTTTGCAAAATAAGAGGTAGGTTCTTTTATTCCGAATCGTACAAAATCTAATAAGCACTAGAGTAACCCACAATTGTTTACCAAATCCAATGAAATTTGGCCAATTATTTATTCAGCTAGAGTGGATACATATTAGCACATTGATGCACAGAGGGGCAACACACAAACGGCATTCTAAAATAGTTTCTTAGACTTATAGAGTGCTTAAAACGTGTAGATCTGAAGAAACTCGGGTTTCGATTTTTTATTTCTAATAATTTCCCCAATACATTCTATTGTAGGGAAATATATATTCTATTGTAGGGAAATATGTATTCTGTTGTAAGGAAATATTTTTTCTATAGTAGGGAAATATATATTCTATTATAAGGAAATATTTTTTTCAATTGTAGGGAAATATATATCCTTTTGTAGGGAAATATATATTCTATTGTAAGGAAATATTTTTTCTATTGTAGGGAAGTATATATTCAATTGCAAATAAATATTTTTTCTATTGTAGGGAAATATATATTCTATTGTAAGGAAATATATATTCTATTACCGGGAAATATATATTCAATTGTAGGGAAATATATATTCTTTTGTAGGGAAATATATATTCTATTGTAAGGAAATATTTTTTCTATTGTAGGGAAGTATATATTCAATTGCAAAGAAATATTTTTCCATTGTACGGAAATATATATTCTATTGTAAGGAAATATATATTTTATTACTGGGAAATATATATTCAATTGTAGGGAAATATATTTTCTATTGTAAGGAAATTTTTATTCTACTGCAGGGAAATATATACTCTATTATAAGGAAATATATATTCTATTGTAGGGAAATATATATTCTGTTGCAAGGAAATATTTTTTCTATAGTAAGGAAATATATATTCTATTGCAAGGAAATCTTTTTTAAATTGTAAGGAAATATATATTCTTCTGTAGGGAAATATATATTCTACTGTAGGCAAATATTTTTCTATTGTAGGGAAATATATATTCTATTGTAAGGAAATATATATTCTATTGGTGGGAAATATATATGCCATTGTAATGAAATATATATTCTATTGCAGGGAAATATATATTCTATTGTAAGGAAATGTTTATTCTATTGTAGGGAAATATATACTCTACTATAAGGAAATATATATATTCTATTGCAAAGAAATATATATTTTATTATAGGGATATATATATATATATATATATATATATATATATATCCCTATAATATATATATCCCTATATAAATATATATATATATATATATATATTCTATTGTAAGGAAATATATATTCTATTGTAGGAAAAGTGAAATTTGTCGTATGAGAGAGTGAAGAGAAACCGTATATCTATTTTACATGAAATGCACGTATTTAACCATCCTTTATATTAGATTGCTGAAATCACCCATACATTCTTTTCTTTAGATTGCTGGAATTATCTTTTATCCATGCAATATCAATATAATTCATAAAATGCATAAGTAAATTTTTTATCGTATTTACCGAATGAAAAATTGGAGTGATATGTCCGAAACATGTGCTCTCTCGCTCAAGATACAGAATTCGTCGTTTAAAAAGCACTGCCCTTAGAAAAATCATGCGAATATTTTTGTTCGGCAGCTATAAAAATGCAATCAAACAAAAATCTATGTGCAGAAATGTATTTTAAAATTATTTTTCGTAAATACGTCGAAGGAGGATGTATTTCGTAAAGAAATTTTCGTTTGTAACGATGTTCAATATGTTGTCAGAATCATAAAGATGAGCAGCATATTTATTTCTGGACGTTGTTTATAAGGAATCAATGTTAATGAATTTCAGTCGATATAAATGCTGTGATAAAATAAAAATGCTATGCTAAGGGCAGCATCATATTTATTCTTAAGATAAATTGGATTAATGGATAAATAGTACAAAGCGTCTAACCCAGTTGATCACTGAACACGAATCAAATGCTTTTGAGGTGATCTCTGTGTGTGTGTGTGTGTGTGAAAGTATGTGTGTGTGTGTGTATGGGAAAGTATGTGTGTGTGTATGTGAAAGTATGTGTGTGTGTGTGTATGGGAAAGTATGTGTGTGTGTGTATGTGAAAGTATGTGTGTGTGTGTGTGTCAGTGAGACTATGGAGACGATATATGGCGAACGAATGGAGTCGCTCGGATGAAATTTGGTACAAAAATCACAATCCGTAAATACTGGAAGCCTATTCTTTTCTAATGCAATCGAATGCTCAGAGCCTTACTAAATTTTCGAGTGAATATTTGAAAAACATCATCAAAAATTAAAAACCTTTAATAAAATTACGCAAATAGTCATTTCCTATGTAATTTTTCATTAGAAAACGATTGACATAAATTTTGGGACGCTAGCATAAACCGTTCTTGGGATATTGCACATGTTTAAAAAAATATAAAATAAAAAAATATTAACTATTGGGAATTATGTTCACTTTTCATAGGTACTATCATACGACAAATTTGGTGACTAATATGCGATAAATTTGGTGCGATAAACTTTTGGTGTGATTGTCGTGGATCTACCTCGTTCCATTTACAAGAGAATATATTTTGGGTAATACTTTTGTAGTTGGACGCTAATAGTCATTTATCTGCTATAAAAATAACTTATTTCTCCATCTATAACAGTTGGCAAGGTTTTGACGACGAATTTTGCGGGATGTTGCCAATTGGCAGGTTGCCAATTGGCGGGATGTTGCCCAAATTGACGAAAATGCCACCAGTTGATAAACGTTCGCCACATTGATGAAAATGACGCTAAATCAAAGAAATGACGACTAATTGATGACCGTTCATATCTTGGAAAGAACATTATAGACTATAAGAATAACTCATTACTCCGTCCTTCAGTCCTTAACGCTTGTCTAGAAATTTAGCGGGACTTCGCCAATTTGACGATTGTTTAAAATGTTTCCAAAGTGAGAAAAATATCGCTAAATTAATAAAAATAACGCCAAGCAAGAATTAATGTTCCCCAAATTCTAATTTCCGTCGTATAAAGATCGTACCTTCTAGTATATAAGGAACTCTTTTTTCACCGTTTATCTGTAACACGTAGCGACACATTTGGCGAACTTGAGAATAATCTAGCGAGATATCACCATTTTGGCGAGATTTAACTTCAGAAAATGACGCCTAATTGATGAATTAATTATTAAAATATTTTAATATATGGACTATATCGCTTATTGAGGAAGCTATCAATATTGATAATTGATAATTTAGATTTCTGTGAAATACAAGTTAATTGGGTGCTTTGAAATAGTATTACATATTGTCATCCGGAAAATCGCCAAATGCACCATTCAACGTCAAAAATACAGTACCGTGAAACTTATATATTATTTACTGACTGTAAAAGGAGAAAGTTCATTATTGCATTGTTTAAGGAAAATCATGTGTTGTCCACATCATATTTTTTATTACTAAAATTGAAGAATTTACCAGGCTATGAGATCCAAAATCATTAAAAATGCATTCATTCAACGTGGCGTCAGGTTTAACAGAATCTGAAAGTGTACATGTTGTTTATTGGGTATATAGACAGAACGTTAACCAAATACACTATATGGCAATCACTTGCACATATGTTCCGGAATCTTTGAAATATGGCAAAACAATGCCAAACTAGAAGACATAATAGAAAGAGGAGGAGTTTCATTGCCTAACTGAAACCAGTGGCAAGAGAACTGTTTTGTGTTTGCCACCAGATAAATGACAGTCAATAACCCCACGGTAAAAACTGGGTAATGAACAATAAGGATAATGAAGAATAAATGAAATGATTTTAGAAAGAAAAAATCGGAAAGATGTATAAGACATCAGAGAGAGAATGTTGAACAACAATTGCAGAATCCACTTCCACAATAAGAGCTTGCAATTTCGTACCAGCAACCCAACGGTTGAACATCGGTCGCCCAGTTCGGGGATATAGGGTTCGATTCCTGGTTGCGACAGTAACACTCTTTACAATGGCGCACGAACAAATCAACCCTGAAGGTTGGTGCATAGATGTCGGAAGTCTGAAGACCCCAGAGCGTGCGACTGACAGAGTGACTCACAGAGTGGATTTAGAGTAGCTAGCTGCACGGCCGGGAAAGGATACCTCCTGCACTCAGGAGGCACCCAAGGTCTACTATCCCGCCAAATGAACATTTATTTAGATCTAAAAGATAACAATTGATGAAAAATATTGTGATTACACAGACAGTTTTACATTATATTTGAACTTGACAAGTACGTCCATTTTTCAGAGATAGGAAAAGGGTTATTGCGAATATAGATAAAAAGATCATTCAAAAATAAAATTTAGAGTTAGATATAATAACATGATGAAAAATAGATTAAAGTTAAAGAAAATAATAAAATTTTAAAAGTAAAATTTGGAAAATATATAAAAAGAAAATATATGAAAAGGAAAGAAAAATAGGCACGTGAAAAATGAAAACAGAAATTTTGAATAAAATTTACAAAAGAAAAATTAGAAAAAATACAAATAAAAATTGTCAAAAGAAAAAAAAAGAACAGAGAAAATAAGAACAGTTAACATAGCTTTTCTTTAAGAAAATATGGAGGGAACACAATAAGTTCATATAAGTTAATACGAATGAAATAAAGGGATTCATTGATCAAAATTTATAAAGAGCAGAATCTTTTTATAAGCTTCGGTCACTTTATTAGAAATTTCTATGACAATAAGAATACAGTTTTTAATTTTATCTACTGAAAAGGGATGTCGGAGGTCTGAAAATGACCCACCCGAGTACGACTAGCACGGATTCAGTTGACTCTCCGATATGGAGCTCCGATTTCACAGCGAGAGGATGACGACCACGCAGGATACTGACCTGTGTAAAAATGAAAGTATCAGGAGGTAACCTGAGGTAAAAAGTAACCTGAGGTAAAAAGTCTAACCTGAGGTAAAAAGTAACAGGATGTGGTCAGTCAGTTACACACCAATCTAACATTAGAAAGTGGAGAATGTAGAGTCCACTTCGACGATAACAGTTTGCAATTTCGTCCGATTAGTTCAACAGTAGAGCCTCGTCTGGCCAATTCGGGGAGAGTTCGATTCCCGGTTAGAGCAGCAAGACTCTTTACATAATACTGAACTCTGAAATGTTGTCCAAAAATGTTGGAAACTGAAATGTTGGACGCTCATAACAACAAGGAGTTGTTTATTCTGTGACTGAAAAAATTGCTTTGCTATAACAGAAAGTTGGAAATGCATGAGTGAAATGATTTTATACGTCATTATGAGATAGATGAATCAGCATAGATGATGCCTTGCGGATATTTAATGCCAACAGCAACTGCGCTTGGATGGAAAGAAGGTATTGTTTCCTTAAAATACTGCTGTCACATATTGTAAATTATTATGAACTAGAAGGTATGCTCATCATATGACGGAATTAAAAATTTGCAAAACATTGCCCCCCACTTAGCTTCACTTTTGCCAATTTGGTGACATTTTTACCAATTTGGCGACATTTTCTTCAATTTGGCAATATGTAAAAAAGTCCACAAGTTTATGACATCCCGCCAAATTTCTCGCCAAGCATTACCTACGGGCGGAGAAATGGGTTACTCAATATAGTCTTTTATTTTGTTATTTCCAATATATTGTATTTTCATCAGTCAGTCATCATTTTCATTGATTTAGCTTCCATTTTATCAATGTGGCAGCACTATCGTCAATTTAGCAGCATTTAAAATGATTCGCCAAGTTGACAATATTCCGCTATAATTCGTCCCCAGAATTTCGCCAAGTATTACAGACGGAGATATAGATTATTCCTATAGTAGTTTCATATATTTTTTCAAGATATTGAATTTTCATCAATTAGTCGTCATTTTTGCCAATTTGGCTACATTTTTATAAATTTGGCGACATTTTAGTCAATTTGGCAGCATTTAAAATGTTTTGTCATGTTGGCGATATTCCGCCAATTTTGACACCAAAATTTCGCCAAATGTTTCCCAGAGATAGATACATAAACAAACAGATAAATCAAGGTGTTTACATTATAAATTCATTTGGTTATAACGATAACATGTCCGGCATCACCCTTCAAACTCCTATACCGCCCAAATAATTACTTTACTGAATATGATTTATAATTTGTTACACTGGAATTTTAGTATGAATAGACTAATTTTTCGTAATACTAAACATCTCTATACATAATTAGCATGAGCTATCCGATGTCCAGGCAAAAATATCTCGAAAACAGCAAGGTTTAGTCAACTGAAATTTGGTATTCCGTTCCTAGTCCTTTTTTTTTCGACCCAGACCGTCCGACTTACCTGAAGGTGTAAGGTATTTGTTTGGATGGCCAGGAAATACCACCTAATAGTAGAATTCCATTTCATTAGAAACCACATTCTGTCTTTCAACCCAGATCTTAAGGTATATGTTGGAGGGATAGGACACTTTCACCTAATTCAAACCCAGAACTCAGTGGGGATGCCATCCTTAGGGACTGTAACCTCCGTCCACTACAACCAACCTCTCTGAATGACGTATGGATCCACATATGTAACGTTCCCTTACTATGTGTGAATATGGGAACAGTTTGGGCAGAGTCGGGCATCGAACTCAGGTGCTCCAAACGCAATCCACGCGCGCTAATCACTGGGCTGTCCCACCCTTAATTCTTACCCCCTAAAGGTGGCGTGAGTATCTTAGCGAAGGGAAGTTTTCTCATCGGGGATTTGGGGAGAGCGTGTTTCTTCCCGCGTTGGGTTTCTTTGTAATCAAAACCATCTGAAATTACATAAGGCACGGGAAGCTTAAATGTGAGATGTATTCAGTTTTTATCACAAAAGGATACATGAGTACCTCAGAAAATTGTACTCATGTAGGCTTTCCCGAGGGGTATTCTATCCCCGAGTTGGGTTCGTCTGTATGGGCAAAAGTATCCACAAGGAGTCCAATGTTCAACTTCACTATTATTATTAAAATTTCTTTAATGGAAGTGAAACTAAATATTGGACTATTTTTTGACTCTCTTACAACAATGACTATTCATGTTATCATTATTGTAAACAAACTGCCATTCAGCTAAAAGGGCGTGCCAAGATTTGAAATAAGAAAACCGATATGGTTATGCATTTGAAGCAAAGGAACATCTCTAAGACGCAAAGTCTATCAGACTGATGTTAGACTGATGTTAGTTCAATTATTTTCTACATGGAGGAAAACTTTTTCTGTAATAGGCAGTGTGAGGCCTGGAGAGAATTAGGCAGTTTTAATGTACAAAGATTTATATCTACCAAATCAGACAAAAGCAGACTCGTAGGTACCAGTTTACAACAGCTCATCTGAACCCAGAGGTCATGAAAGCAATAAATGAAGGCGCTTAAATTATAGGTGTAGATGGGTCAGAAAATTTACTGAAAGCCAAAGCTGAAACCATGCAGATTGGTTAAAGAATTAACCAATAAGTATGTGTTACTTCGTCGCCCTGAGGACAACCAATGAGATACGAAGGGCGTATCTGAACCTCAGGTGATACGATGTGGCTAAACAAGCAGAGAAAGTTCAAGAGATTTCAGTAATTATTGAATAAGAGTCAGTTTCAATTCATGTGTTGAAAAGTGAACAGTCATTATTGAATAAGAATGAGATTGAATTGAGATGTTGCAAAATTAGCATTCAGAGTCTATTCAGGAAGTCAAGAGTAAGATATACAGTCAGTATGCAGATAGTGAAATGGTGTGAAGATGTTAAGTTATTATTCAGATACTGAGAAGTGGTGTGACAGTAACGATGAATGATCGTTGATGAGGCGATCCCGGACAAATTGAGTCCAGAATATACATAATAGGGTTGATAATTTCAAGGTTCATGGCCAAAAGATGTATCTACCAATCTGCTGCTATAAAAGGTCGAATAGACAATTTGGGGCAAATATAGTAAGCCTCACTAACCCAGTCTCCTCCTTTATTTATATATATATATATATATATATATATATATATATATATATATATATATATATATATATATGTATATACATATATATACATATGTATACATACATATATATATATATATATATATATATATATATATATATATATATATATATATATATATATATATAAATTAATTTAAGTGAATCTTAATTGTATATGTATAATAAATAATGTTTATTCTAAAGTTTAAAATAGGTGAAGTTAATTTTGTTGTATGTTAATATACATATTTTTTAGGAACTAGAATAAAGATTTAATTCGTGGTGGGATAATGCGGCAGTACAACTTTTATGTACAACAACAAGTAAAGTACAACTTTTCGATTCACGACCATGTTAATTGCCAATATTCAATATACGCTTTGCATACTTTGCACTTTAAAGGTGGTACACATTGAAAAAGGTCATTTTAACTCCCCCCGTGTGTGTTTAAGGGGGGGGGATAATGACGCTATAAACAAAAAAATATTCCGTGGTTATTTTTCACAACAATTATTAAAAATATAAACTCTCGCGATCATTGAGTCATATATAAACCCTTTTATGCATGATTATATCAAATTTTGTCCGATGCTGCCATGTTAAAATAATATAAAATTTCGAATAAATTTCGAAGTTTTCGCTCGAATTTAAAAAAAAGTCTGTCTAGTTCTAGATTTTTTTTTATTATAAGGCCAGTTATAAAGTTTCAAGAAAAATCCATTAATATTTATGGCCGCTACCGTGTATACAATACATTGATTACAGACATAAATACAGACAGACGGATCACATCAGTCTCCAAAATTAGTTAAAACGTGTTTAGGAAGCCTTAATATATATATAGGCATAAAAATCTCGAATTCGAAAATTTTCACGATAACAATACTTATTATATACTATATTACATAGTATGCGAAGGTTATAAACGATTTATTTGAATTAGTTATTATTTAAATATCATGTGCTTCAGATGAATCTTTTCTTTTCAGAAGCTCTCTGTAGGTATCTTCAGATTGGCTATTCCGGGGTGTTTTACATTGCATTAAACAATATTTATTTCTTTTAATCTTCAGGAGCTTTTGCTAGTTCGGAATGTAAAATAAATAATGGGATTCTAGAATTTTTTATTATGACGGCACTAAAAACTATTTAAAATGACATTTCGTGTTCAAATATGTCCGAAAAAAAAGTTTATGACTAATTTGAAACTGCTGGGAAAAGATATAAATCTCTTTGTCACAGCTATGTTAAATTAAGATTGATGGGGCAATATTTTTGTTGCATTTTCGTGAGAAAATAGTTTACTTAGCAACTCCATAAAGGCGTAAGTCATGGCAAATTATTTGGGAGTAATAAATTAATATTATTTTTGTTCCAGTGTAAGGAGTCTTGATCTCTGTAGGTATTGTCAGTTTGGTTACTGTAGTAACCAAACTGACAATACCTACAGAGAGCTGCTTAAAAGAAAATAATCATCTAAAGCACGCGATATATAAATATTAACTAATTCAAATGTATCATTTATTACATTCTCATACTATGAAATAATAGTATAAAGTATTATTTTTGCGAAAATTCCCTAACAGCAAAAATCGTCACAGGTGTGACAGTGACGTTGTAGTCACGTGACACCTGGGTCATAATGTGACATCATATTTGTGATTTATATGCTACGTTACGTATTAGTAACTTTGTAACTTCATTGTGACTATATTCTGTGGCGTTTCCACAATTTAATTAACACGGTAACAATGTGACGACTTTACAATGGCAATTACAATATGACGTGACAAACAAGTTAATATGCGATGTCACAAGCGACCATGAAAATGACCAAAATAACTTCGCTATGACCTCAATATGACATTGTTGAGACGTACTGCTACGTCTTGCGACGTCCCATAGTCACAGTCTGACGTAAATCTTACGTTACTGTGAAAAAAATGCTGTTAGGGTGCCGGCTGCTTTACACTGCATTAAACAATATTTATTTATTTTCATCTTCAGGAGCTTCTGTTAGTCTGAAAAGTAAAATAAATAATGGAATTCCGGAATTGTTATTATGACAGCACTAAAAAAAGATATGAAATGACATTTATTGTTCAAATATGTCCAAAAAGAGTTTAAGACTAATTAGAAATTGGCGAGAAAAGATATAAATCTCTTTGTCACAGCTATGTTAAATTAAGATTGATGGGACGATATTTTTGTTGCATTTTTGAAAGAAAATAGTTCACTTAGTAACTCTAGAATGACGTAGGTCACTGCAAATTATTTGGGAGTAATAAATTAATATTATTTCTGTTCCAGAGTAAGGAGTCTTGAATTTGATTTTTCGCTTTTTTTTTGTTTTTGATAAAGGGAAAGTTCGGGTAATGTAAGATAATGATTAATATTAAATACTTAAAATTATTTAATCATAAAATGTTTATCATAAAATAGAAATTATCTGGAGTGTAGGTCAACTCAACTTTCTCATAACAGAATCTATTTTTAGTAACATTTTTCTTTCAAATTTTAAAAGAAATTTTTTTGAAAAATTGGCATCATGGTTAAAATTATGATTCCAATTATAAGGGGTCACCTTTCACGTTAAAGAGATTGAAAAAAATATTTCGATTGATATCATACTTGATAATGTACTTCGGGGGACGAGTATCTTGCCCCCCAAGGGGGCTAATGGTTTTCCGAACAAATAAATTCTATCGCGGCTGTTTTCTACAAAAATGATTGAAACTATAAAGTTTTGTGATCATTGAGCTATAAATAAACCCTCTATACATGATTAAATGTCAACTTTTGTCCCATGCTGTCATATTAAAAAATGTTCGTCCTAATCAAAAAAAAAATTCTATCTAGTACTAGAGTGTTAGATAAAGAAGCCGGATATAAAGTTTCATGAAAATCCATTAATACTTATGGCCGCTATCATTGTATACAAGATCTCGACCACAGATATACAGACAGACAGACAGACATCACTTCAAAAACAGTTGAAACGTGATCAGGTGGTCTTAAAACATATATTGGCTTCAGAATCTCTACTTTAAAAATTTTTGTTAAGATAATACTTTCTCTACGCTAGTACGAGAAAGAAACATATTAATCTGTGTAAAAGTTTAGCAAACGATATATTTGCATCAAGCAAATATAAGTTTAATTAATCCCATTTAGGCTTCAGTCTAAAATTTCACGAAAACAATACTTTCTGACTGCTACGTAGTAAAAAACTTCGTACAGAGCAGCATATATCACAAAATTAATTGTGCCAAATCCGGTTTCGAAAGGAAAAACAGATTTCTTACTTAGGACAAGCAACAAACGCAAAACAAGATCGACAGTTACTGGTAGAATGGAAAACATGGATGCGGCAGGGAAAGTTGTTGAAAACTGTTAGAGGAGATAAAAGGCAAAGAGCTAATGTGGAAAAAAGTAATAACAAGATGTTCTAAATGAACAGCAAAAAGCCAAAGACGAATGCGAGTATTTAGCAGAAGGATTCAAATATTCTGTGAACAAAATAATAAATAATTCAGTCAGCTCAAATTGCTATGGATACAAAAAAGTTATAAACATTTGTATAAAGCACCTTACACCACAAAATTAATGACGCACAAAATTAATGACGCTAAATGTGAAGGCAAATATTAGTCTTCTTCGGCAAGATAAGCAGGAAGAATGATTTTTGGGTTTACTTTTTACGTTTTACTCACTGGATAGGTGTTTCAAAATTTGTACTTTCATATTATAGAATATTAGTGGAATACACGTTAAAAATCAACGGTCCTACAATAAGCAACCCCCGAAAAACGTAAATTTTTGAAGAATTTGCGTTTCACATTTATTCGGGAAATCAAAAATGTTGGTGTGCTGAACCCTCTAAAGAAGAAAATATTGGGAAACTGAAATTGAAACACTTTTTCCTTTCGAAGGATATCTATCATTTCAAATCTAGAACGTTTTCGTGTGGAGTAGCCACCCCCTTAAATGAACATTTTTAAAAAAATTATATTCTTAAGTTTTTATCAGATGATTGTTTCATATACCAAATATCAATTCTCTATTACATTTTAAAAAGAGGCGTTTCTCATTTACTCGGAAAATTGAACATTTGGGTTTGCGGCACCCCCTGAAGTAGAACATATCGGAAAACTGAAAATACACATGCTCTTACTTTCGAACTATTTACTCGTACATCAAATTTTTAAGTCTCTATCGCATCTAAAAGCCTGGATTTTCGTCATTTCACCTTTCGAACGTATTTTTCACGAGTACATCTTTAAACGAACATTTTTGAAAAACTCTTTTGTCCTAGGTGTTTTCATTAAATGCTCATATACCAAATTTCAAACCCCTATCAAATTTTAAAGGATGCGTTATTCATTTGTTCGAAAAATCGAACATTTTAGTGCGTGGCACCCCTAAAATAGTGAATATTGTAAATCTGAAGTAGCACACTTTCTTCTTATCGAACAATTTATCTAGACACCAAATTTTAAGTCTCTATCTTATTGCAAAGCATGCTTTCCTATCATTTCACTTGTAAAGTTCTTATGTCTCTCTCTCTTCCTTATTACTTTCCTTATATACATAATGTATAAGGAAAGTACTGTGACGGGGTCGAAAATTCGAATTCGAGTTTTCGACGGGAGAGCACGTTTCAAGCATCCCTGATCACGAATCAAACATTTTTGAAGTGATGTCTGTGTGTGTGTATGTGTGTGTGTGTGTGTGTGTGTGTGTGTGTGTGTGTGTGTGAAAGTATGTGTGTGTGTGTGTGTGTCAGTGAGCCTGTGGAGACGATAACTGACGAACGAATGGACCGATTCGAACCAAATTTAGTACAAAATTCACAATCCGTAAACACTGGAAGCCTATTGTTTTTATACGTGATCGAATGTTCAGAACCCCCCTAAATTTTCGAATGAAATTTTGAAAAAATCGTAAAAAAATCAAAACCGCTAATAAAGTTACGCAAATAGACATTTCTTATGTAATTTTTCATTAGAAAACGATTGGCATGAATTTTAGAAAGCTAACATGAACCGTTCTCGAGATATTGTACATTTTTCAAAAAAATTATGAAAAAGTCACATAAAAAAAAAATATTTCCTATTGAGAAACATGTTCACTTTTCATATGTAATACCATGCGATAAATTGAGTGACATCATTCTCGTGGATCTAGCTCGTTCCATTCATGAAAAAATATACTTTGAATAATACTTTTGTATTAGAACGCCAATAGTCATTTATCTGCTGTAAGAATAACTTTTTTCTTAGTGTATAACTTTTGGCGAGATTTTAGCGACGAATTTGGCGGAATGTCGCCAACTTGGCGACTTTTTTGGAATGTTGCCAAATTAATGAAAATCTCGCCAAATGGATAAAAATGATGCTAAATCAATGAAAATGACGACTAATTGTCGAAAATTCAATATTTTGGAAAGAATATTAGTATCTACTGTAAGAAAATCCTATTACTTTCCTTATATACATAATGTATAAGGAAAGTATTGTGACGGGGTCGAAAATTCGAAATCGAGTTTTCGACGGGAGAGCACGTTTCAAGCATCCCTGATCACGAATCAAACATTTTTGAAGTGATGTCTGTGTGTGGGGGGGGGGGTAAGTATGCGTGTGTGTGTGTGAGAGTCTGTGAGGACGATAACTGACAAACGAATGGACCGATTCGATCCAAATTTGGTACAAAAATCACAATCCGTAAACACTGGAAGCCTATTGTTTTTATACACAATCGAATGTTAAGAACACCTCTAAATTTTCAAATGAAATTTGGAAAAAATAGTCAAAAAATTAAAACCACTAATAAAGTTAGGCATATAAACATTTCTTATGTAATTTTCATTAGAAAACGATTGACATAAATTTTAGAACGCTAACATGAACCGCTCTCGAGATATTGCACATTTTTCAAAAAAGTTATCAGAAAGTCATATAAAATTAAAAAAAAATATTTCCTCTTGAGAGACATGTTCACTTTTCAGTAATACCATGCGATATATTGGATGACATCATTCTCGTGGATCTAGCTCGTTCCATTCATGAAAAAAGATACTTTGAGTAATACTTTTGTATTTGAACGCCAATATTCATTTATCTGCTGTAAGAATAACTTATTTCTTTGACCATTATGCTTGGCGAGATTTTGGCGACGAATTTTTTTCGGAATGTCGCCAACTTGGCGACTTTTTGAAATGTTGACAAATTAACGAAAATCTCGCCAAATGGATAAGAATGACGCTAAATCAATGAAATGACGACTAATTTTCGAAAATTCAATATCTTGGAAGGAATATTAGTATCTACTATAAGAAAAACCTATTTATTTTACTGTAAAAGTGGTAAATTCATTACGTTATATAAGGAAAGTCATGTGTTGCCCACATCAGATTTTTTTTCTTTGCAGATATTTTTACTTTATATGGCAGTAGTGACTTAAACTCAAACTTTAAGATTTCGACCTCTCGGTCCAAGGGCAATAACAGAGGAATGCAATGAATTGAATTAAACTAATCTTTATTATGAACTTCACATAATTACAGCATCTGGCTATTTAAAGCAATAGTAGATTTAGACAATAAATCTTATTGTACACGTACAAACTAAATTTCACTGTACAGGGTGTCCCAAAAAGATTGAAACGCGCTTTAATTCTTTACTTGTTGGAGATAAGTGGGCATTGTAAATTGCAAAAATGTTGAAAGTAAGGTAGGAAGTAAGACTACGTTAATGAAATAGTTCTTTCTTTCACTTTCAAAAAGTTACACTTTTAAAATTATTATACGACCCCCTTAGATAAATTGGGTCAATCAGAAAATTTCGATTTTTAATGCAACAAGATCATTAAAAAAACCGCATATCTGTATCTTTAAAATTGAGCGAGTTATATTTAAGTGAAAATTGAACATTGTGAATGGGGACCATATATAAAATTATAAATGTAAATTTGTGACATATCACAGAAAAGATAAAACTGGATGATAATACACAGGAGACATTTTTGCGAATTCCGCGTAGGCTCACGATGCAATCACGGATTCTGAAGTAATTTCCAATAACTAAGTACTTATTGAATTATTAAGTACTTTTAAGTACTTTTTTTATCTAAACAATTTCCATCGTCAATTTGTTTATAATCCCTGTTTTCATTGATGAGACAGCCTTTCACATGGTACGGAAAAGTCGAATAAATCAGATTTTTTTCTTTATCATAATTCAATTGATTTTAATGATACAGATATTCGTTTTTTTAATGATCTTGTTGCATTAAAAATTATCCTATGTATATTAGCATCCAGTTTTATCTCTTTTGTGATATGTCATAAATTTACATTTCTAATTTGATATATGGTCCCTATTCACAATGTTAAATTTTCAATTAAATATAACTAGCTCAATTACAGATATGCGAGTTTTTTCAATGATCTTGTTGCATTAAATATAAAAATTTTCTGATTGACCAAATTTACCGAAGGGGGTCGTATAAAAATTTAAAAAGTGTAACTTTTTGAAAATTGATAAGAGGACTATTTATTTAACGTAGTCTTATTTACAACCTTACTTTCAACATTTTTGCATTTTACATTGCCCACTTATCTCCAACAGGTAAAGAATTAAAGCAGGTTTCAATCTTTTTGGGACACCCTGTATACATGGTCCTACACTTAACGAGCCTGATGATTACTCTTAAAGGGATTTGGTCCTAAAACTATTATGCTTACCATTGGCATCTTTCACGACAATACACTTAAAACAACGATCAGCATACGACCAGTACGAACTTACGCCAGACAAGAAATCACTCAATCCAAGCCAACTCTCTTGAACCACGACCCGAATAGACTCTATCTGAAAAAAATCTGATGTGGGCAACACATGACTTTCCTTATATAATGTAATGAATTTACTACTTTTACAGTAAAAAAATAGGTTTTTCTTATAGTAGATACTAATATTCTTTCCAAGATATTGAATTTTCGACAATTAGTGGTCATTTTCATTGATTTAGCATCATTTTTATCCATTTGGCGAGATTTTCATTAATTTGGCAACATTTCAAAAAAGTCGCCAAGTTGGCGACATTCCGCCAAATTCGTCGCCAAAATCTCGCCAAGCGTTATGCACTAAGAAAAAAGTTATTCTTACAGCAGATAAATGACTATTGGCGTTTAAATACAAAAGTATTATTCAAAGTATATTTTTTCATGAATGGAACAAGCTAGATCCACGAGAATGATGTCACTCAATTTATCGCATGGTATTACATATGAAAAGTGAACATGTTTCTCAATAGGAATTTTTTTTTTATGTGACTTTTTCATAATTTTTTTGAAAAATGTACAATATCTCGAGAACGGTTCATGTTATCGTTCTAAAATTTATGCCAATCGTTTTCTAATGAAAAATTACATAAGAAATGTCTACTTGCGTAACTTTATTAGCGGTTTTGATTTTTTGACGATTTTTTCAAAAAAATTTTCGAAAATTTAGGGGGGTTCTGAACATTCGATTACGTATAAAAACAACAGGCTTCCTGTGTTTACGGATTGTGATTTTTGTACCAAATTTGTTTCGAATCGGTCCATTCGTTCGTCAGTTATCGTCTCCACAGACTCACTGACACACACACACACACACACACACACATACACACACACAGACATCACTTCAAAAATGTTTGATTCGTGATCAGGGATGCTTGAAACGTGCTCTCCCGTCGAAAACTCGAATTCGAATTTTCGACCCCGTCACAATACTTTCCTTATACATTATGTATATAAGGAAAGTAATAACTAGAACTCTATTCAATAACCCCTTCTTCCGAAACTTATCCTACTCTAAAAGTAGGAACTCTCAAAAGGCTGATTAGGCCGGTGATTCGGCTAATAACCGAACCAGTTAGAATCGTTAGAGTAAAAAATCTGATGTGGACAGCACATGACTTTCCTTATATAATGCAATGGATTTACTACTTTTACATTAAAAACAAAATAGGTTATTCTTATAGAAGATACTTATATTTTTTCTAAGATATTGAATTTTCGTCAAATAGTCGTTATTTTCATTGATTCAGGCTTATATTTATCCATTTGGCGAGATTTTCTTTGATTTGGTAACAGTTAAAAAAAGTCTCCAAGTTATCGACATTCCGCCAATTTCGTCTCCAGAATCTCGACAAGCGTTATGGACGAAGACATAAGTTATTCTTATAGCAGATAAATGACTATTGGCCTTCAATTGCAAAAGTATTACTCAAAGTATCTCTTTTCATGAATTGAAAGAGCTAGGATCCACGAGAATGATGTTGCCAAATTTATCGCATGATATTACATATGAAAAGAGAACATGTTTCTCAATAGGAAATATATATTTTTTATTTTATATAATTTTTTGAAAAATGTGCAATATTTCGAGAACTGTTCATACTAGCGTTCTAAAATGTATGTTAATCGTGTTCTAACGAAATATTACATAAGAAATGTCTATTTACGTAACTTTATTAGAGGTTTGGATGTTTTGATGATTTTTTCAAAATTTCACTCGAAAATTTAGGGGGGTTCTGAACATTCGATTGCGTATATGTTCGTCATATTGCATATATTCGTTGCGTATAGTTTCGTCAGTTATCGTCTCCACAGTCTCACTGACACACGCACACACACACAGAGATCTCCTCAAAAATGTTCGATTCGTGATTATGGATGCTTGAAACGTGCTCTCCTGTCGAAAACTTGAATCCGAATTTTCGACCCTGTCACAATACTTTCCTTATACATTATTGTATATAAGGAAATTAATAACGTAAATTATAATGAAACCGAGGGAAATAATAATTGAAATATTATTTAGACCTCCCATACTTTTCGAATGTTTTGGTTTGGAGCATCTCCTCTACAGAACATTTTCGGAAATTCTATTTTTACAGGGGATTTATCGAACGGTCGACTCGTGTACCAATTGTTATGTACCAAATTGTTATGTACCTGTGTATCAGTCTTTATTTATTCGGGAAGTGCCTAGAAAAAGCGTGACAGACAGACAGACGGACGGACACTTGGCAATTAGTGTATATAGATAGTAGTATAAATAAAGCATTACTTTCACAATAATTTTTGATTTCGTGATTTTGGTGCTAATATATGTTTTAGGACTTCCTGAACATATTTTGATTAGTTTTAGAGTGTTGTCCGTTTGTCTGTTTGACGTCTGTTTTAGTCGATTTTTTGTGAGCTGTCACAAATATTAATGCAATTTCACAAAACTGTATATTCGGGTTTTTTTTTACCAAAAATCTAGAACTAGATAGAATTTTTTGAAATTCAAGCGAAAAGGTCGAAATTTATTCGAAATTTTATATTTCCTTAGCAAGACAGCACAGGACAAAATTTGACACAATCATGCATAAAAGGGGTTATTTATGGCTCAATGGCCACCAAACTTTACAATTTCAACCATTATAGTGAAAAAATAGTCGCAATGCAGATTTGTGTTAGTGTTCGTCGTCGCCCTGGCCGTGGCGAGGAGGATACATTGTCAAACTTGGTATCAATCGAAAATTATTTTCAAATCCATTAAAATGAAAGGTAACATGTTATAATTGTGAGCATTGGTATCAATGTTATATTTTTTTTCACCTTTTACTTTTCCTGCAATACATGGTAATGTATAGGAAAAGTATTGGAATCATGCCGAAAATCGCAACTCGAGTTTTCGACGGATCTACACATTTCGAGACCTCTAGAATACGAAAAAAACTATTTTTAGCGTGACGTCTGTGTGTGTGTCTGTCTGTGTGTGTGTCTGTCTGTGTGTCTGTGTGTCTGTCTGTGCAATGTATATATCCACTCTGACTCAAAAACTACTGGACCTAATTTCATAAAATTTGGTAGGTAAGTCACTTGTGTGTGATCCTGGTGCTGATTAGTTTTGGGTACAATTCGCAATAAACCAACCCGCCTTTTTTTTCGAAATGGCCCTCAAAAATTGCCTGTATCCACTGTAACTGAAAAACTAATAGGTCAAATTTTACAAAATTTGGTACATAAGTCATTTATAGGTCACCCTGGTGCTGATTAAATTTTGATACGATTCGAAAAGAACAACCTGCCTTTTCTTACGAAATGGCCTGCAAAAATTGTATATGTCCACTTTAACTTAACTAATCGACTAAATTTCATAAAAGTTGGTAGATAATTCTTTTATGGTCAACCCTGGTGCTGATTAGATTTTGGTATGGTTCGGAAAAGAACCACCTGCTTTTTTTACGAAATGGTCCGCACAAATTGTATATTTCCACTCTAACTCAACAAATCGACTAAATTTCATTAAATTTGGTAGATGAGCCACTTGTGATCGACTCTGGTGCTGATTAGAATTTGGTACGATTCGGTAAAGAACAATCCTGCCTTTTTTTACGAAATGGCCCACCAAACATTCCACGTATCTACACTAGTTAAATACTAATTGACCCAATTTCACAGAAATTGGTAGATAAGTTACTTGTGGGATACTCTGGTGCTGATTAGATTTTGGTACAATTCGGAGAAGAACAGCCTGCCATTTTTTACGAAATGGCCCGCAAAAATCGAAAAAAACTATATATGCTCAAATGTATCAAATGAATTTTTGTTTTATAAGCAATTTTTGACGAGGAAAAGAATATAACACACTCCATTACACTTTAGAACTAACCGTTCTCAAGATATTTGAGATTTCTTGCATTTTTGTTACGCCGATTTTGGGAAAATGCTCAGTTACCAAAATAAAACCAAAATTGAATTAAAAATGCAAATTTAGTGTTATACGGTGCAATAAAACTCAATCTGTCAATCTAACGAATTACTAAAGAAATAAAGAAAATATGAATTTGAGTCTGCAGGGAAAGTCATGTGCAGCCCACATCAGATTTTCACTTTCCTTATATACATAATGTATAAGGAAAGTATTGTGACATGGTCGAAAATTCGAATTCGAGTTTTCGACGGGAGAGCACGTTTCAAGCATCCCTGATCACGAATTAAACATTTTTGAAGTGATGTCTCTCTCTCTCTCTCTCTATCTCTCTCTCTCTGTGCGTGTGCGTGTGTGTGTGTGTGTGTGTGTGAAAGTATGTGTGTGTGTGTGTGTGTGTGTGTGTGTGTGTCAGTCAGTCAGTGAGTCTGTGGAAACGATAACTGACGAATGAATGGATCGATTCGAACGAAATTTGGTACAAAATTCACAATCCGTAAACACTGGAAGCCTATTGTTTCTATATGAAATCGAATGCTCAGAACACCCTGAAATTTCGAGTCAAATTTTGAAAAAATCGTCAAAAAATCAAAACCGCTAATAAAGTTACGCAAATAGACATTTCTTATATAATTTTTCATTAGAAAACGATTGACATAAATTTTAGAACGTTAACATAAACCGTTCTCGAGATATTGCACATTTTTCAAAAAAGTTATCAAAAAGTGATATAAAATAAAAAAAAAATCCTATTGAGAAACATGTTCACTTTTCATATCTAATACCATGCGATAAATTGGGTGATATCATTCTCGTGGATCTAGCTCGTTCCATTCATGAAAAAAGATACTTTGAGTAATACTCTTTTATTTGAATGCCAAAAGTCATTTATCTGCTGTAAGAATAACTTATTTCTTCGTCGATAACGCTTGGCGATATATTGGGGACAAATTTAGCAGAATGTCGCCAACTTGGCAACTTTTTGAAATGTTGCCAAATTAACGAAAATCTCGCCAAATGGATAAACATAACACTATATCAATGAAAATGATGACTAAATGTCCAAAATTCAATATCTTGGGAAAGAACATAAGTATCTACTATAAGAAAAACCTATTTTTTTACTGTAAAAGTAATACATTCATTACATTATATAAGGAAAGTCATGTGTTGCCCACATCAGATTTTTTCTTGTAAAATTAAAAAAACATAAATCAAGAGAGGGTACATTGTCAAACATAGTGTCAATCGAAAATTATTTACAAATCCTTTAAAATGAAGGGTAACATGATGTAATCGTAAGCATTGGTATCAATGATACATTTTTTTTCAATTCTTTCTTGTAAAATTAAAAAAAAAATAAATCATGAAGGGATACATTGTCAAATATGGTATCAACCGAAAATTATTTACAAATCCTTTAAAATGAAGGGTAACATGTTATCGTTGTAAGCATTGGGATCAATGATACACTTTTACCAATTTTTACTTTCCTTATATACATAATGTATAAGGAAAGTATTGTGACGGGGTCGAAAATTCGAATTCGAGTTTTCGACGGGAGAGCACGTTTCAAGCATCCCTGATCACGAATCAAACATTTTTGAAGTGATGTCTGTGTGTGTGTATGTGTGTGTGTGTGTGTGTGTGTGTGTGTGTGTGTGTGTGTGTGTGAAAGTATGTGTGTGTGTGTGTGTGTGTGTCAGTGAGTCTGTGGAGACGATAACTGACGAACGAATGGACCGATTCGAACCAAATTTGGTACAAAAATCACAATCCGTAAACACTGGAAGCCTATTGCTTTTATATGCAATCGAATGTTAAGAACCCCCTAAATTTTCGAATGAAATTTTGAAAAAATCGTCAAAAAATCAAAACCACTAATAATGTTACGCAAATAGACATTTCTTATGTAATTTTTGATTAGAAAACGATTGACATAAATTTTAGAACGCTAACATGAACCGTTCTCGAGATATTGTTCATTTTTTAAAAAAAAATTATCAAAAAGTCATATAAAAAAAAAATTCCTATTGAGAAACATGTTCACTTTTCTTATGTAATACCATGCGATAAATTGGGTTACATCATTCTCGTGGAACTAGCTCGTTCCATTCATGAAAAAATATACTTTTAGTAATACTTTTGTGTTTGAACGCCAATAGCCATTTATCTGCTGTAAGAATAACTTATTTCTTAGTGCATAACGCTTGGCGAGATTTTGGCGACGAATTTGGCGGAATGTCGCCAACTTGGCGACTTTTTGAAATGTTGCCAAATTAACGAAAATCTCGCCAAATGGATAAAAATGACGACTAATTGTCGAAAATTTAATATCTTGGAACGAATATTAGTATCTACTATAAGAAAAACCTACTTTTTTTTGCTGTAAAAGTAGTAAATTCATTACATTATATAAGGAAAGTCATGTGTTGCCCACATCAGATTTTTTCTTGTAAAATTAGAAAAAATAAATCTCGAGGGGTTACATTGTCAAACTTGGTATCAATCGAAAATTATTTACAAATCTTTTAAAATGAAGGGTAACATGTTATCGTTGTAAGCATTGGGATCAATGATACACTTTTACCAATTTTTTCTTGTAAAATTAGAAAAAATAAATCTCGAGGGGTTACATTGTCAAACTTGGTATCAATCGAAAATTATTTACAAATCCTTTAAAATGAAGGGTAACATGTTATCGTTGTAAGCATTGGGATCAATGATACACTTTTACCAATTTTTTCTTGTAAAATTAGAAAAAATAAATCTCGAGGGGTTACATTGTCAAACTTAATATCAATCGAAAATTATTTACAAATCCTTTAAAATGAAGGGTAACATGTTATAATCGTAAGCATTGGGATCAATGTTATATTTTTTTTCAATTTTTTCTTGTAAAATTAAAAAAATAAATCACGAGGTGGTACATTGTCAAACTTGGTATCAATCGAAAATTATTTACAAATCCTTTAAAATGAAGGGTAACATGTTATAATCGTGAGCATTGGGATCAATGATACATATTTTTCCAATTTTTTCTTGTAAAATAAAAAAATAAATAAATAAATAGAGACTTATTACTTGATGGTATGAAACAGTCGGATTCATCTACACTCCGGTTAATTTTTGTGGCCAGTCGCATTTCTACTTGTTTTTTTTTCTGTTCATTCATAGTACCTTGCTACTCGTTCTTTCAGCCTTGGTTTTTACTTTATTTTTCTTATCTCGCCGTTGGCAACCCTTTTCGCTGCTTGAACTACGTTTGCTATTCTTGCAGCGAGTGCATTATAACACATGCAAGAGTTTTGCCGATGTATTTCAATAGGAATTTATATTACCCAAATGCTTTTTACACAAACAATGAAGAATACACATAATATTATATTCCTTTTCCCCTGAATGATCAGGTTGAATTTATAATCTTAGAAAACGCAATTTCATCGTGAATAATAAGAATTATTATTTATAATCTTCACGAGGTATTTTTCAGCTAGGTAAGTGAAATAAAACAACTTTTTTGCAACTTTTTTGTGACAGCGTTGAAAAAGTGTCATAATTCTTTTGAATATGTCTGAAAATAAGTTATGACTCGTTAGAAACAGGCGGAAAGAAACCCACAAAACTTTATTATAAATATATTAACGAATTAACTGGATCCACTTTCCATGCCAAAAACCACATTTTACTAGCTTATTACATTCCATACATAATGTATAAGGAAAGTATTGTGACGGGGTCGAAAATTCGAATTCGAGTTTTCGACGGGAGAACACGTTTCAAGCATCCCTGATTACGAATCAAACATTTTTGAAGTGATGTCTATGTGTGTGTGTGTGTGTGTGTGTGTCAGTGGGTCTGTGGAGACGATAACTGACGAACGAATGGACCGATTCGAACGAAATTTGGTACAAAAATCACAATCCGTAAACACTGGAAGCCTATTGTTTTTAAACGAAATCGAATGTCCAGAACCTGCCTGAATTTTCGAGTGAAAGTTTGAAAAAATCGTCAAAAAATCAAAACAGCTAATAAAGTTACGCAAATAGACATTTCTTATGTAATTTTTCATTAGAAAACGATTAACATAAAATTTAGAACGCTAACATGAACCGTTCTCGAGATATTTCACATTTTAAAAAAAATTATAAAAAGGTTATATAACATAAAAAAAATATTTCCGATTGAGGAACATGTTCACTTTTCATATGTAATACCATGCGATAAATTGGGTGACATCATTCTCGTGGATCTAGCTCGTTCCATTCATGAAAAAAGATCCTTTGAGTAATACTTTTGTATTTGAACGCCAATAGTCATTTATCTGTTCTAAAATTAACTTATTTCTCCGTCAGTAAAACTTGGCGAGATATTGGCGACGAATTTCTCGAAATGTCGCCAACTTGGCGACTTTTTGAAATGTTGTCAAATTAACGAAAATCTCGCCAAATGGATTAAAATGATGCTAAATCAATGAAAATGAAAACCAATTGTCGAAAATTCAATATCTTGGAAAGAATATAAGTATCTACTATAAGAAAAACCTATTTTTTGTACTGTAAAAGTAGTAAATTTATTGCATTATATAAGGAAAGTCATGTGTTGCCCACATCAGATTTTTTTTAATTATTTTTATTTTATAAGAATTTTTTGGAAAAATTGGTATCCTGGGTCCAAATGATTACATTTGAAAAAACCTTTCGAGTGATACTATACTTGACAATGTACCCCTTGGGGATAAATTGCCCCACCCCACTCCACTACACCCATTGAAGTGGGCTAATCATTGCTACGTATGAGAAAGTAAAAATTTGGAAAAAAACCTTCAAGGTGCATTAGTGCATGTGCAGATGCTACTGCGAGAAAAACCTCAAATCTGTAAGTGCAGCAGATATCGTGCGGTATCCCTGACAAACTGGCTGACAGGCATATTTTTCTTTTTATTAATATACAGGGTGTCCAGTGCTATCGGTGCCCAATGGCTATTTCCTCAACCGTTAGTCACAGAGATATATTTCCAATTGTAAAAATGCTTTAAATTTTAAAATCTATTATCTTAGAAACAGCTTAAATCAATAAATACATTTCTGAGAAAAAAAAATCTGATGTGGGCAACACATGACTTTCCTTATATAATGTAATGAATTTACTACTTTTACAATAAAAAAATAGGTTTTTCTTATAGTAGATACTAATATTCTTTCCAAAATATTGAATCATCGACAATTAGTCGTCATTTTCATTGATTGAGCGTCATTTTTATCCATTTGGCGAGATTTTCGTTAATTTAGCAACATTTCAAATAGTCGCCAAGTTGGCGATATTCCGCCAAATTCGTCGCCAAAATCTCGACAAGAGTTATGGATGAAGAAATAAGCTATTCTTACAGCAGATAAATGACTTTTGGCGTTGAAATAAAAAAGTATTACTTAAAGTATCTTTCTTCATGAATGGAACGAGCTAGATCCACGAGAATGATGTCACCCAATTTATCGCATGGTATTACATATGAAAAGTGAACATGTTTCTCATTAGAAAATATTTTTTTTATTTTATATGACTTTTTGATAATTTTTTTGAAAAATGTACAATATCTCGTGAACGGTTCATGTTAGCGTTCTAAAATTTATGTCAATCGTTTTCTTATGAAAAATTTCATAAGAAATGTCTATTTGCGAAACTTTATTAGCGGTTTTGATTTTTTGACGATTTTTTCAAAATTTCATTTGAAAATTTAGGGGGTTCTGAAAATTCGATTGCGTATAAAAAGCATTAAGCTTCCAGTGTTTACGGATTGTGATTTTTGCACCAAATTTTGTTCGAATCGGTCCATTCGTTCGTCAGTTATCGTCTCCACAGACTCACTGACGCACACACACACACACACACACACACACACACACACACACACACACACTCACACACACACACACACACCGACATCACTTCAAAAATGTTTGATTCGTGATCAGGGATGCTTTAAACGTGCTCTCCCGTCGAAAACTCGAATTCGAATTTTAGACCCCGTCACAATACTTTCCTTATACATTATGTATATAAGGAAAGTAAAAATACGAAATATAAATTTTTATACGGTCCCACGGTGATATCGATTATATTTTGGAAAATCATCCTCATACAATTTCATTGAAAAAAAAAATTCCTTTTATGACGAAAATTCACCGTGTTGTGAAGCATTAAACTTTATGACTTAAGTCGCTTTTCCACACATAAAAATATCCCGTTTCAGGCAACCAACCAATCAGGGACCGTATTGACCATTTCTCCAGGCAACCAACCAATCAGGGACCGTATCGACCATTTGTCAGCACAAAAAGTGCTCCAACTTTAAACAGCTATAAGTCGGTCAATTTTGGTCGTAAAAGGATGATTTTTTTTTTTTTTTGCATGGATTTGTATGAGGATGATTTTCTAAATATAATTGGTAGGACCGGGGACTGTATAGAATTTATATGTCGTATTTCTTTCAGAAATGTATTTATTGATTTAAACTGTTTCTGAGGTAATATATTTTAAAATTTAAAATATTTTTGCAATTGGAAGTGTATCTCTGTGATTAACGGTTGAGGAAATAGCCATGGGGCTCCGATAACATTGGACATCCTGTATATTAATAATAATTATTAATATTAAGACGTAAAGCCTCCACTTCGACTATAAGAGCAATTCCGTCCCAGTAGCTCAACTGTAAAGCGTCGCTGGCCCGTTTGAGAATCCAGTTTCGATTCCCAGTTGGGGCAATAATGTTCTTTATAGACGTTATTTGAGCAAAACCATTTGGGCTCCATCGAACTGGAGCCATTGCTGATTTTTATTTTTAATGATGCAGTGGAATAATAGATTTATTCTACGTAGAATAATAGATAAAAACTGTCATTCCTATTTTTAGTAAATGTTACACTGCTAATACCCCACAGACCACAGTTTCTGAGATATGGCAGTGAAACTCCAGAGGCAGATAGGATCCAGAGGCAGTAAAACTTCACTCTCTAACTTATATTGCTTTTATAACGTGTTAAGGAATTTGTAACTTCGTTGTGTGTAAGCTGAAATATACACGAGGATGCGTAATTTAAAAAAATTACGTCCACATATATTTTTGCGGAAATTTTCTTGGAAGTTTTCACATTCAAATTTTATTTTCTGTATCCATAAAAGACTCAGATGGTTTTACAAGTGGCTATAATACGCGGCGATCAATCACGGTGATTGATGGTAACACGCGCGGCGTTCCGGCGTACGTTCGGGGTTGCTCGCATGAGAAATGCAACATCTGTGAGACTAAAATCTCTTATGAAATGCAGTTTTGAAATAAGTTCTGCAAATAGATTTAAGTTTTATTGAGTTTTTATGGCCGAGAATGAATTTTTGCCGGGAGATTGTTCCAGAGGCGGCGTGCGTTTAAAACAATAAATTTCACATCCTGAGCGAAAAAGCACATGTTCGTGACAGATTATGATGATGTTTGTAATTCGAAAAATGCAAGAAAAGACACATTTATAATACGTTTTTTTGTTTTGAATTTGAAGCACGAGGAGTAATTGATAATGTTTCAAAAACAGAGAAAAAAAATATTCTTCGATTTTTGCTTTCTCAGGCCATTGAATACAGTATAGAGAAAATATTGTTTTCAAAAAAATGAATTCGAGATTTTGATACCAATATATGTTTTAGGATCTCCTGGATACGTTTTACTGTTTTTGCTGTGATGTCTATCTGTTGTCGATTTCTTGTGTATAGCGGCTACATATATCAATGGGTTTTTCATAAAACTTTGTATTCCGATTTGTTATTGCAAAATTTAGAGCTATAAAGAATTTTGTTGAAATTTGAACGAAATCTTCGAAATTTTATGTTTTTTACTTTCCTTATATACATAATGTATCAGGAAAGTATTGCGACGGGGTCGAAAACTCGAATTCGAGTTTTCAATGAGAGAGCACGTTTCAAACATCCCTGATCACGAATGGAACATTTCTGAGGTGATGTCTGTGTGTGTGTGTGTGTGTGGGTGTGTATGTGTGTGAAAGTATTTGTGTGTGTGTGTGTGTGTGTGTGAAAGTATTTGTTTGTGTGTGTGTGTCAGTGAGACTCTGGAGACGATATATCACGAACTAATGGAGCGAATCGAATGAAATTTGGTACACAAATCACAATCCGTGAATACTGGAAGCCTATTGTTTTTACACACAATCGAATATTCAGAACTCCCCTAAATTTTCGAGTGAAATTTTGAAAAAAATCAAAACCTTTAATAAAGTTACGCAAATAGACATTTCTTATGTAATGTTTTCTTAGAAAACGATTGACACAAACTGTAGGACAATTTCATGGACCGTTCTCGAGATATTGGACATTTTTCAAATAAATTTTTCAAAAAATCAAGTAAAATAAAAAAATATTAACGCCTAAGAAACATGTTCACTTTTCATATGTAATATTATGCCATAAATTTGGTAATATCATTCTCGTGGATCTAACTCGTTCCATTCACGAGAAAATATACTTTGAATAGTACTTTTGTATTTGAACGCCAATAGTCCCTTACCTGCTGTAAGAATAACTTATTTCTCCGTCCATAACGCTTGGCGAGATTTTGGCGGCGAATTTGGCGGAATGTCACCAACATAAATGTTGCCAAATTAACTGAAATCTCGCCAAATGGATAAAAATGATGCTACATCAATGAAAATGACGACTATTTGAAGAAAATTCAATGTCTTGGAAAGAACATAAGTATGTTTTATAAGAATAACATTTTTTTAACTGAAAATATAGTAAATATATTGCTTTATATAAGGAAAGTCATGTCAAATTTTTTAATATGGCACCATAGGACAAAATTTGAGATAATTATGTATAAAAGGGGTTATTTATGGCTCAATGACCGCGAAACTTAACAGTTTCAATCATTTTAATGAAAAATTGCCGCGGTACAATATTTGTGTCATTGGATTTCCGTCGGGGGAGAGGGGGAAGTTATCCCCAAGTTTTTTTTCTAGCCCCTTACAATGAACAATGTAGGGCAACGTGCTGTAGTTATGGTAATTTGTTACATAATTTACAAAAAATATATTACGAGCTATCTAAAGGTTTTGGCATGAGAAAGTCGATATCAGTCACACTCTAGTTAGCTTCTTTAAAACATGCGTTGCAATAAAGAGCACCTTTTTATTATCCATCAGTACGTTAGATTTTATTTAATAAATTAATTCTATAAGTTATGCCTGTCATCACAGCCATCTTTAACTTAAATTGACAATCTATGAAGATGAACTATCGATTGATATATGTAAATGCAATAAGTATAATTGCAAAATGAAAATTTTAATGATAAATTTAATAACTTTACATAATAATTTTAGTCCTTCTTTTAGGAATTATATTTATTTATAGGTTGATATCGGACTGCAGAATATGGTGTGTAAATTTCTTTTAGCATGATGCTAAAAGAACTAATACTGCTTAAACCCTGGTTCTGAATAAATTCATGTAAACTCTTATGAACTTAAATGTATGTTTAACTTAATGTATGAACTTAAATACCTTGTCGATTATATCTTTGGGAAAACTTTCTTGTTTTCTTTATCCAAGGTATACAGATTTAGAATATGAGCCATTACCTGCGAGAGAATAATTTAGTCCAAAAGTAAAATATTTACTTTAAACAACGTAACTGACAGTAAACATAGAACGATGCAAGATTTTCACCGAAATTGCTTTGGCGTTTTTATATCAATACTATATAAACCATTTGCTTACAACTTCATTTTATTCGACAATTTTGCATAATGCTAATTTTCGACAATGGTGTGATTTATATAGTATTGTTACGAATTGAATCTACGTACACCATCAATTTGGCACAATTGCGTGCATGATTCAAATTTATCTTCGTCTTTTCTGTGCGCCACTTTTGTGTAAGGGAGGGTATTAAAAAACCCGTTTTTTTCTATAATTATTTTCCATTTTTCTGTGCGCCACTGTTGTGTAAGGGAGGGTATTAAAAATCCTGTTTTTTTTCTATAATTTATTTTCCACTTTTCTGTGCGCCACTGTTGTGTAAGGAAGGGTATTAAAATACCTGTTTTTTTCTATAATTTATTTTCCACTTTTCTGTGCGCCACTGTTGTGTAAGGGAGGGTATTAAAAACCCGTTTTTATCTATTATTTACTTTACACTTTTCTGTGGGCCACTGTTTTATAAGAGAGGGTATTAAAAGCTCGTTTCTTTCTATAATTATTTTCCATTTTTCTGTGCGCCACTGTTGTGTAAAGGAGGGTATTAAAAATCCTGTTTTTTTTTCTATAATTTATTTTCCACTTTTCTGTGCGCCACTGTTGTGTAAGGGAGGGTATTAAAAGACCTTTTTTTTTCTATAATTTATTTTCCACTTCTCTGTGCGCCACTGTTCTGTAAGGGAGGGTATTAAAAACCCGTTTTTATCTATTATTTACTTTACACTTTTCTGTGGGCCACTGTTGTATAAGAGAGGGTATTAAAAGCTCGTTTCTTTCTATAATTATTTTCCATTTTTCTGTGCGCCACTGTTGTGTAAAGGAGGGTATTAAAAATCCTGTTTTTTTTTCTATAATTTATTTTCCACTTTTCTGTGCGCCACTGTTGTGTAAGGGAGGGTATTAAAAGACCTGTTTTTTTCTATAATTTATTTCCACTTTTCTGTGCGCCACTGTTGTGTAAGGGAGGGTATTAAAAACCCGTTTTTATCTATTATTTACTTTACACTTTTCTGTGGGCCACTGTTGTATAAGAGAGGGTATTAAAAGCTCGTTTCTTTCTATAATTATTTTCCATTTTTCTGTGCGCCATTGTTGTGTAAAGGAGGGTATTAAAAATCCTGTTTTTTTTCTATAATTTATTTTCCACTTTTCTGTGCGCCACTGTTGTGTAAGGAAGGGTATTAAAATACCTGTTTTTTTCTATAATTTATTTTCCACTTTTCTGTGCGCCACTGTTGCGTAAGGGAGGGTATTAAAAACCCGTTTTTATCTATTATTTACTTTACACTTTTCTGTGGGCCACTGTTGTATAAGAGAGGGTATTAAAAGCTCGTTTCTTTCTATAATTATTTTCCATTTTTCTGTGCGCCACTGTTGTGTAAAGGAGGGTATTAAAAATCCTGTTTTTTTTTCTATAATTTATTTTCCACTTTTCTGTGCGCCACTGTTGTGTAAGGGAGGGTATTAAAAGACCTGTTTTTTTCTATAATTTATTTTCCACTTTTCTGTGCGCCACTGTTGTGTAAGGGAGGGTATTAAAAAACCGTTTTTATCTATTATTTACTTTACACTTTTCTGTGGGCCACTGTTGTATAAGAGAGGGTATTAAAAGCTCGTTTCTTTCTATAATTATTTTCCATTTTTCTGTGCGCCACTGTTGTGTAAAGGAGGGTATTAAAAATCCTGTTTTTTTTCTATAATTTATTTTCCACTTTTCTGTGCGCCACTGTTGTGTAAGGGAGGGTATTAAAATACCTGTTTTTTTCTATAATTTATTTTCCACTTTACTGTGCGCCACTGTTGTGTAAGGGAGGGTATTAAAACCCCGTTTTTATCTATTATTTACTTTCCACTTTTCTGTGTTCCACTATTTTGTAAGGGAGGGTATTAAAAGCTCGTTTTTTTCTATAATTTATTTTCCACTCTTCTGTGCGCCACTGTTGTGTAAGGGAAGGTATTAAAAAACCCGTTTTTTTTTCTATAATTTATTTTCCACTTTTCGTTTTTATTTTTAATACATAATTTACGTTCAACTTGTGGTGAAAAACACTGAGTTGAATTTACATTTTAAAATAAATATTGTGGATTAAATTATAAATCTTAATTAAAGTGGTAGTGAATCGTAACATTTGTACATTGCTATCGTGGCCGCAAAACCCACCATTACTTCTTTTCACGAGTTCCTTAACATAATCTGTGAAACCAGAAATAGATCTCACACTAAGTATTGTGAGACAGCTTTATGCCAGTAATTTATTGTGTCTGAAATGTCACACAATACACTCAGTCTCAATGAAGCCTGTGTTTATGACACGTTGACCCAAAGGTCAACCAAAATCATAAATTTAGGGGCGTCGAGGCAGAGGGGGCGAACGAATCTAAGATTTAGGTAAAGCAACGCCATTGGGTAAAAGGCTGACCAATTGAGAATATGCTTGTAGCGCCACCCTGCAGGCCGCAAATGAGAGCAAAGAAGGAGTTGATACCCAGACCGTCCGACCTACCAGAAAGGTCGGGAAGTGCCACCCAATTTAGACCGGAACCCAGTGGGGGAGGCATTCAGATTTTTACTTTCCCCTGCAATATATGATAATGTATAGGAAAAGTATTAGAATCGTGTCGAAAATCACAACTCCAGTTTTTGATGGATCTATGCGTTTCGGGACCTCTAGAATATGATATAAAGTTCCACATTTGTGAAAATTTTCTGCTATCCGTGATCCCCAAATTTGTAACAAAATTTCACATTATTCAACGAAGAGAGAATACTGATTTAGTTTCCCATAGGTTTAATTTAAACCTATTTGTAGCCTGATTTTTTTTAGACTGATGTCCGTCTGGGTGGTGCAATCGTCTGGGTGTCGGACCCAGAGCGTCCGACCTATCAGAAAGGTGTAAGGTAACTGTTTGGACGGCCGGGAAGTGCCACCCAATTTAGACAGGAACCCAGTGGGGGAGGCATCCGCAGGGTCCGTACCCTCCTTCCCCTACCATCAACCTCTCGGAAGGACTTACGGACCCACATGTTTAGCGTGATCGTACTCCGCATGAACACGGCGGCAGTTGTGGCAGCGTGCAAATCCAGCGCGCAAATCACCAGGCTACCGCGCCCGAAATGTGCCAACAGTGTTCCCAGGCGGTCACCCACACAAGTACTAACCGCGCCCGATGCTGCTTGACTTCGTTGATCTAACAAGAACCGGTGTTTTCAGCACGGTAGCGCCGTTGGCTCAAGCAAAGAAGGAGTGTCAGTTCTGAGGCAAAAAGAACCACAACCCATGACACAAGAACGAGGACACTTGGTCAATACTGCAAATGGTTTGAACAGTTCGACATTAAGTGAAAACCAGATTTACACAACGACTAGATGGATGAAGTGTGACGGAAATGTTGTAGAGTGTTCAAAAAATGGCTAGATTCACTTACAGGGCAATCGGCAGTACGAGATTGAACCAAATACGTAGTGTTACCGCCGGTACAATTTGCTGATGCAAGAATTGTGGTCTATGGCCAAAGCCGAAAGTGAAGGTATGTGCCCATTAAACATAATACAGGTCGTTAATACATTTTAGGCATTTTAACAAATGGTCTCACATTGTCTCTTTCTGCCGAAATAATATGAATAAGTGTGTAAAGAATGTAATAAGTATGTTATGTGTTAATAAATGTTTTATTGTAAAGTTAATATGGTGCAATCAATTTTTAGTATTATATTAATTAATATTCTTTTACAGAACTCACACGAAAGATAAATAATTGGAGGGTTATCAGCGGCAAACAACGCAATGTATAATTTAATAATGAGGTCCACGAATACGATCAATATACGGCCATGTTAAGATATATATGTTGAAAATACTAATGAATCTATAAATACCAACTGTAAATAACCGTTAATTACTGCACCACATAATCATTAAATCAAAACACTACACAATATATTCGCATTTTTAACTTTTAAAATAAATTATCATTTATTCACATCTCTATGTTATTGTTATAATTAAAATTGTATCAATTATTAACAAACGCTTAAGAGGGAGCAAAGCACCGTATGAGACCAACCAGGTAGCTTGAATCTTATTCCAACGATCAAATATTGACCTAATATACATGAAGACTGGCATATTCCTCTGTATTTCGGTTCTGTGGCTCATCATGACACCATCATTCTGTGGCTCATCTCTCTACACTTTGGATAATCATTTTCCATTGTATATTCGTTGTATTTCTTCCCTGGAGCCACATTAATTGGCCTGGGGTTCAGATACGCCCTCCTTACTCTTATTGGATGCTCCTCAGTGCGATGTCGTATCTTTGCATTTTTGGCTTTTTCATTTTCCAATGAAACTTGGTTTAAGTCTTGGCCCTAGGATATTTTGCCCCAACCACAACTGCAATTTGTATGACGTGTATTTATTGGGGTCATGATTTTCCGGGCCAAGACTGTCATAAAACGGTGACTAAAAGTCTGCGTTTTGTTTTGTCGTAATCATCAAAAACTATATAAGGTGCTTCCTGGTCTCACACCTATGTAGTTGGTATTATTATTAGATCGTTAATGAAAAATCAATATCAATAATGAAAATAACATTAATGATATAAAGTTAATTATTTATTTATCAATGTTAAATTAATTACTCAATTTATAATTATTATTATTAATAATATTAGTGTTAATTGCTTCAATAAATTTAAAATTATTAATGTGAAATTATACAATATTGCAGGGATTCTGCTAAATAATTTTGTCTAAAATTTTCAATACGGCTATTAATTTGCATTTTGTTACATTTTTTTATTCTATGTAATTGATTTAGAATGAGATGTTATGCGTTTTTGTACCCATGCAAGAGTTGTAATTTATAATTTTATATATATTAAATGGATAGCGGAATATTTTATCGAATAAATTAGATGTCAATGAGAATTCGTTTTTAAGTGTAGGAGAAACGTCTAAAATGCTATTACAAGAGGTGATGTCATTTTCGTTAGAAATTAGAGATAAATTGGTAAGATAAAAATAAAAATTTAATAAATTTAGACAGGATGCTGCCTTAATAAAAATAATATCATCTATATATCTAAAGAATGTGCATTAAGAACTTTTAAATTTTGACTCATACTGATGTAGATATAAATTGTATTTACTGATATAAATAGGACTTATTGATGCAGATATAGAGTAGAACATACTGAACCACCCAGAGGCACACCCTTAATATGAAGATATATTTTATTTCCTTGCAGTAAATAATTATCAAAAATAACACACTTAAGTAGATGACTTATATATTATTACTACGTATCATTTGAAATCGTGAGTGTGCTCTCAGGATACAAGAATAGATCGAAATTTCTGGATAACTAACACGTTTATTCATATGAAGAGAGTAGATAGGAAAAGTATGCAGTAAAACATTACTTAAATGCTCCCCGAATTTCACAAAACAGCGGATACTATTCTTGAAACACTGACACATTTCATTTCACCTGGCCACTCGAATTGCTACTGATACCCTAGGGTGAGTCGGGTGGCAAGGGTTTTCTACACTTCATTTCACAAAACAGCAGCTATTATTCTCAAACATTGACGAATAGCAGTTCGCTATAGCTCGTATCGCTTCCAATGCTCTCCAACTGATTGATGATGACTTCTTTTATAGACTCTCTAAAGAAACTTCCAGAATTATCTCATATTTCATAGAATATTCGTTATTTCGAAGTTTTTCTCGAACCATCGAATAGTCGCAAAATATTGTCAAATAGGCCATAAATCGCCATATCTGGAAACCCATTTCTGAACTTCAGCATCCAACAACCCTAGATTCACGTCATAAGAAACATTGCCTGTTCGGGCGTTTTGTCCGTCTAATTACTTTCCTTATGTACATAAAGTATAAGGAAAATATTGTGACGGAGTCGAAAATTCGAATTCGAATTTTTGCCGGGAGAGCACGTTTCAAGCATCCCTGATCACGAATCAAACATTTTTGAAGTGATGTCTGTGTGTGTGTGTGTGTGGGTGTCAGTGAGTCTGTGGAAACGATAACTGACGAACATATGGGCCGATTCGAACGAAATTTGGTACAAAAATCACAATGTGTAAACACTGGAAGCCTATTGTTTATATATGCAATCGAATGTTCAGAACCCCCCAAAAATTTCGAGTGAAATTTTGAAAAAATCGTCAAAAAATCAAAACCACTAATAAAGTTACTCAAATAGACATTTCTTATGTAAGTTTTCATTAGAAAACGATTGGCATAAATTTTAGAACGCCAATATGAACCGTTCTCGAGATATTGCACATTTTTCAAAAAAA
This sequence comes from Amaurobius ferox, assembly GCA_951213105.1. NCBI lineage: Eukaryota > Metazoa > Arthropoda > Arachnida > Araneae > Amaurobiidae > Amaurobius > Amaurobius ferox. The sequence continues at coordinate 38,507,943 of OX578154.1, forward strand.
TATTAAAATTCACATAAAATAAAAAAGAAGTATTTTCTATTGAGAAACATGTTCACTTTTCATATGTAATACCATGCGATAAATTTGGTGACATCATTCTCGTGGATCTAGCTCGTTCCATTCTTGAAAAAAGATACTTTGAGTAATACTTTTGTATTTGAACGTCAATAGTCATTTATCTGCTGTAAGAATAACTTATTTCTTCGTCCATAACGCTTGGCGATATTTTGGCGACGAATTTTGTGGAATGTCGCCAACTTGACGACTTTTTTAAATGTTGCTAAATTAACGAAAAACTCGCCAAATGGATAAAAATGTCGCTAAATCAATGACGACTCATTGATGATGAGAACATGGAAAATGACGTCTCATTGACGAAAATTCAATATCATGGAAATAATATAAATAACTACTATAAAAATAATCTATTTTTTTTACTGTAAAAGTAGTAAATTTATTGCATTATATATGCAAAGTCATGTGCTGCCCACATCAGATTTTTTTTAAAAGTGACTTCAGTGACAGTGTTTCATATGTTCGTTACAACACGTTTGATAAAATGCTAAACTATAACTGTCCCAGAAAGGTTTTATTAATTTCCATATAACTTGAGAAAATCGTCAGCGTCAGTGATGTTAAAACGATCCATAAAATAAAATATTTAAAAGATTAAAATATCACTAATGTGAATTCTAGACATATTTAATTGCATTGGGACTAATTAACCAACGGGAACTCCAAGGGAATAGACAAATTTTTGCTTCTCCATCTCAATTCTATGAAAGTCATTTATTGCCCTTACTTTTTACGTCTGTATTTAATGAGTTGTTAAATCTTTTGAGACTGTAACTGGCTGAATTATGACTTTTGCTGTCAGCTGCCGGAAAATAATATTACTTGGGTTTTGTCAATATATGTACTTTTTATTATTTTTAAAAATACTTTTTATCGATGACAGGTTAAAAGAAATACAGTAGATTCCATTGCAGGTAGTTCAGTATTTCTTCCCGTTTTGTTAGAAAATATATTACTTCTTTTAAGTAATAACTTATGTCGCAGAGGTATTTGTCATTGATGTATGCTGTGGAGGAAATAAAGATATCTTCACACAAATTTTATTTGTAGTACAGGATATAATGCTTTTTACAGCGCAAAAATATCTGATGTGGGCAGCACATGACTTTCCTTATAAAATGCAATGAATTTACTACTTTTACAGTTATTAAATGTTATTCTTATAGTAGATATTTATATTCCTTCCAAGATATTGAATTTGCTTCAATTAGTCGTCATTTTCATTGATGTAGCGTCATTTTTATCAATTTGGCGAGATTTCAGTTAATTTTTCAACAATTAAAAATGTCGCCAAGTTGACGACATTCCGCCAAATTCCTCGCCAAAATCTCGCAATGCGTTATGGATGGAGAAATAAATTATTCTTACAGCAGATAAATGACCATTGGCGTGCAAATACAAAAGTATTACTCAAAATATCTTTTTTCATGAATGGAATGAGTTAGTTCTACGCGAATAATGTCACCAAATTTATCGCATGGTGTTACATATGAAAAGTGAACATGTTTCTCAATAGGAAATATATTTTTCTTATTGTATATAACTTTTTGATAATTTTTTTGAAAAATGTGTAATATCTCAAGAACGGTTCATGTTAGCGTTCTAAAATTTATATCAATCGTTTTCTAATGAAAAATTAGATAAGAAATGTCTATTTGCGTAACTTTATTAGCGGTTTTGATTTTTTGATGATTTTTCCAAAATTTCACTCGAAAATTTAGGGGGGTTCTGATCATTCGATTGCGTATAAAAACAATAGGTTTCCAGTGTTTACGGATTGTGATTTTTGTACCAAATTTCGTTCGAATCGGTCCATTCGTTCGTCAGTTATCGTCTGCACAGTCTCACTGACACACACACACGCGCACCCCCCCCCCCCCCCCCACACAGACATCACTTCAAAAATGTTTGATTCGTGATCAGGGATGTTTGAAACGTGCTCTGCCGTCGAAAACTCGAATTCGAATTTTCGACCTCGTCACAATACTTTCCTTATACATTATGTATATAAGGAAAGTAATAAATATGAAATGAATGGTAAATCAATATGAAATAAATATAAATAAGTATGAAATGAATATAAATAAATATGAAAGCATAATAAATAATTTAACGTGGCAACAACAGATCGAATCCAGTTACAGTAGCCACACAAGCCTCCATGCCTTATTTGGGATTCGAACCCGAGCCCTCTAGACAGCAGCCGAACACGCTATCCACTACACCACCTGGGCGGCCTTTTTTCATTGATGTAGCGTCATTTTTAGCCATTTGGCGAGATTTTCGTTAATTTGTCAACATTTAAAAAAGTCACCAAGTCGGCGACAATTCGTCGCCAAAATATCGCCAAGCGTTATGGACGAAGAAATAAGTTATTCTTACAGCAGATAAATGGCTATTGGTGTTCAAATACAAAAGTATTACTCAAAGTATCTTTTCTCGTGAATAGAACGAGTAAGAAAACACGAGAATGATATCACCAAATTTATCGCATGATATTACATATGAAAAGTGAACATGTTTCTTAAGAGTTAATATTTTTTCTATTTTGCTTGATTTTTTGATAAATTTATTTGAAAATGTGAAATATCTCGATAAAGGTTAATGCTAGCGCCCTAGAGTTTGTGTAAATCATTTTCTAAAATAAAATTACATAAGAAATGTCTACTTGCGTAACTTTATTAAAGATTTTGATTTTTTGATCATTTTTCCAAAATTTCACTTCAAAATTTAGAGGCGTTCTGAACATTCGATTGTGTTTAAAATTAAAAGGCTTCCAGTATTCACGCATTGTGATTTTTGTACCAAATTTCATTCGAATCGCTCCAATCGTTCGTGAGATATCGTTTCCACAGACTCACTGACACACACACACACACACTTTCACACACACATATATATTTTCACACACACACACACACACACACATACACATACACACACACAGACATCACCTCAAAAATGTTCGATTCGTGATCAAGGATGCTTGAAACGTGCTCTCCCGTCGAAAACTCGAATTCGAATTTTTGACCCCGTCACAATACATTCCTTATACATTATGTATGTAAGGAAAGTAATACTGTTTCCAGACTGAGTGGTTTTGTACACTATTTTCTTCATTGAACACCAACGTATTCTCTTGTATTTATCATAGCATGCATTTATTATAAGGTTAGCAATCGTTCTTCTCATGCGTGTTATTCTTATAGCCTAAAAAATCTGATGTGGGTAGCCTATGGCTTTTTTTAGAGACTTAAATTCATTTTCCCCATATTACATCCCTTATATACATAATGTATACGAAAAGTATTGTGACAGGGTCAAAAATTCGAATTCGAGTTTTTGACGGGAGAGCACGTTTCAGGCATCCCGGATCACGAATCAAACAATTTTGAGGTGATGTCTGTGAAAGTATGTGTATGTGCATGTGTGTGTGTGTCTGTGAAAGTATGTGTATGTGCGGGTGTGTGAAGAGGTATGTATGTGTGTGTCAGTGAGACTTTTGAGGCGATATCTTATGAACGAATGGAGCGATTTGAATGAAATTTGGTACAAAAATCACAATCCGTGTATTCTGGAAGCTTATTGTTTTTAAACCTAATAGACTGTTCAGAAACCCACTAAATTTTCGAGTGAAATTTTGAATAAGTCATCAAAAAACCAAAACCTTTAATAAAGTTACACAAATAGACATTTCTTATGTAATTTTTTCTTAGAATGCTAGCATGAACCGCTCTCGAGATATTGTACAGTTTTCAAATAAATTTATCAAAAAATCAAGTAAAATAAAGAAAAAACATTAACTTTATTGAACGAATTGAGAAACTATTGAGAAACTATATTGAGAAACATGTTCACTTTTCATATGTAATACCATGCGATAAATAAGGTTACATCCTTCTCATGGATCTAGCTCGTTCCATTCATGAAAACAGATACTTTGAGCAATACTTTTGTATTTGAACTCCAGTAGTCATTTATCTGCCGTAAGAATAATTTATTTCTCGGTCCACAACGCTTGGCGAGATTTTGGCGACAAATTTGGCGGAATTTCGCCAACTTGGCGACTTTTTTAACGTTGCCAAATTAAAGAAAATCTCGTCAAATGGATAAAAATGGCGCTAAATGAATGAAAATGACGACTAATTGAAGAAAATTCAATATCTTGTAAATAAAATAAGTATCTACTATTAAGAATAATATTTTTTAACAGTAAAAGTAGTTAATTCATTGCATTATATAAGGAAAGTCATGTGCTGCCAACATCAGATTTTTTTTGCAATTACTTGAATAAGCCGAGAGGTCATAGATGCTAAAAATTCGTTTAAAGTGTCTATGGAAATGTTATTCCAAGCTTGTTTGATGGCTAACAAACGACCCTGTTTACACTGATATTGTGTGCCGTTTTTATAAACTACTCGGGATAGTAGGCCCCATAATTTTTACTTTTTTTTATTGGATTGAGATCGAGACTCCTCGCCGTCCAATCAAGTAAATTTATTGAATTAGTTTCAAACCAGAGTTTTGCTCTCTTAGGAATATGTATGGAAGGGTTATCCTTTTAGAAAATATAGTCTGCTGAAGTAATTAATCAACATTTTTGTCAGTGTTAATTTCGTAGTTGATGAAGACTATTGGCGTGGTTCCGTTTGCTGCAAAAGCGTCCGAATTCATTACTGTGCCCTCACCATATTGAAGTTTGGAAAAATCTTCTTCGGTTTTTCGCAGATTATACCAAAAATAGCGAAAACCATCTGGCTCATCAAGATTGAACTTCTCTTCGCTCGAAAAGATTACATCAATCCATTTTGGATCGAGAAAAATGTATTTTTTTTTAAAGTTTCTGTCTTCTTTCCTTATATTACTTTTTAAGAGGCGGGCGTGACATTAACTTTCCATACCAAGTATTCGGATGTTTATTTAAAACATTTTGAACTGTTCGTGTGGAACATGGTAAGTCCAAATTTCTTCTAACTGCATTTGCAGTTTCTCTTTTCTCGCAAGCTGTCCTTACAACTATTCTTTTCCGTCGATGCGTTAGAATTTCTGGTCTTCCAGTTCATTTTTTCATTCCATACATTCCAGGTTCTTTTAGAAAATTATAAACTACAGTTTTAGATCTTTTAATTTTTTTCGAAATGTCATGCCCACTCAATCCACATTCTTTAAAGGCAAGAATTTTCCCTTTTTCAAGGTCAGACAGATGAGTTCCTTTTGGCATTGTACAAAAATAGTAAAGAAATGAGGCAGGTGTGAATTTTGTTTATAAATCCAGTCTTTATATTAGAAATGGTAATTTTTTGCTTTCATATATGCAAATTTTACTATAATTTTAGATGAAAAGACAGTTGTCCTTATACTTTTTTCCAAGATCATATGTGTTTAAAATTTATAAAGTAAATTTATACATATTTTGGTTTGGAAATTTAACTAATTTACATGAAAAGAACTTAATTTTATCAATATTTTTACTTAATAAATTTGCATACATTTCCGTCTAAAAGATTTCTAGATTTGGCGAGTTTTCGCTTGCCCTTATACTTTTTCGTGCACTGTAGACTGAAATTAATTTTATTTTTATTTTTTTAGTAGTTGATTAAATTCAATTTAATTGTACAAAACAACATGCATCATAATTTGACGTACAAAACATACATAATTATCACATACATAATTATCAACATGCATAATTATCACTTTTCATTCAATTGCCGTTTTCCTGTGGTTACTGGACATACTTTCAAAGGCGGCGTTACAAAAATTCAAAAGAAAATAAAATTTCTCGAAAACTGTTAGTCCTAATGTAATAGGATTGCTCTTATCCTTTTCATCGTCAAAAATTATGTACAAAACTATTATTTAATTGATACATTTTAGTCTTTTATTTTAGACTGTAATCCCGTTCTTCGTACGGAGTAAATATAATGAAACTTAAAAAGCACGATTATGGGCAAATACTTATAGTATATTAAATGACATTGTTAATCAAAATATTTTGTTAAACTATTTAATTTAATGCTCATAAAAAGAAGTTTAAGAATATCTGTTCTCGCTATACAAAATTATCTTCACTGGCAGATCTGACGAATAAAACATCCTGGTTCCGTATGTAAACAAATGTGTAAAAAATGTAAAATTGAACCAATATATGTAAAGTAAAAGCCCTAAAATTGTATGGGATCTGTACTACTTATACTCGCTGATATTCGAAGATATACCCATGTATTAGTAGAAATTTACACGTCCTACAACATATGAGTTTCTAAAAACTTTGCCAAAATAAAACAGATGACGCAATAACTTAAAATATTAATAATTCCGTAATGGTTAAACATAAAGGCTGTAATTCATTCCAATATATGCCAATATATGTCAAAATATAAGCAATATACCTGTACTATTTATATTCTGGTGGATTAGAAAATATACCTTGCATTTGTAGATAACCCGTACTACGTAGAATATATGAGTTTCAACAATTTTTGCCAAAATAAACAATGGCGTAATAAATTGAAAATATCAATAATAATAATGTTTAAACCCGAAGACAGTAGTTGATATAATCCAGTGAAAAATGCAATATCGGTGAAATGTATTTTATAGACATATCTTTATTATTAAAATACGAAAAGATGTAATAAAAATCGTCTGCCGCATAAACACATTAGATTTAAATCCATTGCTAAGCGATATGATATAATTTTCTTCAAATCATTTGTTGGAAAAAATATCGTCTGCATAATGCTATCTCTGTGGAAGGTTTAATTGTTCGATTTTAATTAATATCTAAACAACCCCTGGTCTTAGAAACTTGAAAGATTAGATTAAATTTTAAGTAGAGCTATTTGAAGATTACCCGCAAAATTTCATTAAACTCGGTTCAGCCGTTCTCCCGTTAGGGGGAGATATACATACTGGAAGACAGACAGATAGACAGACAAATTTTCAATTTTATTTATATAGATTTCGACTGTTTTGTGGGCCATTTTGCAAAAAATGTAGGGTTTTTCTGTTTCGAATCGTTCCAAATTCTAATCATTACCGAGGTGATCTTCAAGTGACTTATCTATAAAATTTTGAGTAATTTGATCAATAAGATATTAGCTAGAGTTTATACATGTGTTTCTTCGGGTCATGTCTCTAAAACGGTAGTCCTTTTCATCCCGAAATGTATCAAAAGATAATCAGCACCAGGGTCATCCACAATTGACTTGCTTATAAAATTTTATGGACTTTTGCCCATTAGATTTTGAGTTAGAGTGGATATATATACTCGTACTTGCACAGATATAAACTTGCACAGACACACACACACACACATACATACACACACATACATAGACGTCGCGTTCAAATATTTAGTATTTTAAGTCAATTAGTTTTTTAGTTAGATTCAATAGAGTCAGTTTAGTTTAGTCAATTAGTTTTTATTTAGAGTGGATGCATACATTGCACAGAAAGACACACGTACACCCACGCACCCACCCACACTCGCACACACACACACACACACACACACACACACACACACACACACACACACAATCGTCACGCTAAAATATTTTTTTCGTATTATAAAGGTGTCAAAACGTGTAAATCCGTCAAAAACTCGAGTTACAATTCTCTACACGATTCCAATACTTTCCTTATACATTACCATGTATTGCAGGGATAGTAACAAACATCAGATCACGTTAAATAAAGGGTTGTAACAATATGGCAGACGATTAATTCTAAGCGTCTGCTTATCCTTAAATTATGTCATGTGTATGATACTCGTTTTGTAATTTCATTTCGAAACTGCAGTCAAACAGATGGTGCAATTTACACGTATAACATGTAATTTTGCAAAAAGTAAATAAATAAATAAATAAAAAGCAGTCTGTACTTTAATATCAATACACATGATGGATGGTTTTGAACTTTAGTGACTTTCAAATCTGATTTTGTGCAGGTATAAAATTGAAAGTACATGAATATTGATGTGCTCAGTTTGAACTGGTAAAATTTGTTTTGACAAAGGCTATCTGCAACACATGCCGCTATTTGTACGTATAAAACGTTGGCGAAACTGTTTACCATGCGAGAGAAGAGAATTATTCATGCATCTAGCAAAATGTATTTGCACGGATAAAATTATTGTAGTTCATATATATTTGCACTATTCAGGCACATAGAATATAACAAAAATCTGATGTGGGCAGCACATGACTTTCCTTATATAATGCAAGGAATTTACTACTTTTACAGTAAAAAAAAAATAAATTATTTTTATAGTTGATATTTATATTCTTTCCAAGATATTGAATTTTCGTCAATGAGTCGTCATTTTCATTGATTTAGAGTCATTTTTATCCATTTGGCGAGATTTTCGTTAATTTAGTAACATTTAAAAAAGTCGCCAAGTTGGCGACATTTCATCAAACTCGTTGCCAAAATCTCGCCAAGTGTTATGGACGCAGAAATAAGTTCTTCTTACGGCAGATAAAGGACTATTGGCGTTCAAATAGAAAAGTATTACTCAAAGTATCTTTTTTCATGAATGGAACGAGCTAGATCCACGAGAATGATGTCACGAAATTTACCGCATAATATTGCATATGAAAAATGAACATGTTTCTCAACATTTAATATTTTTTTTAAATTTATGGTATTTTTTGATAAATTTATTTGAAAAATGTGCAATATCTCGAAAACGGTTCATGCTAGCGTTCTGAAAATTATGTCAATCGTTTTCTAATGAAAAGTACATAAGGAATGTCTATTTGCGTAACTTTATTAGAGGTTTTGATTTTTTGACGATTTTTTCATAATTTTACTCGAAAATTTAGGGGGGGGGGGGTTGAACATTCGATTGCGTATGAAAACAATGGGCTTCCAGTGTTTACGGATTGAAATTTTTGTACAAAATTTCGTTTAAATCGGTCCATTCGTTCGTCACTTACCGTTTTCACAGACTCACTGGCACACACACACACACACATACACACACATATACACACACAACTTTCACACACACTCACACACACACACACACACAGACATCACTTCAAAAATGTTCGATTCATGATAAGGAATGCTTGAAACGTGCTCTCCCGTCGAAAACTTGAATTCGAATTTTCGACCCCGTCACAATACTTACCTTATACATTATGTATATAAGGAAAGTAATAACAATAAGGAAAAACGGATGCTTACTCCTTGTGAATGAAAAGCGTGGACGGTGATAAAAATAAAACATTAAATTTTGATGTAGTCAGAACATGACTTTCACTGCACACTTAATTTATTTTCTCTTTATTTCTTTAATAATTCAATAAATTGAGTTTAATTGCACATAATAACATTTATAATTATTTGAAATGATACTGAATTTGTTATTTTAATTCAATTGCATTTTCATTTGGTAACGGGACTTTCAAAGGCGGAGTTGCAAAAACGCGAAAAACTAAAATATCTCTAGAACGACTTGTTATAGAGTAATGAGGTTGGTCTTATGTATTTAATAGTAAAAAATTACGTATAAAACAAGCGTTTAATTGATAGACTTGAGAATATGTAGTGTTTTGGTTTAGATGTTGTATATTTTTGGACGGCCATTTCGTAAAAAAAGACTGGTTTCCTGTTCCTGAATCGCACCAAAATTTTGTCAGCACCAGAGTAAACTGCAGGTAACCCAACTACCAAATTTCGTGAAATTTGGTCGATTAGTTTTTTAGCTAGAGTGGATACACGAGACTTCACAATACTTTACAATACTACATTAATGTATTATTTTTGAAATCTTAAAATTTCATCGAAAAAAATGAACTTCATTCAAAGGACGGAATTGAAATATAAATTGCCTGGTTTAAACAACTCTAAAATACGTTACATTCCTCGGTAATATTTTTAAAATTATTATAATACTACAATAATTTATTATATTTGAAAACTTCTTCGAAAACAAATGAACTTTATTCAAATGACTTCATCGAAATATAAGTCCCCTCGCTCTCTCTATAAAAGCAGAATTTCATTCATAAACGTTTTTCCATTTCTTTCATGCATCACAATAATATAATAAATTATTTTATTTAAAAACTGAAAACCAAGGAGGTACAAGTAATTTAACTCTATGCTTAAAACTTCATCGAAAAGATCGTCTGGTTCTCTATGTAAAATCAATGAATGCTTCATGCATATCAGCTATATTGTAGACTCCATGAGCTAAATAATTTTGCTTTAAAGAAATGCAGTAATTCTTATACAACTCATTCTACATCTTTTGGTGTTTACGTTCGCCATAAGTGAAAATAAGGCTTCGTTATAGAAATAATCAAAGTTGGATGATCATTTAAACTCAACTATATTGCAATTGCGTTGTTTCAATACGTAGATGCACATAATTTAAGAAAAAATAAAGCGGTTCTAGGACGGATACAACACTAAATATGAATTAAAAAGAAGTTAAAAAATCACGATTTTGACATAAGATGGATGTCATATTTTAATTTGAAGTGGGTCACGTGATCTCTTCATATAAAGAGTGTAATTATTATTTTAATTTTTATTTAAAAATTACTAAATATATTTTGCTGAACTTTTTATATATATTTCACGGGATAATTTGAATATTTTTTAAAACATTCGAAGCTATTTGTTAATTTCAAAATTCGCTTAAAAAATGTTTGAAAAATTAGGTGCCATAGGGTTCAATGTTTTTCATTTTTTCAACCCGGGTTCAATCCAAAACTAATTGGGTGATATTATTCATTTATTCATTTATTGGATGATATTACTCATTCATATTATTCATCCTACATATTTTGCTGTTTACATTTTACATAAGTGAAAAATAGACTTCGTTGTAGATATAATCAAATTTGGATGATCATTTCAACTCAAATATATTGTCATTGTGTTGTTTCAGTATGTAGATGCACAGAATTTAAGCAAAAATAAAGCGGTTTTAGGACGAATACAACACTCAATATGAATAAAAAGAACTTTAGATATCACGATTTTGAGACCAGATGGATGCTATATTTTTTTGAAGAGGGTCACGTGATCTTTTCATATCATTTTCACGTGATCGCTTCATATAAGAGGTGTAATTATTATTTTAATTTTTATTTAAAAAACTACTAAATATATTTTGCTAAAATTTTTTTATATATTTTGTGGAATAATATAAATATTATTTAAAATTTTCGTAGCAATTTGTGAATTTTAAATCTGCTTAAAAAATGTTTGAAAAATTAGGTCCCATAGGGTTCAATGTATTTCATTTTTTCAACCCGGGTTCAATCCAAAACTAATTGAGTGATGTTATTAATTTATATTTCCGTAGGTCCCACAGACCGTCTGAATAACATACTAAAATTTCATTTTGATCAAGTCATTTTTACGGTAGTTATCGTGCTAACGGACAAACAGACAGACAGACAGACAGAATGAACAAAGTCATAAACACTTTTCAAATATGTTGTGAAGTGTTAAAAAGGACGAAAGATTTCACAAATATGCCAACTGGACATGTTTTTGAAAGGACAAATTATTGGAATCCTGGAATCCTGTCGATACCAAACCAAAGGGTCTCGAATTCTAAATGTGCCTCAGTGTGTGAATTCCAGACTGTGGTAGAGGTTCCAAACCATTGGAGACGTTTCCCGACTACCAACACCACCAGGTCGGCCAAGGGTAACAACCGATCGGCAAGACCGATATTTGGTGATAACTGTGCGACGTCAGAGAAACTTTTCTGCCAGACAACTGGGTTCAGCCTTGACAGACGCCACAAGAGTAACTGTTTCGAGACAAACTGTTTACAGGAGACTCAGACACGTCAGTCTCTATGCCAGACGACCAGCAGTTTGCATCCCCCTGACGTCTGTACAGAAATACGCGCGTTTACAGTGGAGTTTTGAACATCGGCAGTGGAGTGGACAACAGCGGGCAATGTCATGTTCAGTGACGAGTTCAGGTATAGCCTGCACATTGATTCTCGTGGTACCACGATCTAGAGAGATCGTGGAACGCTTTTCCATCCGGGAAACATCACGGAAAGACATCGTTTTCCGTTTGGGGGAGTCATGGTCTGGGAAGGCATCATGATGGACGGCCGCACAGACCTCCTCATCTTTGACATGGGGTCGGTTACTGGTCAAAGATACAGAGACGAAATTCTTGAGCCTATCGTTCGATTCTTTCGAGATGCTGGTGGTCCTGATTTCATATTCATGTATTATAACGCCACTCCCCACCGTGAGCCCTTGGTCGACAAGTGCCTTCAAATTGAAGATATCCAGCACATGCAGTGGTCTGCCGACTCTCCTGATCTGAATCCAATAGAGCATGTGTGGGATATGCTCGGAAGACATCTTTCAGCCCTCCTCTATCCACCAAGCTCCTTTCCGGGATTGAATATTGCTCTCCGTGAGGCTTGGAACTCTTTGATCACAGAACTCATCCAAACCCTCAAAGAAAGTATGGTAAATCGTTGTGCAGCATGCGTGGCTACCCGAGGTTTTCACACGCTGTATTAAACTGCAGCATCACATTGTTTTAATCATTCTGTTTAACTGAGGATGACACTCGTTTGTGACCTTTGTTCTTTCAACCCTTTTCTTTGGATAATAAAAGTCGTTATTATCCTTATTTTGCATTGATTTCGTCTTCTATAACCCTATTACACCCGTATACCTCGTTTCCTTCCATTCCGATTTTGTAAAATTTGAGCAATTAATTTTCAGTTAGAGTGGATACAGACGTTTTTTGAGGGTCGGCGGTTTGTTTAATCCCGAATCGTACCCAAAACTAATCAGCATCAGTGTCACACAAAAGAGACTTACCTACAAAATTTTATGAAATTCGGTCAATTAGTTTTTGAGTTAAGATGGACACATTCATTGCACAGATATGCACACACACACAGACGTCACGCTAAAAATAGTTTTTTCTTATTCTAGAAGTCCCGAAACATGTATAGATACGTCGAGAACTCGAGTGGCGATTTTCGGCATGATTCCAATACTTTCCCTATACATTACCATGTATTGCAGGGAAAGTAAAAATCTGATGTGGGCAGCACATGAATTTCCCTGCAGACTTATATCCACGTTCTCTTTATTTTAATTAAATTTATTTCACTTTTAATTCAATTTTCGCTTTCATTCGGTAACCGGACTTGTTTTCAAAAGTGGCGTAGTGAAAATACGAAAAACTGAAATATCTCGAGAACGGCTAGTTCTAATGTAATGGGGTTGGTCTTATTCTTTTCTTTGTTAAAAATTACGTATAAAACAAGCATTAAAGGGATATATTTGAACATACGTAGTTTTTTATTTCAGATTTTTGAGACGATTTTTGAGGGCCATTTTGCAAAAAAAGGCAGGTTATGTTTTTCCGAATCATACCAAAATCTAATCAGCACCAGTGTGACCCACAAGCGACTTATCTATCGAATTTTGTGAAATTCGGTCAATTAGTTTTTTAGCTAGAGTCGACATAGGCATATTTTGCTGGCCATTTCGCCAAAAAGGCGGGGAATCCTACCGGGGAATCCTCCTTACGAATCCTACCAAAAACTAATCAGCACCAGAGTTTCACCTAAGTGACTTACCTGCTAAATTTTATGAAATTTGGTCCATTAGTTTTTAGTTAGAGTGGATACACTTACACATTGCACAGACAGACAGACACACACACACACAAACACACACACAGACGTCACGCTAAAATTAGTTTTTTCGTATTCTAGAGGTCTCGAAACGTGTAGATCCGTCGAAAATTCGAGTTGTGATTTTCTGATTCCAATACTTTCCCTATACATTACCATGCATTGCAGGGTAAGTAATAACCTGTCTTTCTTTTTTGCGAAATGTCCTGCAAAAATAGTCAAAATCTAAAATAAAAGACTATCTACGCTCAAATGTATCAATCAAATGCTTGTTTGATATGTAATTTTTGACGCTGAAAAGAATACGCCCGGTATTGAGAATATGTCCAGTTACCAAATGAAAACGAAAATTGATATAAAAGTAGAAATTCAGTGTAATTTCAATTTTTTTATAGGCAAGTCGTTTGTGGGTAACTCTGGTGCCGATTAGATTTTGGTGCGATTCGGCATAAAAGTAGTGTCGAGAAAGAAGTACTGTCGTTGCAAAATTAGAGAAGGTCCCGTTCAGGCTACGCCATATTTTAAATCCCCTTTTCACATGCCTTCGTTAATACGATCTAAATTTTGATATTTCAAGACGAAAATTTCATTCCTGCAATATAAACACACCAAGCAATTTTTTGTCGAACCAATTTAAACAGAGTTTATTTTCAAAAACACATTTTATACCATTATTTCAGAAATAACTCTTACACCACGATGCATTCCTATAGCGTAAAATTTATGGCAAAACTTCATGGCCTCTTTTAACTTATTTGAATGTATACCGAAGAGTTTGCAAATTCTATTCATACAGTAAATTTGCAATTTTTCAACTTTTTTTCGAACAGTTGATTGATTGCCTACAATTTCAGCAATGCCGCTAAGCCATCTGGGACTTTTCCTGTGAATATTTGTATTAGGTATAAAACACAAGAACATTTGTTTGGAAATTTCCGGCTTATAAAATATTTTCCTGGAGCAGAAGTTGCAGTTCACATACCCTACTGCATCATATTTTATCAAATTTCCATTACCTATAAAACTAAAAGGCCATAACTTATCAAAGAAAACATTGTTTCGAAGTTATTTCTGACTTTCAAACTATATAAAATGAAAAAAAGTTTGACTCAACGCTTTATGAAATATAAAATTAATATTACGTAATATGTGAGTGTGATTTATGACGGTCTTCGTGATATTTATGATGTCAAAAATTAATTCAAATTTGTAAGAATGTTTAATTTACTAATAAAATTAAATGAATATCCAATTTGAGCAGCACATGATTTTCGAAATTCGAGAATTGAAATTTTTCGATTTCGAGATTTTTTTTATGCCAATATATGATTTAGGACGTCCTGAACACATTTGACTATTTCTAGTAATTTAGTTAATAACTTGTCCAGTCTTCATTTTTGTTCGCGGTCTGGCGGAGTGTTGTTGGATCTTATTTATTCTTGTTCGGACTTGATTTGTCTTGTAGGGATATTTCTGTTCTGTTTCGGCGAACACAAATCTTCTGTGTTACTTCTCGTTTCGGATTGGTTGAACTGTACTTCATGTTGGTTTTAGATTGGCTCTCGCTTTATCTAGGTCTTGGGTATATAACGCCCTCTGTTTTTTACGTTCGCTGCAATACATGGTAAAGTATAGGGAAAGTATTGGAATCATGCGGAAAATCGCAACTCGAGTTTTCGACGGATCTAGACGTTTCGAGACCTCTAGAATACGAAAAAACTATTTTTAGCTTAACGTCTGTGTGTGTGTCTATGTGTCTGTGTGTCTGTCTGTGCAAATTTTGTATCCACTCTAACTCAAAAACTAATGGATCGAATTTCATAAAATTTGGTAGGTAAATCACTCGTGGGCGAATCTGGTGTTGATTAGTTTTGGGTATGATTCGGGATAAAAGAACCGCCTTTTTTTGCAAAATGGCCTTCAAAAGCTTGTATCCATACTAGCTGAAAAACTAATGGGCCGAATTTCATAAAATTCGGTAGATACGTCACTTGTGGAACACACTGGTGCTGATTAGATTTTGGTACGATTCGAAAAAAGATAACCTGCCTTTTTTTGCAAAATGACCCACAAAAATCGCCAAAATCTAAAATAAAAGACTACGCATGCTCAAATATATCCATTAAATGCTTGTTTAATACGTAATTTTTAACGAAGAAAAGAATAAGACCAACCCCCATTACACTAGGGCTAGCCGCTCTCGAGATATTTTAGTTTTTTCGTATTTTCTCTATGCCATCTTTGAAAATAAGTCCAGTTATCAATTGAGAACGAAAAGTAAATTAAAAGTGAATTAAATTTATTTAAAATGAAGACAGCGTGAATATAAGTCTGCGGGGAAAGTCATGCGCTGCCAAATCAGATTTTTTTCCTTTTGCGCCCATTCCAATTTTGAACTTCGGGTTTGTTGGTTGCACTGACGAAGGGGATCCAGAGTATCCTCGAAACAACAGTGTGCTGCATTGTGTTATTTGTACTCTTCATCTTTCGCGGAAAGTGTGTTTTATTACTGATCTTATTCCGCAATTTAAAAGCGCTGTGAAATCCATGAAATTCGCATTTCAAAATACGGAAATTTCACCTGAAAAAGGAGCAGCAAATGAATACTCAAAGAAGGTACGTACATTTATGACTATTTCAAAAATAATCCAAAGTTTCTTGTCTTAAAAGAAAATCAAACGACTCAAAGAACAATTGCGGTGCCTTTGCTTTGCAGACAGAAAAAAGACAGATTTAAATCTTAAAAGTGCTAATAACATAATGTTCACCTTCCTTTCCCTAGACATATGGCTGAGTGCAGCGTACACTATAAAATTCTTGATGAAAATCATTTAGCCGGTGACAGATTATAATTCACAAAAGATAAAGCATGGATCTATTGAAGATTATCTATTGAATATTAACGTGACAATTGATATCAATTTACAATGAAGTTAAATTTACTATCACAAAAGAGGAGACAAAGCCCTTAAAACTTGGTTCCAAGAATCAAAAGGAAGTCTCAGGGAAGACATTCATGATTATATGCTGGCTTTCCGTACAACGATAAATTAAAATTAATAAAATTTGATAAAAAATGTTAATATGAATTCAACATTTTACTACGATGATGTTTTAATTACTTTATTTAAAGAAGAAATACCACCTTTTTATCGTCAGAGTATGTGAATAGAGTAGAATCTCATCAGGATAAAGTTACAAGTCACATATCGAAGTTCACAGATATATTTCTTGAAAAAAAAATGACAAAAGATACAGGTATTAAAGTTATACATTTTGTTCTGATTCCAAAAAAGTTCCCTGATGTGTTATCAAAGGATTATTGCGATTTTTGTGTTGTTAAAAATAAAACTTTCTAAATGCAGACCAAAACAATGGATGTACTATGAAAAAGCGTGAAAAAGGAGTGGAATAAAATACCACTCATGACTAAGAAAAGCTCTCTCATTTCTCCATATTAAAAAAAGTTGCTGCCGCTGTCGCTGCCGCTGCCGCAGTTTGACAAATTTCTTGTTTCTCGACATTTTTTGCTTCGAACCGCATATATATATATATATATATATATATAGTTATTTATATATATATATATATATATATATATGTATATATATAAATGTATATATATATATATTTATATAAATGTATATATATATATATATATATATATATATATATATATATATATATATATAAATGTATATATATATATATATATATATATATATATATATATATATATATATATATATATATATATATATATATATATATATATGGTGTGCAGAAAGTTCCGGAAAGGCGCAATATCTCGAGAAATACACTTCGGATCAAAAAATGAAAAAACACGTGTTCAAGATTTTTAGAAAAGCTATCCAATGATACCAAAATTGACCCCCTCCCCCACTGGGGGCAGGGTAACTTTGAAATTTTCAATGGAAACACCCCCATTTTTTATTGCAAATTTGGAATCTTAAGAAAAAATTACATACATTTGACCTACAATTATTGATTTTTGCTCCCACAAACGGCGCTATAATCGAGAAAAACGGAAGTGAGGCACAAACGTTTAAAAATGGGAATGTCTCGGGAAATACACTTCGGCTAGAAAAATAAAAAATTACGTGTTCAACATTTTTAAAAAAACTATCCAATGATGCTAAAATTGACCCCCTCCCCCAGCTAATTGTTCAATTCAGCGACAACTGTTGACTTCAGTTTAGAAAACTGTTCAAAACTACTTTTAGCACTACCCAGGAACAACGATGTGGACGTAGTAGTTTTTCTGTTCCCTTCGGGGTGTTTGATTAACATGAGTCCCCTTGCCTCTCATGATCAGGGTGTTTTTTTCTGGAGCATTTGAACGTTAGTGCCCCACTTCCGTTTTCCGTTCGATTATAGCGCCGTTTGTGGGAGCAAAAATAAAAAATCGTAGGTCAAATATATGTTATTTTTTCTGGAGAATTCAAATCTGCAATAAAAAATGGGAGTTCCCATTGAAAATTTCAAAGTTTCCCCAACCCAATGGGTCAATTTTGGTATCATTGGATAGCTTTTCTAAAAATATTGAATACGTGTTTTTTTATTTTTTGATCCGAAGTGTATTTCTCGAGATATTGCGCCGTTTCGGAACTTTCTGGACACCCTGTATATGTATATATATTATATATATATATATATATATATATATATATACACAATATATATACAATATATATATATATATATATAAGCTCCTTGCTTTAGATTATTAATAAAGATATGAAATATAAATACATCAAAGATAAATATCTAATATTTTACAAATGCGGCACAAAAACTTATGTCCTGTTTTGGCTCGACACATTTGGTGGAATTCGCATTTTCTGATGTGTAATTTTTAATATCAGATATAACAAATTCTTTAAGTGATGAAAATATTGATCAATGTTTACAATTACGTCTTTCATCATATAATCCGGAATTTGAAATTATTGCCATGTCTGAGCAATATCAATGATCTCATTAATATTTATTTTTCCTTATATTAGTATTTACTATGTTCCTAATTGTGTTTTTTTATGACACAGCTGTATTATAAATAGTATAATTTTCGTTCACCTGGAAGGTTTCATAAACGCTATATATGTGAAAACATTATATACCAGATTCTGATTTTTCCTTTAAATATCCAGATCACGATGACGCTGTGTAAAACGAAAGAGGGGATCGCAAATTCTAAAAGGTTGCGCAGCCTGATTTATACAATTCGTCACATTTTATACGCATTATACAATTCGTTTATTTATTACACATAAAATGTGACACATAAAATTGTCCAAAATTCATTACATAAGATGTGACGAATTTATATAATTCGTCACAGTTTATGCGAAAAATATATTATATTTATCACATTTTATTATTTTCGTCAATATATATTACGTATTACAAGGCCTATTGCATCACTCTGGCGATGCCATGCCATGTGAATGTAGTCGAACCTTTGACTTCTGAAACTCGAATCCAGCAATGGGTGAATTAAATGGTTATACGGCCATGAGATAGCTAGGATAGTCCAGAGATTATGGTGGGAAAATCGCACACGGCACTCCCATGTTCGATCCTTGATGCTGACTAGAAATTTTCCTGTGTCTACAAGGAGTATTAATCTGTAGATACTAAAGATACCCCGAAAACAGAGAGTTGGGCGAAGGCCTCTGGGGTTGCTACACATATTGGGTTCCAGTCTAAATTGGTTAGTGTAAATTGCTTTGGTCTAAATTAACTCATTTTCGGCCCTCTTTTAAACTTTCTGGTAGATCGGACGTTTTGGCCAGTATGAGAACAATATTGGAAATTTATAATTTAAAAATAAAGAAAACTAAAAAATTGGTCATAATTAAAAGTCTTTTATTAAAATCTCCTTTTACGACATACTAAAATCACACAGTACTAAACTACACAGTAGTACATACGGCGTAGTGAAACTATACATTTAGTTTTAGTGCGTCGTAAAATAGGATTTTAATAAAAAAAATCTGATGTGGGCAACACATGACTTTAATTATATAATGCAATGAATTTACTACTTTTACAGTAAAAAAAATGTTATTCTTATAGTAGATACTTATATTCTTTCCAAGATATTGAATTTTCTTCAATTAGTCGTCATTTTCATTGATTTAGCGTCATTTTTATTAATTTGGCGAGATTTTTGTTAATTTGGCAACAATTAAAAATGTCGCCAAGTTGGCGGCATTCCGTCTAATTTGTCGCCAAAATCTCGCCAAGCGTTATGGACGGAGAAATAAGTTATTCTTATAATAGATAAATGACTATTGGCGTTCAAATACAAAAGTTTTACTCAAAGTATCTTTTTTCATGAATGGAACGAGCTAGATCCATTAGAATGATGTCACCAAATTTATCCCATGGTATTACATATGAAAAGTGAATATGTTTCTCAATAGGAAATAATTTTTTTATTTTATATAAATTTTGATAATTTTTTTTTAAAATTGTGCAATATCTCGAGAACGGTTCATGTTAGCGTTCTAAAATTTATATTAATCGTTTTCTAATGAAAAAATAAATAACAAATGTCTATTTGCGCAATTTTATTAGCGGTTTTGATTTTTTGACGATGTTTTCAAAATTTAACTCGAAAATTTAGGGAGTTCTGAACGTTCGATTGCGTATAAAAACAATAAGCTTCCAGTGTTTATGGATTGTGATTTTTGTACCAAATGTCGTTTGAATCGGTCCATTCGTTCGTCAGTTATCGTCTCCACAGACTCACTGACACCCACACACATACACTATACTTTCACACACACACACATACTTTCACACACATACTTTCACACACACATACATACTTTCACAAACACACACACAAACATCACTTCAAAAATGTTTTATTCGTGATCAGGGATGCTGGAAACGTGCTATCCCTTCGAAAACTCGAATTCGAATTTTCGACCCCGTCACAATACTTTCCTTTTTCATTATTTATATAAGGAAAGTAATACATTTAATTATGGCCAATTGTTTGGTTGTCTTCATTTTTAATGTATTGATTATTTTGACATGTTTCCATACAATTTTATTATGGAAATTTATTATTTACTTTTATCAAAATAAAGTTTGCTTTAAAGACGTATATTTCTTCAAAGTTTGAAAAGAAAGTCGTTCTCTCAAGAATGAAATTTTTAAAAGGGATATTATTTAAATTTAATAAATTTATCTTTTATTGCTACATCTATGAACCTGGAAAAAATTGGAAAAATATTCATAATGAATCATTCCTAGCAAAGTGCAGATAATAAAAGATGTGATGCGATGTAATGCATGAGGTGAATACATTTAAATAATAATACTTATTTGGACTGCAAATACCCCGCACTTGCAGATGAAAAACTGTTTTGGAAATATTAACTTTATAGGCACTAAATAGGTACTTTCAAAAATAGACGTTGATGCACAAATACACCCATAAATGGGAATTCAATGTTTTGAAGTGTTTTTATTCTTATTCAGTCGTTTAGCCATTCTCTGACAGAGGATACTGCCAGCAATAAAATGCTTTAGTCTCTAAATATTAGGATTATTATATGAGAGCTATAGTTAGTGTTTAGTTAGTTTTGGATATATTAAAGTTAAAAAAATAACGAACCAGATCATAATGTAAAAAAATCTGATGTGGGCAACACATGACTTTCCCTATATAATGTAATGAATTTACTACGTTTACAGTAAAATATAGGTTTTTCTTATAGCAGATACTAATATTATTTCCAAGATATTGGATTTTCGACAATTAGTCGTCATTTTCATTGATTTAGGTCATTTTTATCCATTTGGCGAGATTTTCGTTAATTTGGCAACATTTCAAAAATTCGCCGAGTTGGCGACATTCCGCCAAATTCGTCGCCAAAATCTCGCCAAGCGTTATGCACTAAGAAATAAGTTATTCTTACAGCAGATAAATGACTATTTGCGTTTAAATACAAAAGTATTATTCAAAGTATCTTTTTTAACACTTTACAACAAAGTTGAAAAGTGTTTATAACTTTGTTCATTCTGTCTGTCTGTCTGCCGTTAGCGCGATAACTGTCGTAAAAATGACTTAATCAAAATGAAATTTTAGTATGTTGTTCAGACGGTCTGTAGCACCTATGGGAATATAAATGAATAATATCACCCAATTAGTTTTGGATTGAACCCGGGTTGAAAAAATGAAATGCATTGAGTCCTATGGGACCTAATTTTTCAAACATTTTTTAAGCGGATTTAAAATTCACAAATTGCTTCGAAATTTTTAGGTAATATTCAAATTGTTCCATAAAATATATAAAAAAAATTCAGCGAAATATATTCAGTAGTTTTTAAAATAAAATTTAAAATAATAATAACACCTATTAAATGAAACGATCACGTGACCATGATATGAAAGTATCACGTGATCCACTTCAAAATGATATATGGCATCCATCTTGGCTCAAAATCGTGATTTTTAAAGTTCTTTTTATTTCATTTTGAGTGTTGTATCCGTCCTAAAACCACTTTATTTTGGCTTAAATTCTGTGTATCTACATACTAAAACAACGCAATTACAATATATGTATATGAGCTTAAATGCTCATCCAAATTTGATTATTTCTACAACGAAGCCTATTTTTCACTTATGTAAAATATAAACAGCAAAAAATGTAGGATGAGTTGTACAGGAATTGCTGTATTTTTTTAACCCAAAAGAATTTTGTTCATGGAGTCTGCATAGCTGATATGAAAGAAATATTCATTGACTTTACCGGGAGAAGGACGATTTTTTACGATGAAGTTTTAAGCATAGAGTTAAATTACTTGTAGCTCCATGGTCTTAATTTTTAAATAAAATGAATATTATAGTATTGTGATGAATGACATGATTGGGAAATTATTTATGAATGAAATGCTGCTTTTTTAGAGAGAGCCAGGTGTGTTATTTTTTCTATGACGTCATTAGAACAAATTTCAGTTGTTTTCGATGAAGTTTTTAAATATAATAAATTACCGAGGTATTATGATAATTCTAAAATTATTACCGAGTAATATATCACATTTTAGAGTTGTTTAAATCAGGCAATTTATATTTCAATGCTGTCATTTGAATGAAGTTCATTTTTTTCGATGAAGGTTTAAGTTTTCAAATATAATAAATCAATGTAGTATTGTGATAAGATTTAAAATATTATCGAGGAATGTATTGCATTTTAGACATGTTTAAATAAAATTGCATTAAAGTTGGAAAGTGTTTCATAATCAATGCTTTAAGCATGATTGATCTTTCTTGTTCATGAATAGAACGAGCTAGATCCACGAGAATGATGTCACCCAATTTATCGCATGGTATTACATATGGAAAGTCAACATGTTTCTCAAGAGGAAATATATTACTTACCTTATATACATAAAGTATAAGGAAAGTATTGTGACGGGGTCGAAAATTCGAATTCGAGTTTTTGACGGGAGAGCACGTTTCAAGCATCCCTGATCACGAATCAAACATTTTTGAATTGATGTCTGTGTGTGTGGGTGTGTGTGGGTGTGTGTGTGTGTGTGTGTGTGTGTGTGTGTGTGTGTGTGTGTGCGTGTGTGTGTGTGTGTGTGTGTCAGTGGGCCTGTGGAGACGATAACTGACGAACGAATGGACCGATTCGAACCAAATTTGGTACAAAAATCACAATCTGTAAACACTGGAAGCCTATTGTTTTTATACGCAATCGAATGTTCAGAACCCCCCTAAATTTTCGAATAAAATTTTGAAAAAATCGTCAAAAAATCAAAACCAATAATGAAGTTACGCAAATAGGCATTTCTTATGTAATTTTTCATTAGAAAACGATTGACATAAATTTTAGAACGCTAACATGAATCGTTCTCGAGATATTGCACATTTTTCAAAAAAATTATCAAAAAGTCATATAAAATGTAAAATAAAAATATTTCCTATTGAGAAACATGTTCACTTTTCATATATAATATCATGCGATAAATTGGGTGACATCATTCTCGTGGATCTAGCTCGTTCCATTCATGAAAAAAGATACTTTGAGTAATGCTTTTGCATTTGAACGCCAATTTATCTGCAGTAAGAATAACTTATTTCTTCGTCCATAACGCTTGGCGAGATTTTGGCGACGAAATTTTCGGAATGTCGCCAACTTGGCGACTTTTTGAAATGTTGCCAAATTAACGAAAATCTCGCCAAATGGATAAAAATGACGATAAATCAATGAAAATGACAACTAATTGCCGAAAATTCAATATCTTGGAAAGGATATTAGTATCTACTAGAAGAAAACCTATTTATTTTACTGCGAAAGTAGTAAATTCATTTCATTATATAAGGAAAGTCATATGTTGCCCACATCAGATTTTTTTTATTATTTTATATGACATTTGATAATTTTTTTGAAAAATGTACATTATCTTCAGACCGGTTTACGTTAGTGTTCTAAAATTTATGTCAAACCTTTTGTAATGAAAAATTACT
Source organism: Amaurobius ferox (assembly GCA_951213105.1). NCBI lineage: Eukaryota > Metazoa > Arthropoda > Arachnida > Araneae > Amaurobiidae > Amaurobius > Amaurobius ferox. Next base: position 38,532,194 of record OX578154.1, read on the forward strand.
TAAGAAATGCCTATTTGCCGAACTTTATTAGTGGTTTTGATTTTTTGACGATTTTTTCAAAATTTTATTCGAAAATTTAGGGAGGTTCTGAACATTCGACTGCGTATTAAAACAATAGGCTTCCAGTGTTTACGGATTGTGATTTTTGTACCAAATTTGGTTCAAATCGGTCCATTCATTCATCAGTTATCGTCTCCACAGTCTCACTGACACACACACACACACACACACGCACACACACACACACACACACACACACACACACACACACACACTCATACATATATCACTTAAAAATGTTTGATTGGTAATCAGGGATGCTTGAAACGTGCTCTTTCGTCGAAAAACTCGAATTCGAATTTTCGATCCCGTCACAATACTTTCCTTATACATTATGTATATAAGGAAAGTAAAAATCTGATGTGGATAGCACATGCTTTCCTTATATAATGCAATGAATTTTCTACATTTACAGTAAGAACAAAATAGGTTATTCTTAGAGTAGATACTTATATTTTTTCCATGATATTGAATTTTCGTCAAATAATCGTTATTTTCATTGATTTAGCGTCATTTTTCTTCATTTGGCGAGATTTACCTTGATTTGGTAACATTCTAAATGCCGCCAAGTTGGTGACATTCCGCCAAATTCGGCGTCAAAATCTCGCCAAGCGTTATAGACAGAGAAATAATTAATTCTTATAGCAGATAAATAATTATTGGCGTTCAAATACAAAAGTATTACTCAAAGTATCTTTTTTCATAAATGGGACGAGCTATGATCCACGAGAAGGATGTCACCAAATGTATCGCATGATATTACATATGAAAATTGAACATGTTTATCAATGGGAAATATTTTATATAATTTTTTGATAATTTTTTTGAAAAATGTTCAATATCTCGAGAACGGTTTTATGCTAGCCGTCTAAAATTTATGTTAATCGTTTTCAAATGAAAAATTACACAAGGAATGTCTATTTGCGTAACTTTATTAGATGTCTTGATTTTTTGGTGATTTTTTTCAAAATTTCACTCGAACATTTAGGTGGTTCTGAACATTCGACTTCGTATAGAAACAATGGGCATCCAGTATACACAATTGATATTTCCAGATCGAAATTAATTACCAAATTTCGTTCGAATCGGTCCATTCGTTCGTCAGATATGGTCTCCACAGACGCATTGACACACACACACACACACACACACACACACACAGACATCACCTCAAAAATGTTCGATTCGTGATCAGGAATACTTGAAACGTGCTCTCCCTGTCGAAAACTCGAATTCGAATTTTCCACGCCGTCACAATACTTTCCTTATGCAATAATGTATATAGGGTACGTAATAATATCACCCTATTCGTTTCGATTTAACCCTGGTTGAAAAATTGAATACATTGAACCCTATGTGACATAATTTTTCAAAAAAATTTTAAGCTGAGTATTCACATATTACTTTCAAAATATTTAGAAATATATGCAAATTATTGCATGGAATGTGTAAAAAAAATTCAGCAAAATATGTTGGGTAGTTTTTTAAATAAAAATAAAAATAATAACCACACACATGATATATGAAGCGATCATGTGATTCATTGGAAAATTAAATATGGCCTCCAGTTTACCACTGTTACCCTAGATATTTAAAGATCGTTTAAATTTATATTTAGTGTTGCATCCGTCATTAAACCGATTTATTTTTTTGCCTATTATCTGTGTTTCGAAATTCTGTGCCAATGCAATTGAAATATATATATATTTTTTTAAATGATCATAACACTGATTATTTCTGCAATGAAGGCCAATTTTAATAATATACTATGGCATGCAGAATGTAAGCAAATGAAGCGATTGCAAGGTGTGTTGTATAAGAATTGTTACTTTTTTTCAAGCAAAAATTATTTAGCTCTGGAGTCTGGTATAAAACTGATATGAATGAAATTTTCATTGACTTTACATAGAGAGCCAGACGATTTATATTTCGATGACATCACTTGAATAAAGTTTATTTTAAAGTTCTAAGTTTTCAAATATAATAAATTATTGAAGTACTTTGATAATTTAAAATATATCAGCGCTAAATGTATCACATTTTAGAGTAATGTATCACATATAATGTAACACATTGTTTAAAGTAGTAAATGCATCACATTGTTTAAAGAATTTCAGTTTGAATGTGTTGCATAATCAATGCCCTATGCATGATTAATCTTTTTCAACACTTTACAACAAAGTTGAAAAGTGTTTATGACTTTGTTCATTCATTCTATCTGTCTGTCTGTCTGTCCGTTAGCACGATAACTGCCGTAAAAATGACTTTATCAAAATGAAATTTTAGTACGTTGTTCAGACGGTCTATGGGACCTAAGGGAATATAAATGCATAATATCACCCAATTAGTTTTGGATTGAACCCGGGTTGAAAAAATGAAATACGTTGAACCTTATGGGATCCAATTTTTCAAACATTTTTAAGCAGGTTTAAAATTAACAAATGGCTTTGAAAGTTTTATGAAATATTTAAATTATCCCATAAAATGTATAAAAAAATTTTCAGCAAAATATATTTTGTAGTTTTTTAAATAAAAATTAAAATAATAATTACACCTTTTATATGAAGCGATCACGTGACCATTATATGAAGAGATTACGTGACCCACTTCAAAATAAAATATGGCATTCATTTTGTGTCAAAATCCTGATTTTCAAATTTCTTTTTAATTCATATTTAGTGTTGTATACGTCCTAAAACCGCTTTATTTTTGCTTAAATTCTGTGTATCCATATACTTTCGATGACACACATCATTTGTATATATTTCATTTCTTTTCGATGAAGTTTTCAAATATAATAAATTATTGTAGTATTAAGATAATTTAAAAATATTACTGAGGAATGTATCACATTTTAGAGATGTTTAAACCAGGCAATTTATATTTCAATGTCGTCATTTGAATGAAGTTCATTTTTTTCGATGAAGTTTGAAGTTTTCGAATATAATAAATTAATGTAGTACTGCGATAATTTTTAAAATATTAACGAGGAATGTATCGCATTTTAGAGGTGGTTAAATAAAATTGCATTGAAGTTAGAAAGTGTTTCATAATCAATGCTTTATGCATGATTGATCTTTCTTGATCTTTTATTTTAGATTTTGGCAACCTTTGCAAAAATTTTGCAAAAAATTCAGATTCATTCTTTCGGAAACCTAACAAAACCTAATTAGTATGAGAGTATCCCACAGGTGACCTACTAAATTTTGTGAAATTTGGCTATCAAATTATTTTAGGTCATCAACTAGAGATATATATTCAATAGAGATATAGCCTATAAATTTCGGTTTGATTCCAATATTTTACCTACACAGGACTATGTATTGCAGGGAAAGTGAAAATTAAATATATTCATAATTATAAAATAGATGAGCTATTTGTGAATGTTTCTAAACCGGAATGAAATATTCGTTCTTTCCGAATTCTACCAAAATCTAATCAGCATGAGAATATCCCACATGTGACTTATCTTCCAAATTTTGTGAAATTTAGTCGATCGGTTTTTCAACTAGAGTGGATACATTCTTTTTTGAAGGCCATTTAACGCAAAAGGGCATGTTTTTTACTTTCCTTATATACATAATGTATAAGGAAAGTATTGTGACGTGGTCGAAAATTCGAATTAGAGTTTTCGACGGGAGAGCACGTTTCAAGCATTCCTGATCACGAATCGAACATTTTAAAAGTAATGTATGTGTGTGTGTGAAAGTGTGTGTGTGTGTGTGAATCTGTGGAGACGATATCTCAAGAACAAATGGAGCGATTTGAATGAAATTTGGTATAAAAATCACAATCCGTAAATACTGAAAGCCTGTTGTTTTTAAACACAATCGAATTTCAGAATCCCCTAAATTTTCGAGTAAAATTTTAAAAAAATTATCAAAAAATCAAAACCTTTAAAGTTACGCAAATAGACATTTCTTATATAATTTTTCCTTAGAAAACGATTGACACAAACTATAAGACGCTAGCGTTAACCGTTCTCGAGATATTGCACATTTGTATATTAACTAAGAAACATGTTCACTTTTCATATGTAATATTATACGATAAATTTCGTGACATCATTCTCGTGGATCTAACTCGTTCCATTCACAAGAAAAGATACTTTGAGTAATACTTTTGTATACGAACGCCAATATTCATTTATCCACTGTAAGAATAACTTATTTCTGTCGCCAAGTTGGTGACTTTTTTAAATGTTAATTACTGAAAATCTCGTCAAATGAAAAAAAATGACGATAAATCAGTGAAAATGACGACTAATTGAAGAAAATGTAATATCTCGGAAGGAATATAAGTATCTATTATAAGAATAACGATTTTTTAACAGTTAAAGTAGTAAATTCATTGCATTATATAAGGAAATTCATATGTTGCCAACATCAGATTATTTTTTTTCGAATCGTACCAAAATCTAATTGGCATTAGCGTAATCCACAAGTGACTTATCTACCAACTTCTGTGAAATTTGGTCAATTTGTTTTTCAGCTAGAGTGAATACATACAATTCACAGAGAGACACACAGACAGACAGACACATTCACTGCCGTTACGATAGTGTGTGTGTCTGCAGTTTTCTCGAGTTCTAGGGTCCTTGGAACGTGTAGATCCGTCGAAAACTTTAGTTGCGATTCTTTAATCAGGTCGTCAGATTCTTATCACGCCACTGACCCAATTGAACGATCACGACCCTATACAAGGTGACCCCAAAACGTTGACCTCGGCATTTATTCCTTAAATATTGATCTAAGACATATATAGTAAATTACAAAGTTGCGTAAAAAAAGGTATAGAATTTTATGAAATCGAATAAAATTTTCAGGGGATTAAATTTGAAGAAATACAAAATTTAAATTTTTATACGGCCCCCGTACAAAAGCATTTCGATTGAGTAATATGCTCCATACACTAATAAGATGATGCACAAAATTTCAGAATTTTATCATAAAAAGTCCCAGAGATATGTTTAAACAAATTTGGTGAGGGATTAATCACATATTAGAATGTAAGAGTTTACAGTAAGAGTGCAAATGACTCAACGCAGAAATGCATCATAGGCTGATAATATCTGCCTCTTATCTTTAATGGAAGTTTTGGCATGGATGGAAAACATTTTGAACAAGTTTTGTAATCTTTGTATAAAATTATTATTTCTAAACAGTGTAGATACTTTTGCACCAATAAATAGCAAAATTATTATTTATTTATATAATCATTGTTTTATTTTGTAATTTTTGTATGACCCCTGAAACGCGATCTGCCGACATAATTTTTCCTCTCTGAGAACCCATATCAATGCATCGAAAATTGGTTTAAGTCAGTATTTTTGTCTTTTCATATATCTGGGATTTTTTATCATAAAACGATGAAATTTTGTACATCACCTTATTAGTGTATGGGGCACATTTTACTCATTGTAAATATTTTTGTACTGGGGGCCGTATGGAATTTTAAATTTTGTATTTCTTAAAATGTAATTCCCTTGAAAATTTTAATCGATTTCATGAAATTCTGTACCTTTTTTTACGCAACTTTGTAATTTATTATATATGTCTAAGAACAATATTTAAGGAATAATAGCCGAGGTCAATGTTTTTGGGGACACCCTGCATATCTGTATGGATAGTTCCGGATAAAGCACGTAGATCGTGAGATCATCAACCATTCAACGAATTTCGAGACGTTCCAGAACTCGTCATATGTCACCAAGTTGGCAATATTTCGACAATTCGTCACTCAGAAAACCGATTTTGTCGCCAAAGTAAATTGACTCACACTTTCAAATTACACAATGGCTTTCTGTAACGTATTCGGGATCATCTTCCGTATTTAAGCCGTTTGGCACCTTTCTTTCCTTTTTAGATTTGACTCTAAATATGAATCACAATGATCTACTGGATGATACTTTATATACCAGTAAAACGCCATTTAAAAAAAAGCTGCTGTGGACAACACATGATTTTACCTACAGACTCAATATTTTTTCTCTTCCGCAATCCATTAAATTCAGTTGTAATTTCACAAAATTACGTGTATAATTATCTGATATAAAACTGCTAATTTGGTGCAATTTCAAATAATTATCCATATTATTTTGTGTAATTCCAACTCAATTTACTCAATTTAACTGAATGGAAAAGAGAAAATAAATTGGAGTCTGTAGGTAAAGTCATGTGCTGTCCACATCAGATATTTTACATGACGTTTAACATGTATATGAAGTATCGTGTATTATACATATATAGAAAGTATTATTTTCACTCAACTTTAGAGTCGAGAGCTAAACAGAAAGAACAATGCCAACAGGCTGAAAGAAGGAAGATTAGCCGGTATTGGTAACAATATGGTGTAACTTTCGTTACAAACTTCCGTTTCATCTTAGTCACATTTCCTTGAAGATTTCGTCTACCCCGTATATTAAGATGCTTTACGCAAAAAAACCAAAGTTTCTTATGATTCAATATTACTGAAAATTAATAAGTTTATTACTCTTACTAATTAAAAAATACGATGTGGGCCGCACATGGCTTTCTTTGCAGATTTATATCCGCGTTCTCTTTATTTTAATTAAATTTAATTCACTTTTAATTCAATTTTTGTTCTCGTTTGGTACCTGGAATTATTTTCAAAGGTGGCGTAGAGAAAATAAGAAAAAACTAAAATATCTCGAGAACGGCTAGTCTTAGTGTAATGAGGTAGGTCTTATTCTTTTCTTCATTAAAAATTGCGCATGAAACAAGCATTTAATGGATATATTTAAGCATACGTAGTTTTTACTTTAGAATTCGACGAATTTTGAGGGTCATTTCGCAAAAGAAGGGTGGTTATTTTTTTCCGCAGCGTACCAAAATCTAATCAGCACCAGAATAACCTAAAAGCGACTTATCTACCAAATTTTGTGAAATTCGGTCTATTAGTTTTTCAGCTAGAGTGGATACAGGCTTTTGCGGGTCATTTCGCAAAAAAAGGCGGGTTCTTTCATCCCAAATCGTACCCAAAACTAATCAGTACCAGATTCGCCTACAAGTGACTGAATTTATGAAATTCGGCCCTGAAGTTATGAAATTCGGTCAATTAATTTTTTAAGTTAGAGTGGATATAAAATCTGCACAGACAGACGGACAGACACACAGACACACACACAGACGTCACGCTAAAAATAGTTTTTTCGTATTCTAGAGGTCTTGAAACGTGTAGATCCGTCGAAAACTCGAGTTGCGATTTTCGACATGATTCCAATATTTCTTTCTAACTTTCCCTATATATTGTCGCATCGGGAGAGTCACGAGATCAGTGTCGCATCAGAACCCTTCCCGACGACAGAGTCACATCGGCGGTGGATTCGGCTCCGGAGTCAAATCGGCGGGGAGTCGAACGAAAGTGAAACCGAAACCGATCTCACGACCGATATGCACAGAAGAATCGAAGATATGCAGTCCAGTACATGGCGTCACAGTATAATCACACATAATTCACTTATAATACTCACATATAATTCATATATATTAACTCGCATGTAACCCAGGAGTACTTACGGTCTGGAGACATTAGTCCACAGATGGGTAGAAGAATAAAAGACAGAATTCAGGGTGTGCAAATAATTTAACTCATTAAACCAAATATTCATATTTATTCTTAAGTAAGCCATTTAAATTTTATATATATATATTCCAAACAAATTTAATATTCAATATCCATTTCACAATAATGCCTTCGGTAAATAAAACAATCTCTTTCACTAGAGAACTTTATGCAAAGTAAATTAACATTCAGTTAACATTATATCAATCACACTCTTTAGAATCTTTATCAATTTAAATTTCTATATAGACAATTATCAATATACTTTCAATATGAAATCCAATTAAGAAACGTTAGTTTATAAGCTTTAAATTTATACCAGTGCTTAGAATGATGATTCAAAGTTCTACTGTTCATGAATAGAATTTTAGTAATTTTACCTCACAGTTCTGTTGATAAAACAAATCCACATAGTTTCAGAACATCCGATCTTAACTTTAAAAACATGGCTGAAGGACATTTCCGAAAAATTATATCCTAACTGAAGTATACGACATCAGCATTCACCGATCAACCGATCAAGCAGCCACGCCCGGATTTTCGGACAACGGTCAAAATCACAACCTAAAACAGAAAAATAAAGCATTAAATTTTGAATAAAATTTCAGATCCCGGTGCATTTCTTCCTCGGGCATCATCCCGGATTAGATTTTGGGAAAATCAATAATCCACAGCAATATGGGGCCACCGGCCCTACTGTCTTTGTTCCGTTTTCCCCTCCGAAAACTTACATCCGAACTTCTCAAAGTTCTTCTCCAAAAAGCCCCCGAACACGGCCGCCACTGCCCGACAACAGCCAAGAAGCTCTCCCATTGGCTGCCGACCAGAGGAGAAGTTTCGCTTTTCGAAAACTTCCCACAGACGAGGCAGGCGCCGCGAGAAAACAACAGCAGAACATTAAATTCACATTCTCGAACGAAACTAGACTTTTACTCGTAAATGAATCTGGACAAGGCTTAACACAATGCAGGCGTTGAAAAGGAGAGATTTCCAACCCTTCATAGACCCTTTTATTCTTTCAAGAGATATGATCCATGTAGACAACGTAAAATGTTAATATCTAAAGAACAATTTGGGATAAAACCTAAGATAGATAATTATCACAGAAAATTTTCTGTTCAGGCTAATAGTCAATTCAAATTTAGGAATTTATAAGTATAGAAATATCCTAAACATGTGTTTAAAAGGAGCAATGACTTCTAAAAGCAGAGGAAAATTCTCTTTTAAAATTAGAGTATTTAGGAAAAGAATTAGAGCGTTAAGAGTTGTTAAAATTAGTGTTTAGAAAAAAATTCAATTTAGAGTTGTTAAAATTAGAGTGTTAAGAGTTGCTACAATTTGAGTATTTAGGCAAAAATTGTGTTTAGAGTTGTTAAAATTACAGTGTTTATGAAGAATTAAAGTGTTTAGAGTTATTTAAATTATAGTGCTAAGAAAAAGAAGTGTTAAGAGTTGTTAAAATTATAGTGTTTTGGAGTGTTTAGTTCTCTTATTTCTTTTATTATTTTCAACATTTCTGGTAAAAATTTATTCCACTTCAACCTGACAAAACAAGGTTCCACGAAACAAATTTGAACCCCCCTCCCCGATAAAAAAATAAATAAAACTTATTCGCTTTCCTCTACATCCGGATGTTCAATAATCTCAAACCCTCAATATTTCTCATAATAGCAAATAGAATCTTGAACATTAAGAACATTTTATACGCGTTTTGTCTCCTGCACAACACTCTAATGGAAAAAACTTAGAAATATATTTATAAATACAGAGGTTTTCGTATAATCTAATATGTATGTATGTATGTATGTATCGGAGGTTCAGTGAATAACATGATAGGTTTAAGTAGTGGTTGACAGTCATTATCAGAACGCGCCGTCTTTCTTTGTAAATGATGATAGTTCTTTGCTTTCTGTCTTCATTCATCAAATAAGAAACAAAAGAAAACAGAAATGGTACTTGTCAAGTGTCAATTTTGCTTTGATGATGCTTTGTGTGGCATTTTTAGAGATATAAGTAAGCATTGAATGGGATTAGTAAAATATTTTTATAAGGAGGACTTCAGAAACGTATTTAATCACGAATGGAATAATCTGATGTGGGCAACACATGACTTTCCTTATATAATGAAATGAATTTACTACTTTTACAGTTAAAAAAATATTATTCTTATAATAGATATTTATATTATTTTCAAGAGATAGAATTTTCTTCAATTAGTCGTCATTTTCATTGATTTAGCGTCATTTTAATCAATTTGGCGAGATTTTTTTAATTTGGCAACAATTAAAAATGTTGCCAAGTTAGCGACATTCCGCCAAATTCGTCACCAAAATCTCGCCACGCGTTATGGACGGAGAAATAAATTATTCTTACAGCAGATAAATGATTATTGGCGTTCAAATAAAAAAGTATGTCTCAAAGTATCTTTTTTCATGAAAGGAACGAGCTAGATCCACGAAAATGATGTTGCCAAATTTATCGCATGGAATTACATATGAAAAGTGAACATATTCCTCAATAGGAAATGTATTTTATTTTATATTACATTCTTTTTGATAATTTTTTTGAAAAATGTGCAATATCTCGAGAGCGGTTCATGTTAGCGTTCTAAAATTTATGTCAATCGTTTTCTAATGAAAAATTACATAAGAAATGTCTATTTGCGTAACTTTATTAGCGGTTTTGATTTTTTGACAATTTTTTCAAAATTTCACTCGAAAATTTAGGAAGTTTCTGAATATTCGATTGCGTATAAGTACAATAGGCTCCCAGTGTTTACGAATTGTGATTTTTGTACCAAATTTCGTTCGAATCGGTCCATTCGTTCGTCAGTTATCGTCTCCAAAGACTCACTGACACACACACATACTGTCACACAAGCACACACACACACAGACATCACTTAAAAAATGTTTGATTCGTGATCAGGGATGCTTGAAACGTGCTCTCCCGTCGAAAACTCGGAATTCGAATTTTCGACTCCGTCACAATACTTTCCTTATACATTATGTGTATAAGGAAAGTAATAATAATGCAGGATACATGTTTCGATGCTATGTTGGATCCCCTTAGACAGTGCTGGAAAACCAACAAATTCGAAGTGAAAAAATCGGTGACAGTTCCAGTGCGATGAAGTTGAAATAGTTTTGCATGAATAACATTTTGTAAAATAAAACATAACTTTTTACTTTCTCTGCAATACATAGTAATGTACAGAGAAAGTATTGGAATCATGTCGAAAATCGCAACTCGAGTTTTCGACGGATCTACACGTTTCGAGACCTCTAGAATGCGAAAAAACTATTGTTAGCGTGACGTCTCTGTGTGTGTCTGTCTGTGTGTGTGTCTGTCTGTGTGTCTGTGTGTTTGTGTAATGTATGTATCCACTCTAACGCAAAAAATAACGGACCGAATTTCATAAAATTTGGTATGTAAGTTGCTTGAATGTGACCCTGGTGCTAATTAGTTTTTGGTACTATTCGGAATAAAACAATCCGCCTTTTTTTGCGAAATGGCCCTCAAAAATTGCCTGTATCCACTGTAAATCAAAAACTAATTGATCAAATTTTACAAAATTTGATACATAAGACACTTGTAGGTCACCCTGGTGCTGATTAGATTTTGATACGATTCGGAAAAGAACATCCTGACTTTTTTACGAAATGGCCAGTAAAAACTGTATATTTTCAACTCATCTAATCGACTAAATTTCATAAAATTTGGCAGATATGTCACTTGTAGTCGACCCTGGTGCTGATTGGATTTTGGTACGATTCGGAAAAGAACAATTTGCCTTTTTTTAGGAAATGACCCACAAAAATTTCATGTATCCACACTAGCTGAAATACTAATTGACAAAATTTTACAAAATCTGGTAGATAAGTTATTTATGGAATACTCTGGTGCTGATTAGATTTTGGTACAATTCGGAGACGAACAACCTGCCTTTTTTTATGAAATAGCACGTAAAAATCGCAAAAATCTAAAAAAAAAAGACTATGTATGCTCAAATATAGCAATTAAATTCGTGTTTTATACGCAATTTTTGACGTGGAAAAAACATAACATACTCCATTATGCTTTAGGGCTAACCCTTCTCAAGGTATTTGAGATTTCTTGCAATTTTGTTACGTCGAATTCGGGAAAATGTCCAATTACCAATTAAAAACGAAAATTGAATTAAAGATGCGAATTTAGTGTTATTTCAATCTAACAAATTATTTAATGTTAAACTCAATCTAACAAATTAAAGAAATAAAGAAAATATGAATTTGAGTCTGCAAGGAAAGTCATGTGCTGCCCACATCAGATTTTTCTTATTGTTCAAAGCCAACTCTTTTAGTTCTTGAGATATGAGGTTTACAAACTTGAAAAACGAAAATTTTTTAATCTTCTTCAAATTAATAAGCGATTACTCGAAAATTGTAAGAGCTTTTTTTAATTATAAATACATCTTTTAATACTAAATTTTCTAGTACACATTTTTGTTAGTTACTATTTATATCTATCTTTTATAGTTAACTATATATTTCGAGTGACGATTAGAAAGATGAGTAAAGCACTTACTCGTGAGCAACTTTTAAAAAAAATGTTTAAAGACAAAAAAAGAAAGTCTAAAATATTAAAATATAAATTGGACCCTATATCCAACGAAACAGGAAAGATTATCTTTTTGTGTATTAGGTTTCGAGGTATAAACATCCAAAGTGTTTATATTTTTCGTAACACTCCGTTTTTCTGCCAGAGAAACCCCATAGATGCTATTCACATCAAAAGATAAAATAAGCACAGACCAGTTGGATGTCGTTATATTACAGAGCAGCAGGATCTGAGCGCCTTTAATCTCTAGTATTATTTCTTGAAATCATCATCATTTCTGACATAACTTCTGCGACCATTATGGGGTTTCAAAATATTTATTTTGAAATACACTCTGTTGCAAAAAAATATATATATTCCCATAAGAAATTGAGCTACAGCCGTGAAACTCGGCATATTTGTATCGTTTGAAGATATATGCAAATGATCAGAATGTGTGAGCAAAAAACGTTTTATTGAGAAATGGTGGTAACAAATAGATGGTATTTTAGTAACTGGTAAATCCTCCCCTGACAGTTAGCTATACAAGCTGATATTTGGTGCGGCATGGAGTCAATTAAGTTGCGCATGTCTCTTTGTGTAAGATACTGCCACAAATATGGTCAGTTAATTCAGTTGTATTTTGAAAGGCTGCAATTGCCGTTCCTGCTTGTTATATACGTGTTCTATTACTGATAGGTTTGGGGACCTGAATGGCTATGAGAGGGTTTTAAATTCTAGAAGATATTGTTGAGAAAGCTGTGCTGAATGTACTCGAGCTTTATCTTGTTGGTAAATGGAATCCCTGATGCTTGAAAGCATAGGTGAAATAAACGGCTGCAGAATATCCTCGACGTACAAGCGAGCTGTTAGTTTAGCTTGCAGCATAACTGGAGGATATCGGCTCTGCCATTAGATGGCTTCATATACTGTAACACTATATGTGACTGTCGTTTGTCCCTCGATGACACATATGGGATTGGAACGCTGACTAGTCTTCCATGCGGCGGTCGTCAGCACTGACAGAGAAGCTGGACTCGTCGCTAACGACACCATGCCTCTAATACCTGACAGTTGTTTCGTTAACAAAAATAGCAAAAGAGTTATAAAATATATATTATGTATCGTATTGGCGCTCTAAATTAAAGTGTTTGTTATACAAAAAATTAAATTCATCCTTTTTCCCTGCTAATATACGAGTATCCACGAATCCAGAGGGTACTTCGCAACAATAATAATTTCAGTAGATCAGTGTCTAGCAGGGTCAACTAATTAGCCGGAGGTTACTGGTTCAAATCCTCACTTAGATCAAACTTCTTTGCAAGGTTAATAGAAGTTGATAATTTGCGTCTAAACGGTTCTGGATTGATATTCTTGAAATGGTAAATCTTTCTTTCGTGAATGATCACAATTATTGAGATTTCTTTCATTATCGATCATTTCATGTAAAGTGGGGAAAGTAACCATGGTGATTGTCAAATGTGAAAAAACATTAAACGTTAGAGATTCTCTGATATGTTTTCTTGCTCGAAATATCCAACTATTTTGTGTAGATGAATTTCTGTGATTGTATATACATATGAATTTAAGAGTTTTAATTGTTAAAAAATTAATAACTTAGAATTATGTTGATCTGCACTCTCTGGAGAAAAGATCAACTCTACATTTTATCTCAATTTGAAATTCTGAAAAATTACATGATACTTCCCCCTAAAACATGGAAAAAATTCGTCGTCGAAAAAAATAAATTTATTGATAAAAATATAGAGCTTATCTTCCGCATTTCAGGCGTTTGGCACCTTTGTTTCTATTTACCTTTTGACTCTGAAGATGTGATAAAAATAATCTAATAGAAAGCGAATAAATATAGTATGATACTTTATATACAAAGAGTAAATAACTGAACCACACTGTAAAATGCTGCAAAAACAAATTTTCGAAAGGAGATGATTGTTTCGAAAATGCTTGAAACACCTTAAACACAATTATTTTATCATAATCATCAATGTAAGACAATAAATTGTTCCTTGTGGGTTGACGAGAATTCAAAGATCACCTCAAAGACATATGAGTGAGGTATATGCAGATTGAACTAAAAACATCTGAAGATGAACCTAACTGGCTATAAGGCATCACTTTGCGAATTTTTTTTCAGAAGCCGTAATTCAGATTTCTTTCCAGCAGTGCTGAATATCAAAACCGATGATTAAACTAATGATGAAACCAAGCACATATTTGTATTTCTTCCAAAACAGGGCCATCAATCGAAATATACTGCTCATTTCTTAACACTTTACAACAAAGTTGAAAAGTGTTTATGACTTTGTTCATTCTGTCTGTCTGTCTGTCTGTCCGTTAGCACGATAACTGCCGTAAAAATGACTTAATCTAAATAAAATTTTAGTATGTTGTTCAGACGGTCTGTAGGACCTATAAGAATATAAATGAATAATATCACCTAATTAGTTTTGGATTGAACCCGGGTTGAAAAAATGAAATATATTGAGCCCTATGGGACCTAATTTTTCAAACATTTTTTAAGCGGATTTAAAATTCACAAATTGCTTCGAAAATTTTAGATAATATTCAAATTGTTCCATAAAATGTATAAAAAAAATCAGCGAAATATATTCAGTAGTTTTTTAAATAAAAATTAAAATAATAATTACACCTCTTATATGAAGCGATCACGTGACCATGATATGAAAATAACATGACCCACTACAAAATGTTATATGGCATCCATCTTGTCTCAAAATCGTGATTTTTTTAAGTTCTTTTTAATTCATATTGAATGTTGTATCCGTCTTAAAACCACTTTATTTTTGGTTAAATTCTGTACATCTACATACGGAAACAACGCAATTACAATATATTTGAGTTTAAATGCTCATCCAAATTTGATTATTTCTACAACGAAGGCTATTTTTCACCTATGTAAAATGTAAACAGCAAAATATGTAGAATGAGTTGTATAAGAATTGCTGTGTTTCTTTAACGCAAAAATATTTAGCTCATGGAGTCAGCATGCCTGATATGAATGAAATATTCATTGATTTTACTGAGGGAAGGACTATTTTTTTCGATGAAGTTTTAAGCATAGAGTTTAATTACTTGTAGCTCCATGGTCTTAAGTTTTTAAATAAAATAAATTATTTTAGAGAGAGTACTGTGATGAATGAAATGAATGGGAAACTGTTATGAATGAAATGCTGCTTTTATAGAGAGAGCCAGGTGTGTTATTTTTTCTATGACGTCATTTGAATGAATGTCAGTTATTTTCGATGAAGTTTTCAAGTATAATAAATTATTGTAGTATTATGATAATTTTAAAAATATTACCGAGGAATGTATCGCATTTTAGAGATGTTTAAACCCGGCAATTTATATTTCAATGCCGTCGTTTGAATGAAATTCATTTTTTTCAATGAAGATTTAAGTTTTCAAATATAATAAATTAATGTAGTATTGTGATAAGTTTTAAAATATTACCGAGGAATGTATTACATTTTAGACTTGTTTAAATAAAATTGCATTGAAGTTGGAAAGTGTTTTATTATCAATGCTTTAAGCATGATTGATCTTTCTTGTTCATATTCATCTTCATAATTGAGAGCAATATCATTCTTTTTTGTCCTTTACGTATTATACACACAATATTCTCCTCTTCATCGTCTGCATCTGTAGGTTGACCCTCAGGATCTAATAATAGATCATTGACATTTTCAAATAACATATCTTCACTTTCAAAAAGTTCACCTTCAACAATTTCCGATAGCTCTTCACCTATGTTATTTATTTCTAAGAACTTGGTGTGTCTTGGATGTTTCGACATTTCTTCAGGGTGAAGATTAGGAATGAAGTAACGCTGTAAAAACAAAATATAAACTAATTAGTGTTACTTTTCAGTTTTTGTCACCTTTTCTTGCAACTTGAAATTTTACGCACTTTATTGAAATTTTAATACACAATTATTTTAAATTGAACTTACTACGCAACAGTCCTTGAAAAGCAGGAAACTGATGAAAATATGTGGACTGTGCATGTACATCACATTTTCTGACCGATAACCTTATAAGGCAATACATTTTTCTCCGGGTCAAATGACAGGTCGTGGTAGCTAAAGGTTGACCATGTATCTTTATCATATAAACTCAGGAAGGAAAAAAGTAAATATTGAAAAATTGATTGTATACATTTAATAGAAAATGTCACGATGTTAAATGAGAAAAAACGATAACATTAAATGCGAATTTTTTATTCAAAATTTTACAGCCGGATATTTGACTGGTCATGGATCATATAGTATTAATATTAAAATATAGGTTGGTCATTATTAAAATGTTGTATATAATTTTTACTTTTATTATATAGAATGATGTATAAGGAAAGTATTGCGACGGGGTCGAAAATTCGAAATCGAGTTTTCGATGGGAGAGCACGTTTCAAGCGTCCATGATCACGAATAGTACATTTTTTAGGTGATGTGTGTGTGTGTCAGTGAGTCTGTGGAGACTATAACTGACGAACGAATGGACCGATTCGAACGAAATTTAGTACAAAAAATTACAATCCGTGAATACTGGAAGCCAATTGTTTTTATACGCAATCGAATGTTCAGAACCCCCCTAACTTTTCGAGTGAAATTTTGAAATAATCAACAACAAATCAAAACCTCTAATAAAGTTACGCAAATATACATTTCTTATGTAATGTTTCATTAGAAAACGATTGACGTAAATTTTAGAACGCTAACATGAACCGTTCTCGAGATATTGCACATTTTCCAAAAAATTATCAAAAATTATATAAAATAAAAAAAAATATTTGCAATTGAGAAACATGTTCACTTTTCATAATATCATGCGATAAATTTGATGACATCATTCTCGTGGATCTAGCTCGTTCCATTCATGAAAAAAGATACTTTGAGTCATACTTTTGTATTTGAACATCAATAGTCATTTTTCTGCTAGAAGAATAAATTATTTCTTCGTCCATAACGCTTAGCGAGATTTTTGCGACGAATTTGGCGGAATGTCGGCAACTTGGAAACTTTTTTAAAATATAAGTATCTACTATATAAGTAAGAAATATAATTATCTACTATAAGAATAACCTATTTTGTCTTTACTGTAAAAATAGTAAATACATTGAATTATATAAGGAAAGTCATGTGTTGCGCCCACATCAGATTTTTTAATTTCCGATGTCCTTAAAATATTTGGTTTTTGAATATATTGATAAACAAAGTCACAAGAAAAACATCACTATGATAGAAAACATCAACTTTTGCACTCAAATGTAAGGCTTCTGAATACCTCATTTATTTCAGCAGAAAATTCTGAGCAATATTATGTCCGCCTCCACATACTACCGCAATTTTCTTTCGCATTTGAAAAGGCGGATCTTCAAAATTCTACTTGTTTCTTTTAGCAAAAATTTCCCAATAAGCAACCCTTGCACATTTTTCAGTATTTTCCACCGCATTTGAGGGGCGGATCGGAGTTACATAATCTTTAAGTCAGAAATCAAATTTTGGATATGAAAAATTTAAAATATAAATTCTTCCAACATGCGACGTAGAAAACATTTTTAGGATTTTTTTTTTACAATTTTCAGAGTATGCCTGCTTTCTACAATTGTTTTTACAATTTTTAGAATATGCCTTGCCTCAGAATATGCCATATTTTACAGAATATGCCTTGAAATTCTCTTAAATTGATTTATTATTTTCTACATTTCCGGTGAACTGTTATTGCCACTTATAATAGTAAAGATAAATGTTCTCATATATAGATATCCTGCAGCGAAAATAGTTATCTATGTCTCTTTTGTTGCAGAACATTTTATTCTTATTTAGACTTCTATCATTCTGAGATAGTTTATAGACACTAAGAGCCTCCAGTATCTCAATATCAAGATTATTATGTACGCTTTTTGTCTTTTTCCGAATCTATTTATGAAGAAGTTCAAGAAGGAAACTTCATGAAAAAATTGTTTTTAGCGCTCTTCTAACTGCAAATTTTGAGATAATTCGATATATATATATATATATATATATATATATATATATATATATACCGGGTGGTCAGAATTAAAACACCCCTATTCTGAGCTCTCTTTACATCCAACTACTCAGTGTAAAGGCTCCAAAATTGTTGAACCTACTATTCAAGACATGAGGAAAGGGATTACGTGAAAAAAATAGTTCCAGAAACACCGATAGGTGGCGCTGCATAACAGAAAATATGACGAAAAGACACAAAATGCACATTTGTAATACATTTTATTCGAACGTACCAAACATTCATATCACAAGGACCTTATTGATGCAGGGAATTCTGCTCAATATGGTTCCCTTTTTCAAGATGTAAAATCTGCAGTCTGTGGACAGCTTGTTCAACTGCGGATCGTAATTGGTCGATTGAGTTGCGTCTCACATGCAGAGTGGTACTGTCTTTTAAATCTGCAAGGGTTACCAGACGTCCTCGATAAACAAGACTTTTTAAGTATCCCCACAGCCAAAAATCGCAGGGATTAAGGTCTGGAGAACGAGATGGCCAGATTGCCGGAATCGCACGACTAATTACTCTACCATTAGTAAAATGTTGCCGAAGAAACTGCTGTACACAGAGTCCAATGTGTGGAGGCGCCCCATCTTGCATAAAGGTAATTGAATCAAAACATTGGTGCTGTTGCAGTTGGGGTACAACAAAATTTTCGAGCATATTTTGTACCTCCTGGCCGTCACGGTGCATGTCACAGGGCCATTAGTAGAAGCCTCTTCGAAAAAGAAATGTCCAAGAATGAATGTGGCTGTGAATCCACACCAGACTGTAACTTTCGATGAGTGAAGTGGAATCTCTTGGAAGGTACGAGTGTTTTCCGTGTCCCAAATGCGACAGTTATGGGTGTTGACTGTTCCACTTAGATGGAAATGGGTTTCATCGCTCCATAGAATCTGCCATGGCCACGATGCATCCACTTCAACTCTAGCCAGAAATGTCAATACAAAGGTCAGTCGCTTCTCTCTGTCAATGGTCAGCAAGTGGTGATTGTGAGTAATTTTGTACTGAGAAAAATGCACTATGTTTCTCATTACGTTCCGCACTGTGCTGTAGGGAACACCCAAGTGTCGTGACACTCCACGTACACTACTACAGCCTATAACGTTATCCATTGATTGTTCAACAATAGCGTTGGCAACATCGTCAACGACAACTGAACGGGTCGATTTGCGTCCTCGACCCGGCTGAACTCCAAGATGTCCAGTTTTCTCGAATCGAGCGATCATTCTCCTGAGAGCTTGTGGAAGTGATGGTCCTTTGTGCAAATTCTTAAGTCGACGAAACTCACGAAGTGCAGCTGCAGCATGTCCTTTGTTTCCATAAAACAGCTTCACAAGCAAAGTTCTGACCGTGTGACAGCCATCGCTGATAGGAATGAAAATTTCCCAGTTTTATCCCCTTTTATGCATAGTAGCTGCAAACCAAGGGTTTATGCACATTTTTGTGCTTACAGTGCGAAATTGCAGTTACAATGACAGTAATTACAATTAAGTTTCTTCACTTTTTTATCTTCTTTTTTTTCATATCAGCAAAAGAAATTAAAAAGGAAAAATTCCATATCGCATGTGTTTGTTTTTTTGTGATTATTTTGTGTCTTTTCAGCATATTTTCTGTTGTACAGCGCCACCTATTGGTGCTTCTGGAACTATTTTTTTTTCGCGTAATCCCTCTCCCCTTGTCATAAATAGTAGGTTCAACAATTTTGGAGCCTTTACACTGAGTAGTACGATGTATAGAGAACTCAGAGTAGGGGTGTTTTAATTCTGATCTTCTGACCACCCGGTATATATATATATATATATATATATATATATATATATATATATATATATATATATATATATAAATAAGAGAAAATCGAATGAAATATGAAAAAAAAGGAAAAAAGCTAACAGGGAAATTCGAAAAAGCCTAGGGAGATTGTGGCCCCTAGTTCCCGGTTAAAGTCGACTTTGACTCCATAGGAAACACTCCCGGAGCCGAAAATTACCTGAGGCCAATCTCTATATAAACGTCAAAGCAAAAGACGCACATATCAATAGGAACAAGGAACATAAATACACAAATACAGATTTACTAAAGACGGAATATACATACAAGAATCAAAAAACAGAAACGACGACGTACGTGACAAACTACTACGTAAATAAAGTGTTGCCAAAATCGTTTTCAAATGCATTTATAGTCTTATTGTGGATGGCATTATAATAATATCTGAGAGGATAGTCTTGTTTTAAAGTCTCCATTATAAATATTACATCACTTTTTATACGATCTTTATTGTATGTATGCAAACTCGCATTACGTATAAAGTGATTCATTACGATATTACGAAAAACTATTTGACTTAGATTAGACTTCCAGTTGATAATATAATTAATTTTTATCTTGAAATGTCGTCGTTTATCATATAGCTTCGCACACAAAGGTTTATCTTCAGCAAAGTGAATGCTAATATTAAGTTAATTAATTTCTTCATCCGAATTTGTAGGTGTTTCGATTAACTAAATTCGCTTGGTAAAAATCGAAGTTAAAGTTGATAGTGGTTTGTTGATGTGCCAGAAGTACATCATCAACAAATCGAAAATACGGCAATTCATTTAATATATGAGTTCCAACTCCATATTGATAGAGGTATAGATCAGCCAACGACGAGGAGCAACCTCACCCCATAGGATACCTTTCACTTGTCTATAGTAATTCATACCATTGAATAAATCATTTTCATAAAGCACTATATCCAAAATGGCTTTGAATTTATGTAAAGCTATATATCTATGCATTTGATATTGACTATGTATTACGATAATAATGTCATATAGATCTTTCAGATTAATTTTATTAAACAGATCTTTAAAATCAAAACACCTGTAAATTATATTTGTGGGGTGTTTTTTCAAATTCTTTAGTACATCACCACTATTTTTAATCATTACAGAACCATCTTTCATTATTTGAGCCATGATTGGTTTTAACAGTGAAATACGTTTTGTATTTGCAGTTGTAGTATAAGCTTTGTAAGCTATCATTACCGGACAAAACGTTTTACGGATGTTTTGTGTAGTTTCGGTATCATGACCAAGTATGGATATCTAATATGATTGACGTTGATACCAATGCGTTTATGTAAAGCCCGTATTTTATTTTCGATTTCAATTCTTTTTGATTTCAATAAAACAGACATGTCTTCGTTGTTATAACTTATATTGAGTAGATCTGTGTAGTGTTTCTTACAAGTAAAAGTAAGATTCGATGTTATTTTATCTGCATATGTAATTGCAAACGTTTACCAGACTTTTTCCAGGTTGTGTCTATTCAATTTGTAACCTTCATTTTGTTTATAAGAATGATGATAATAATAATGAAAATTCAACATAATGTGATCGCGCCATTCATTGAAAGATGATAAAGGCATACTATATCGTACTGCCATTTTATATAGAAAATCACATAATTCATGATAAAATTTCTTGTCCATCTTGTTAAAATCCTTTAGACGAAATTTCGCTCCCAATTCCATTACATCTTTAAGGTCTTTATTTGTTATTACGTCTAAATTACCAGTTATTATATGACCATGATCGTGATCTACATTGATGCTGGAAGTACATTGACATGTCAAATTATTATATGGGTTTAGATTTTTACTAATATTATTATAGTTAAATACTTTACGTCCAATGGTTATAACAAACCGATGAGAAATAGAGACCAATGTATCAGAGACGGGAAAATAGTGAGCTTGACTTTTTAATATTCTATTAAAAGGTATATCATCAAAAGCCTTATTACTGTAGGATGCTATAAAGAATTCTTTGTTAACAGGTTTTTTCTTTTCCAAATTCAAATTGATGTTAAATCTTGATGCTCGTAATATTTTCAAATCCAGAAATATAGCATAATGATTTGTTATAATGTCAGTTTTACCCTTTTGCGAATCTTCAAATTGTTTAACACTGTAGTGTGCCCATATATGCTTAACATATCGTCTACGAATGCCAAAAACGGTATTTTTGATCCAATTAGTATTAGTTTCTTGCGTGTTGGAA